>JAYKAV010000028.1:196466-239958 GCA_035582835.1 Phoebastria nigripes
TGGGGGGGCGATGGGTTCCGTGAGGGGGGGGGCCAGAAACCAGCTGGCTTTGCGGATGGAGGGGCGGGAGGGGGCTGGCGTGGGCGAGGGGACCCTTCCTGGGATGGGGGGGCAACCCTGGCACCGCCTCACCACCCTCCTCCTCTCCCCATCCCGCACCGGCAGCTGCCCGGTGCCGTGGCCGGCCGCCCCGGCAAGATGGAAGAGCCGCTGGATGCCTTCGTTCGGTCCATCAGCCGGCTGGCCCGGCCCTACGCGTCCCGGCGGCCCCGGGGAGAGCTGCCGGCGCTGGCAGCGGTCCCGCAGGCAGGCAGCTGCCCTCAAGGGCCAGCCCCAGAGCTCCCGCTTGCCGGTGATTTCCGAGCCGCTGTGGGCCCGAATAAAGCTCCCCGTCCCCGAGGCTGCCTGGTGGTTCTTTGCCGGCGATCATTCCTGCCCCGGTGCTGCCTGGGGGATGCTCCTGCCTCCTGCCCACCCCGGCGGCGGTGGTGGGGTGCAGGTACCGGGCTGCTCCCAGCTGGGACCCCCGGGCAGCACCCGCCATGCCACCCTGCCAAGCGGCAAGCCCGGCGGGCTGTGGCTGGGGTCACCCCACCACCGTGGGCAAGCGGCGTTTATCCCTGCTGGCCCTGGGTCCGGGCAGCCCCCTGGAAAATATTTACATGCAAGGAAGAGCCGGGGGCGTCAGAGCTGCGGTGCAGGCTCCTGAAATCCCCTTTGAGCATTTATTTCCCCTCCTCTGGTTTTCCAGCAAGCAGCAGGGTGGGACCACGCGGGGGGGGCACGCACCGCCACGGGACACCAGCCTGGTGGCAGCTTTGTGGGGGGACAGTGGCCCTGTGACCCGGCCCTGGGGCATTTGGGTCCACCGGCTCCCAGGGATGGAGGATGGGCATTCCCAGCGTGTCAGCGCTGAGCCGTGCAGCCGTCCCCGGGGATCTCCAGCTGCTCAGCCCCGGGACCGAACAATGCAGGCAAGTGCCCAGCTTGGCCCAGCTGAGTCCAGAACTGTCCCTGCATGGAGACCCTCCACCTTCCCGGGGTCCTGTCTGGGGAAGAAGGGTTCCCCACAACCAACCTGAACCCCCCTGGGCTGTGATCCGGGGCCGGGGCCCCTCATTGCATCGCCTGTTGCTGCTGAGAAGAGGTTGGCCTCATCCATCGCCTCCATCCCTGCCTGTGCTGCGATCGGGGGCTGCTCTCAGAAACCCCCACCTCCCCACGGCCAGACCCAACCAGCCCAGCTCCCTCCCATCTCCTCGTGGCTTGGGTGCTCTAATCCCCAGCCCACTGGGCAGCCACTGTGGGGTCACGGCAGGGTCCCCGCGCCCCCCTCGTGCAGCCCAGGATGCGGCTCCACCATCACCCCAGGCCCCTTCCAGCAGAGCTGCCTGGTCAGTGGCTCCTGCCTGCCCCAATGGCTCGGTTGACCCCGGCGGTGCCCTGCCTGCCCAGTGCCACCGGTCCTTGAGGAGCTCACAAGCAAGGAGGAGGACAAACCCCGACGACTAAGGGATGCACGGGAAGCACCATCACCACAAGCGTGTCAGGCCAGCAGGAACGAGGGGACAGCAGGGGATGTCCCACCACCTTCTCGGGCTGTCCCAGCCAAGGGAGAGGGGCCAGGCTGCCGGCGTCTCTCTGGGGAGCCGCTGCTCTACCGGGACCCCTCCATCAGCTCCAGGATGCTGCTGTAGAGGCGCCCAGGGGCGTCCAAGCCCCAGATGAAGTCCCAGTGGTTCCAGTCGGGGATGTGGCCGTAGGTGACGAGATGGGTGATGTGGGGCARCAGCAGGAGGACATCCCTCCAGTCAGCTGCCCAGTCCTCCCCRCCCGACCACACCGCGGTGGGCACGGGCATCTCCTCCACCCGGTAGAAGGGAGGTGTCTCCTGGAGGGACACAGGGGGCTCTGAGGAATCGCTGTTGTGGTCAACCCCTGCAAGCCAGCCCGTCCCCGCACCACCCAGGACAGTCCCCTGGCATCTCCCGCCGCCAGCACTGCCGCTGCAGCCTCCTACCTGGTGGTACACAGCTGGGTTTTCGCTGCCATAGTCAAAGGCTTTGAATTCTCCTGATTTCATCACCTGGGAGGAGAGGATAGATCTGCGGTGGGAGGCCAGCGAGCACCACTGCGTGGGTCYGGCATCTTCCGGCCCCCTCAAGGGACCACATGACGAGAGGGTGCTCGCATGGGACATTGCAGGAGGAGRTGGCATCCCTGCAAAGCCAGACTTTCCGCCTTTTTTAATAGGGTGATGCTTTTACCTCCAGCTCCATGCCTGTCCCTAGCTATGGGTTGACAAACCAAGGTGTTGCATGCGACTCCTTGGCTGCCCTGGTGCAACGCTCGTGCCTCTGAAAACCTGCTCATCACCAGCTGTGTGCGCCGGGTGCTGCTGGAGGACTTCATGCTGGTGAGTTTTCCTTCAACAACCTGATCACCCTTACCTTCTCATGACATTTAGGGCTCAGAGTAGAGAGACATCAGTGAGCCCCGTTATTATAAGAGTTGCTTCTGTGCTAGGGGCGAAAGCCCAGATTCCTGCACAATAGTTGCATTGATTAAAAAGACCTTTTTCGCCTTCCCTGTTACCTATAATTTGGCTCTGCAAGGAGGCACCAGGGTGGGGGTCTCCAGCCTGACCCTGTTTCCAGCAGGGCCAACGCCGCAGCTGCAGCAGGTTGCTCAGACTGGCAGAGTCCGGCCCCGGTGTCTCCTTTGGGCAGGCGGAGACGCCGTTGGATCCCCCTTCGCCTCCTCGTCTCCAGCTGAGCAAGCCCAGCTCCCCCAGCCTCTCCTTGTACACCCTGTCTTCCACCCACCATCACCATGGTGTCCCTGGGCTCGCTCTGCTTTGGGGATCCCTGGGGGCCCTGAAGTGGTCCCAGCATCCAGCTGTGGCCTCCCCATCCCTTCTTGTCCTGCCTGGCACAGCCCAGGGCGCACACCCCAGTGTCCCCTGGTCCCAGGGCAGCTCATCCTGCATCCAGCGCCTCTTCTGTACGCCTAATTTCTTGCCTTTACTTTCTCATGAGCTGCTAATGTCCAAGATCCCCGATCTCTCACGTCTGCTCTGGACACACCAGACTCTCAGTGAAGGGACCATCCCAGGGGTGAAGCATCTGCGTTTCAGGGACCTACCTGGGCCCAGTGTATCATGTTTTTGACAGACGTCCCATCYGGATAGTGGGATGTGTACACATCCAGCCGTGTCTGCAAGGAAACATATTCAAGCTACAATTTCTTTCCAATGGATAGGAGCCAGGACGGCAGTTGCCAGATGATGCATTTCCCAAAACAGCCACTGCTGAGTCATGCTGCCTCGAGAGTTGGGTCAGGTTCAGGAATAT
This sequence comes from Phoebastria nigripes, assembly GCA_035582835.1. Classification (NCBI taxonomy): domain Eukaryota; kingdom Metazoa; phylum Chordata; class Aves; order Procellariiformes; family Diomedeidae; genus Phoebastria; species Phoebastria nigripes. The sequence continues at coordinate 199,820 of JAYKAV010000028.1, forward strand.
AATTTTCATTAAAAATCAATTGCTCTGAGACAGCTCCAGGAGGAGAATGGTGGTGAAGGATGAGGCACGCCTAGCTCCTGGAGATACCTCATCTGGGCTCAGGGACTGCGCTCAAGACCTTAGTGACTACCCGCGGTCACCCAGAGGCTGCTTCAGCAGACTTGGTGTAGGGTGGGTAGGAGCAGGAGCTGCACCCCGGGGATGCTGGTGGGAGGTACAGCTGGTCTCGGAGACATGCAGCCCTAACTCAGAGGTGCTATCAAGTGCCACCTGGCCACTGACATTCACCCAGCAGAGCCTGGGGACTTTTCCTATCTGGGGAGGAGAAGCAGTGAGAGAGGGATCTGGCAGAGGGACACGCATTGACCTTGCAGCATCTGCTTGCCCGTGGGCGCTGGGGGCGAGCAGGCTGGGCAGGGTGTTTGGCGGGGAGGGGGCAGGCAGCAGGCAGGGGGGTCGGCAGAGCCAGCGGGCGCTGCTGGGTGCTCCCAAGCGGTGCACCCTGGGGCTTCGGCTCCCTTGCCCCCACACGGGGCAGCGCACCCACCATGTTGAGGTTCTTCTCGTTGTAGCCACCCAGCAGAAAGAAGAGGTTGGCACAGGGCTTGTGCAGCAGCGGGTGCCTGCACAGCTGGGGGAGAAACCTCCACAGCTTCCTCATCCGCAGCGAGGCGTCCGTTCTGCCGAGCAGAAGCTGCAGAAGCAAAGGGCAAGGTTGATTTCTTACATTTCCCTTCCTGCAGCCTAGCCCTCGGATTGCCTCCCCTGACCTGCCGCTGGCCGGTGTCCCCGTGAGCTGTCCCACGAGCTGGGCGGTGAGGGGATGTGTGGCACAGGGTGCCCACAGGAGTCAAACCCGCTTCTCCTTTGCTCTTCTGCCTCGCTGAGATGTGTACAGCTCATTGCAGGAGGCAATGCTGATTGAATGCACACCAGGGAAATCAATATTCAGGACTCTCCTCTTTCCCCCCACCTCCCCCAAGCGTTGGATTCATTTTTCACTGTCATTAAAATCAACACAGTAAAGCTGCTCTTTTCCAGGTGGTCTGTCCAGGAATTCAACAAGTGCCCCCATAGAAAGACCACTTTCAACACCTGAAGATCCTACAGATGGAAGGCAGGCATGCACTCAACAAAGTGACCATGCAGGAGTGCACCTGCACCTGAATTGTGTCTGTGCTTATAAATCAGCAGGAATTTGCTGTTTTCTGCCACATTGGATAGCCCTGGGGACTGCGTCTGGGCACAATCCCTTCTCTAGCACCAGTGTGTTTCGGGGGAGGAGAGCATGGAGTAATCCCCTACCTGAAACATCTTGAATTGCCTGTCCAGAAGGAAGGGCATTTTCATGATGGAACTTTTGGCGTGCTTGATTGTCGCTGCTGGAGCCAGGGCAAAAAACATTTTGATTTTCTGAGCCAGTTCTGGCATGGATGAAAACGCAATGAACGCTGAGAAAACAGAAAAACAACCTGAGACTTGGTCGTTCTTTCTTCAGGTGCTTAATCCAAGGGTTCGCTTGGACCCACTGCCCAGATCTGTTTAGCTGGCATTATATCCAATTAGAAAACTGGGATCTCTTGCCACCTTTCTGCTTAACATTAGTGCTAGAGATGTCCAAAAGGAGACAACGCCTTTATTCCTATGGTTAGAAGTGGCTGATGAGGCACTTCAGTGACTACCACTGATGGGAAGTCTTGCCCCATTCACTGGGTGAAGGGAACAGTACTTCCATCAACCACTGCTAATCGTCACGGAGGTTCACTCATACCCCTGATGGCCCAGCTGGTGAAAAGAAGCACCACGAATTTCATTGGAAAGCAGAAGCTGTGACCTCCATGCAAAACACCTTTGGTTTTGATGTGGAACACTGCAATTTGGTTTTCTAGGTTGAATCATAGTTGCAGCAAGGAGCTTACGGAGGTCACCAGGAGCTTTCTTACTACCCTCGGAGCACGCTGGTCCTCCCAGATGTCTTGTATGGAAAGCATGGCTGCTGTGGGACTTCCTGCTGCAAGAGACCTTCTACCACGCCTGCCTGCTCGGCAGCCCACAAAGATGGGACCTCTCTGCTTTCTGCTTACAAACACCAAAATGAATGTTTTCAAGGTGGTCCAGGCAATGTGATGTGCAACCCCTTCTAACGCACCGATCGTGCAGCCCTGGGAGTAGCCAATGTAATAGATCTGCTTCTGCCCAGTCTTCTGCAGAACAAAGTCGATCATGGCTGGGAGGTCATACATTGCCATTTCATGAAAGCTGCAACACAGGAGTAGTGTGTTGGTTATAAGGTAACACCAGGAGAGCAAACTTACCTGTGAATTTTGGCTGCCTTGCATTGCTCGTATACTGAAGGGCTTAACATCTGTGGCTGATTTTGCAGGAAAAAAATCCTATGAGCTAGGAGAGCCCTGTGCTGGGTGAAACTGCACAGGGTCTGAAGGCATCCCTCCTGCCATGGCCTCATCCTTCCCTGAAAGGGCTTAGTCCTCCCATAACCATGGTTAGCGGTAAAGAATCTGTGCAGAGCCTGGCCAGCTGTGCATTCAGGAGCAATACACAGCAGCTCTGCAGACCCAGAGCTGGCTCTCGTCAGGATTACAGCACCAGCTCTGCTCGTAGAGATGCTCTTTCCCAGAAGGGAATGGAGCACCAGTTCCTGCCCATGTGCCGTTTAGTGTGATATGGTGAAACGCAGACCTACTTTATTATGTTTTTCTTACTGGAAGCACGTTTATGAGCTTGGGAAATCCAGGACTGCTCTGAAGATCAGCTCTGGAGAGGCAGTAGCAGCTTAAAAAGCCATTCTTGGGGACAAGGTTTCTGTGGACAACGTCTAGGAGAAGGGGAGGTGGCAATGACGCTTGTGGACACCTTGCTGGGGGGCTTGGCCGGGGAGGTCCCTGCAGAGGCCCCAAGAYAGGGCTGATGTCTCTACAAGATGGGCGTCCCCACGCAGGCAGCAGTGCCCTGCGCTCTCGGCAGGGCCAGGCAGCTACAGGGAGGTGTTGGCACCATGTCAGCAGGCAGGTCTGCACAGGTACCTCCATCCTCCCCGGGCACATCACCGGGAGGTCTGGGGGAGGCCATACCCAGGGATTAGGAGCTCTGAGTTGCCCGCCTGGAGGCACCCACCTCTGCTAGAGATTAGTGACAGGCAGAAAAGTTTGCCCTGCTTTTGTAATCCGCTCCAGCCCACCTGAAATCCCAGAATTCAACCTGGTCAGCTGAAAGGTGCTGGTGTCTCCGGGACCAGCTTGTCCCCCGGCTGTTTCCCAGCCAGACGTCATAGCCGGAGTCTGCTAGTATGAAGCCAAGGCTGTTGTTAGCCAGATTTTCCACCCAGTGGCTGCCTTCTCCGAGTAACCCGTGCTGGAGAAACACGACTGGCTTGGGCCCTGGATGTGAAATAAACAGCACATTTAATTGAACCAGAATTTCTCTACTTACTCACCCCAAATTCAGGCCAATAAAGCCTCTTTCTTGCACTGCCAGAGGACATACAATGTGCATTTTAATGACGTCTCCTGGTGAAGAAATCCTTGCTGTAGTTGTCTCGTGGTGGTTGCCCTCGTTGTCTCAGGCTGGAGAGCTGCGGACATCCCTCCTAAGCCTTTCAGACCCCAGGTGCTCATCCCCACAAGCTCAGTACTGTGGCCACTGACAACAAGCATGTGAAAGCTCAGATGTACAGGCTCGTCCCTGAGATCGTTCAAACCCCAACGTCACAAATTTATGGGGAAAAAATTAAATGAGGAGCTCTCTTAAGATGCCTACACCCTCTGAGCCTTAAAACCAAGTCTCTGCTTGATATGAAAGGCGGTTGCTGTGCTGCATGTACGCTTTCCTATGCTGGCTGCTAAAGCCTTGACTGTAAATTGGAGAACTACCGTGGATTTGGTATTTTTGCTTTAACAACAAATACTCCCCTGGCCTGGTAAGGTTCATCCCTTCACCTGCTTGTTATGTTAAGGTTTTGGTTTTTTTTTGCTGAAATAGAGCCGTACCTCTGTTCCTAGGATTTTCTCTCCCGTGGGGAATTCTGTTCAGCCTGACGTAGTAGCCGTCATGAGTCAAGACTTCATACTCCTCACTGGGGTACCCTTTGTGGCAGATAATTTGACTCTGGGGAAAGAAAAACCCAGGTGGAAAGCTTTCCGTAGCTGAGGTGCTCATTTGACTTGAAGAGCGCATCCCTCATCTGCTGGGATGCCTTTGCAAAACCAAACCACTGCGGCAGCTGGGACGTTGCTTTGCCCRGGGTGTCTCTAGATCAGCTGAGGACTTTTTTGAGAGAGGATGCTCTGTCCGAATCCCACGCCCGCCCCAGTGAGATGCCCAAGGGAAGAGGAGGTTCTTAGCCATGGGCTCGCACCTGTGAGCAGGAGGGGAGCCAGCAGCAGCGGGGCTCCCCTGCGGCATGCAGCAGCACCTGCGTTTGAAATGTTTCCAAWCACGAAGATTGAAACCAAAAGGATTTACTGACAGCTGACACCGGCGGCAGGACATGTCATGTCACGCTCTGAGCTGATGCGTGGGGCAGATACGATGGCAGGGCATATTGAACCTGCCGAGCTGGGCTGACTGGAAGGGCAATAGGACAAGCCCCGTAGGATTTGCGGCAGGGCTCCTGCCTGAGCTTTATGTATGCTGAAAACTCCACAGATTGGGAAGTTTCAGTCTGGTGAAATCCGGCTGTGATGCTGCCTACACATCGCTGTTTGCTCGCTTTGTCACACGGTTGGTGGAAGAGATTAATTTCAGCAATTTTATTGCCCACGTCTTGGGTCCATCTAAACCCACCTTCAGAGACTTTCAGGACTCACCTGGACACAGCCCTGAGCAACTTGCTGCAGCTGAAGGAATGCACAACTTTTTACCCTCCAGGAAGATGTCTGATCAAATCCAGGCGGGGATTACCCCCTTCTCTAACTGACCTGCTGATAATTGCATTTAACGCTGCTGGGAGGAACTCCTTCAGGAAGCAGGGCTTGTTAATGATGGTACGGAGGCAACGTCGTATCAAACCGCTCAACAAAACCAGCGCATGCGGTGGCCCGAGCCCTCTCCACATACATACCCTCCATCCCTCTCTCCCCCAGCTAAACGTCTGCAAACTTTCAGACGGAGTGGAAATTCAAAGTTCTCCTGACTTACAACATTCATGAAAGTCTCGGGATTTATAGCCTTTTTCTGTTCGATGCCATCTTCTGAGTTCGCAGGTGTTTGTATCAAAAACAGGATTGCAATAAACAGCCACATCTTGTGTCTGTGTAAAATATTATTATTATTATTATTATTATTATTATTATTATTATTATTTAACGTTGTTATGTATGTTTGTTTCTACTCGGTTATGATGGGTTAAGTTCCTCATGTATCTGAAGACCATATATCACGGTCTGGGCTGGGGAAGGGAAGGGGATTCCCAATTCCAGCTTCCATTACAGTCCACGCAAGGCTCTTCATACTCCTCCGTACAGACTGGATCTGGTACTAGGCAAGACCCATTTTTATATTTTTAATGGTTARAAGAAGAGAAAGAGCTTTATAATGCAAGAACTAAAGCGATAGAAAATACCGTYGGGCCAATTGTCACACAGAGGGAATTAATCCGAAGTAAGAGTTTATGCTACAGAAGGAACACATTTAGGTTGGCTCGGCTATGACTATGTCTATACTTTTGCTGTTTATCTATTGCTTAGCTTTTGCATCCAGAAGCCGCTATTAACAGAAGGATCCTATGAACTGAAACTGGTAGAGCCTCATAGGAAGCCTATTTATTAAATAAGTGTAGCCTGAAAAAAACAGAAACCTTTCTGATCGCCTTAGACACTTACGTCCCAAGCAGAGATCTATTTTTAATACACACAGTTAATATTATATGTGATTTCTAATGCTTTGCCAGGCTCTTAAAAGTCAGAGCTTAACTTCAACCCAGTAGTATGAGTTGCAAATCTTCTCACCAGCCATCTGGTTACTCTCTACCTCCTTTCTTCCTCCTCCCAATGGGTCTCGCACACCGTGAGACATATCTGCCCTCTGAAATATTCCCAGTAACCCTCTCTATGGCATTACCAAGAGGCAAGTTACCAAGAAAAAAAGCAATTGATGCTTTATCACCCTCAGGATAGCTCCAACGCAAATTTGAATTACRCAGAGGAAAATACGTTACCAGGCAGAGCCCACTGTCGTGTCTGATCAGGATGGCGGTGTGAATGGTGGTGGCTCTGTCATCACCAGTGTTAAAAAGAGCACATTGTGTCAGAGCCCTACTGTGTTGGCCCCACGCTGGACCACATCACGTGTCCTCCAATTAAGCGATGTGCGCGCTGGTCATATCTTTGATAACTTCCTCTGCTTGGCCATGTGGTTATGACTTTCGTGCTTGCAAAGGATTACGTTTCCAAAAACAGCAGGAGTGGTGCGGCAAGGAATTTCAGCTATGGAGTTACACCTTAAGCTTGTGATAGCCACAGTAAAAAAATGTCAAAAGGTTTTCTTTGTAAAGGGTCATTTCCTAACTCCCAGGGGGCCTTGGGAATGTGTCTTAGAAGAGCTCCTGGAGCAACGAAAGGACTTGGGCTCCACCAGCTTCACAAGGCCTCAGGAGCATGCCGACCTCTCCACAGACACACCAAGGACAGGTCAGGCTTCGCTGGCCGCCTGGGTGGGAGACACTCGGTGATTACACCACTCCTCAACAGTGACAGTGGCCCAGGCAACTTTCAAATAGCCCTTACGCCCAAGCAGTATTGTATTTTCAACTGGTAGTTTGTAAAACCTCTGCAACGTTTTCTGGAAAAGCACCAAGCGTAGCATCTTGCCAATGGACGGCAGAGCGGAGGAGAGCTTGTGCAACGCCTCCATTTGGCTGAAGCGACAGGTATTGCACAGAGTAAAGGTGTTCATTGTCCACCTCCAGCCCGTGACCTTACAACCTATGCCTTTCTGTAGCTGCTTGGTAGCCACCTAAAAGACTGAGCCTTCGGTTGGCTACCAGGTGCTCTGCTTGAGTATACATTTCCTGATCATGGATTAGGTTGACTTTTAATGTTCATACCAGCCATAGTCTATGAGCAGTATGTGAGTTGTGAAACACAGCCCAAAACACACATGTGTTACTCCATCCACCAGACTGTAATTTTCTGTCAGCGCCGCAACCACTGACACAAAGGGACTCTGTGTGTGTGGGCGCTATCTTCCTGACAGAGGGTGTGGCCAGAGCCTTCACTGTTTCATTACCTTACTTCTGTCCCAGTGTCTACTTTGGGCTTTTGAAAATGTCTTCCCTCTCCCGTGAGCGCAAAAATCCCACTACATAAGATAGACTTTACAGGCTGTGTAGAGGGCAAGTCCAGTGTGCGTCCCAAGAGGAGTTAAAAAACACCCTATGGATGGAGAAACCCCTACCCAGCTTGTGTTTTTCTACTCTAACATCAGGTTTCCTTCAACAGCATCAAGACAGACCTCACCTTTTACTTGTATGGTCGGCTACTTCATCCACTGTCAAGTCTGCTGCCTTCTACCTCCACTGGGTACTAGTAATCTGGYGGAGGTACTAAGTACTAGTACTAGGTTGGAAAGGCAGCAGAGACTTCACCAGCACCAGTACCTATCATAACTGTGGTAGGAAGGAGAGAAGTTGCCAACAAAGAGCAGCTAGCTTTTTACCGAGAAACTCTTGTGTAGCTTAGCCAAAGGAAGAAATGAAGACCTTTGAGTTATTTGAAGTTAGGAGACCAGAGTTGGGCGTTTTGACACATAGGTGCAAGTTTAGGTGGAAAGAGCAATACCATCACGATACTGCTGTGAATTGTAAATAGTCACTAGTATTAACCTATGGTGTCAGGACCCCATAATACATGGTGGAGTGCACAGCCAAATGTTAGATAGACTGTCACGGGCATCTTAAAATGAAGCTGCATAACCACACTCATGGGATGTTTTTACAGTATTGTTGTGGGAACTAATTTAAGAAAACTCAAGGCCATTTAGAAACAGAAAGGTATTTTATTTAACTTTCTAACCAAGTAGACTCATCAGAATCAGCACTCTCATACACACATTCTCAGAGAGGCCAAAATGTTTGTATCCAAGTGGTCTGGCCAAGGTCACCTGAGTGTGACATGGAAGGCAAGGGTTGCCAGCTACGGAGTCCTCCATATGCCTTCTGGGTTCTGCTTGAGGCCCAAAGGCCAACTCTTTCTTGGCCTCTAAGGTTCTTTAGGAGTCAAAAGTTACTATGGTGTGATGTTTTGCTTCTGCATCTTGTTAAGTTCATGCTTCATAAATATTAGGCTGGGTGTCTTTCATTTTCTTGTTTTGAGGTATCACAGGACTGTTGGGATAACAGGAAGAGAAACAGCCCATGAAATGTGCTGTATCCCCACTGCTGTCCTTCTGTTAACAGGTGCAGCTCTTCTGCTGATGAGTCACCTTCTCTGTGGTGCATCATGGTGCAAGCAACACATTCCTCAGCGCTTACCAGTTTGATTGGTGTTAATCATGTCCTTGGCTATCAGTGCATACCATTCCTCTAACTCCTCCTCTGGTGTTTCTCCTGGTGCTTTCACGCATGTACAAGCCAACAGACTGTATGCCCAGGATGCTGGTTGTTACCTTCTATCCATTGCCTCTTGCCGAGCACAAAGGTAAGCCAGTCATAAGCAGGGAGGTGCTTAACAAGCTGTCATCTGGTCTTGGCATCCCGAACTGGGAAAGAGAGGATCATTCTGATTTTAGCAATAAGAGAACATCAACTCATGTGTAATTCCTGCCAGATAAGCATGATTCCCTTGCAGTAACCTTGGAGAACCTTGCTCAAGTAAAGAGCCTGATAAGGAAAGCAGTGCTTATCTGGTTGTACCTCTCCTAGTTTAAAGCCCCTCAGCTAGGCTGGGTTATCTCCAGCATCTCTGATTACACGTTTAGTAGGGGTTTTACTCATGCTAGAGTTGCCCAGTGAAGCTTGATGAAACAACAAATTCTTTTCACAACTCCTTGCTAGAATTGTTCATGCAATTGTTTTATTCACAGTAGTGAAACTGAATCAACAAAAGCATAAATGTTCCTAAATATTGATTGCAAAGTAACTGAGATGTGGTCACCAGTGGTTTGTCTCAGCTAATTCTTCCCGTTTCTTTGTTCAGAAGACCCCATAACAACCCCGAACTTCTTGTACTTCTTCTCTGATCTCTCTTCATTGTACAATTGGCTTTAAAGAGTATTTTAAACATAAAAGAGTTTGGTTTGTTCATGAACAGACCTGGGCCAACTTCAGCAAACTTTCTCAATGAAGAAATACTAACATTTTTCAAATTTGGTATCATAGTGCTCTTGGGCTTTTTTCCACTGTATTGGAGAAAAGCTGATTGGKGTCAGCTTAGCCAATGCCCTGGTCAGGGCTATCAGAGACTTTCAGGGAGCAGTAACATGTCCCACACAACATAGGCCAGGGTCAGGAATGGAGACCAACACAAGCTTGTGAAGAGTGCTGGAGGTAGTTATATCTGATCGTGATTTTGGCTAACCGTAACTTTCCGTGGCCTTCTACCATTCCCATCTGCCTAAAGTACCAATATATGAAAATGACAGTGGGCAAGTCTTATGAGGAGCGGCTGAGGGAACTGGGACTGTTTAGTCTGGAGAAGAGGAGGCTCAGGGGAGACCTTATCGCCCTCTACAACTACCTGAAAGGAGGCTGCAGCGAGGCGTGTGTTGGTCTCTTCTGCCAAGCAACTAGCGATAGGACGAGAGGAAATGGCCTCAAGTTGTGCCAGGGGAGGTTTAGATTGGACCTTAGGAGAAATTTCTTTCCTGAAAGAGTGGTTAAACATTGGAACAGGCTGCCCAGGGAAGTGGTGGAGTCACCATCCCTGGAAGTATTTAAAAGACGTGTAGATGAGGTGCTTAGGGACATGGTTTAGTGGGCATGGTGGTGTTGGGTTGACGGTTGGACTTGATGATCTTAGAGGTCTTTTCCAACCTTTATGATTCTATGATTCTATAAATAACACAGAAGTTGCTCATAGCTCCTGACATAAGAAAGCGACATGTCCTCAACTGAATAAAATTCTGAATCTACTCAGCAATGCCAGTGACTGCTGGAAACTGTTGTCAGGCTTGCTGTTAAGGATCAAAAAACCATGAAAAAGCAGTACACCATCTGACATAACTTGATGAAACCTTATCCTAGAYACAAAAATCTGGTACAAATCAGTTTCTAAATAACAGCGTAGGCCAGAAAGTTGCTTAAAGCAGACACCAAAGCAATCCTAGGGTTACTTACAAAAGTGCAACTTCACTTTAAGCATGTGCCTGTGCGTAATCCTCAAGYGAGAAGGACACTGTAGTTGATGTGCTCTCCACCTCTCCAGCCTGGACACAGCCTGGAGCTGATCATATGCTCCACAGTTCATGCGTGTGCTGCCTTTTTCTGCGTTGACTGTGATGATGATAGAAAATCATAGGTCAGCAAACATGGTGCAACTACTGTGTTTTGAACGGGATGTGACACAGTTTTAAGCCCTTCTGGCCTTGTGTGCCATACGCAAGCAGATCAAGAATGGCTTTGCATGAGCACATCTGGAAGAAAATTAAGTAAGTGGCTGAATGACCAACATCCTCCACACGTGTAGGCGTATGACTGAGGTCAGTTTGCTCACACACGGAGAATAAAAAGGGAGCACTCTGTGCCATGAATACATTCACCGGGGTGGTGAAGGCCTCGTGCTGCATTGTGAAGTCTAACGGTAGAGATTGAGTTCATCTGAACCCCGACATTATGGGCTGATGTCCCAGCCTGACCTTGGATCTGTGGCATCACCATGAACCTGCCTGATGACTTTTGACTTGCCTGACAGACTTGAGACATGCAAGGACTCCRGTCCCGGCAAGATCAACACAGCTTGCCATCTAACTCAATCTGTTTATTGATCAAGGCAATCCCAGATGACAGAATATCGCAATATTTATGCTACAAGCACCTTGATTATTTACTGTTCTGTTTGCTTCCAAAATGCACCGCTTCAACTGTTGCTGATCCTTTAACAGGAGATGGGAAGCAAGTACCAGTGCCATAGGGAGCAGAGTGCTTCCAGAACATGATTTAGAGAGAACTTCACCAAAACGCTCTGTCATGGGAGACTGCCAGTGARTGAAGATTACGCAGTACAAACATTGCCTCAGATAATTACAGAAGTGGCAGAAACATTATAACCTGAACAGAAAGAGAAGAGACTAAACCCTGCAATTCTTATAAATTTTCAGAAGTAAAAAGTGAGTACTTGCAAGTACAAGTTCAGAAGTCTGTTGGGGAAACACCTTGCCAAGATTTGGGTGTTTATTTGCAAAGACAGAAAAGTCTTCTTGCATTTGCATTGATATCCGTGGCATGAACACAGTGCAGTCCTGTAAGAATGCTGCTCCAGGGCAGAACCCTGCAGTAAATAACTAATCACACAGAAAAAGATGTCATTACAAATATACTGAGTTAGCTAATCACTGTCGCTCCTGATAGATCCTATCTAACCGATAGCCTACTTCTTACACCCTGAGATTACCTCACCCCGTCCTGTTTTCTTCTGTGGTCAATTCTAGCTGTAAGGATGGAGAGTGAAACACCTTTACAGCCAGTCCCCTTTGATGATAACTCAAACAGAGCCCACTGCAGTTGTYCTACTAGGACGTGCACCAACAGCCCCGTCCCACCATCTCCAGACACTTAGATGAAAGTGTGCTGCTAAGACCCACACTTTGCCTCTGGAGAGCAGCCGTGCTGCGCTCGATACCCCTCCTCACCCTCCGACCTGCCCTCTGCGACCCACCTCTTCCCTGCAGGGCACAGGGTGGGGGATGCTAGTTGCATYGTGGGCAGTGGGCATCTGCCAGCGTTACAAGCCACCGAAAGTTATCCCTGAGCAGGGGGAGTGTTGGACAAGCAGCTCTCCCTTGCCTGCACATGGCAAGACGTCTGTGCTGGAAACCCCCATACTCCTCTGGAGGTTTAAGGCAGTACAACCACACAGAGCCCAGTGGACCCTATCTTACTTTATTATTACTATTATTATTATTATTATTATTTGTACATCTTTGTGGAAAGAGGGCCTTATCCTTTGCCCTGCTTGCTCCTAGGCATATTTTAAGAATATAGTTACACAAACAGGCAAATTCACAATTCCTCCCCTAATCAATATATTATTAAGAAGTGTAATCCAGAAGCTGAAAACAGAGTTAGACTCGTTACTGGCTTCCACCAGACTCTTCTTCTCTCTCCCACATAAGGAAAACAAAAGCATTTCCTGAGAGTCGGCAAAAGGTGACCTTTCCAGCTGGGTTTGTGCCTTGGGAATATTGCTTAAAATGGTGCAAAATGTGTTTCCTGGTAGAACTTATTGAAACCCCTTTTGTGTATGAGCGAGGCTGGTGTTATCCGAATCAACATGAATTTGAGAAAGATAGCAAAATGGACAGTTCTCATGGAAAAAAACCACAAGCTCTTTTCATTGTCACCAGGCAGAAAGTTTCTAGCTCCTTCTGACTGTAAAGTAAAGCAATGAACGTCAGGATGTTGGGATTCTTGCTGTGGAAGAGTCACCAGAAGGCTGATAAAGCTACACTGGCAGGATTCATTGCTTGACCCACCATATGGTCCCATCCGACACACCTACTCTTGTGAAACACCAGCATCCAGGAGAGAGCTGAGCTGCTGGCCGGGTATTTGCAGCTGGGAACCCAAGCATAGGGAGGCCAGAGCCCACAATGGCGACCAGGAGCCAAACTCCACTGAAGTTGCTTGTCGCTGGGAACCCACGTGAGTGAGGCACCTGGGCRACTCAGGGTCCAAGGGCCATGCCCAACTTCTGCAAGGATCTCAACCTATTTAACCTAAATCGTATGTGCTTTTCCGATCATTGGATTGGCTTGTTTTCCTCACTTGCCAGAGTAATATCAATCCAAACCCAGTGTAGCAGTTTAATGAGCCTTTTCCCCCTCTTTTTTTCTTCACTTTTTTTTTTTTTCCAAATAAAAGAAGCCCCCAAGGTCAAACGAGAAACCAACAATTACTGCCACTGGTCCGACTCTAGGCGCTCTTCTCCATCAGTTCAAGAATTTCTTTGTACACTTGTTTGTACGCTTGCATACCCCAAAGGAAATCAAAGTGGACGAATTCGGGAATGTACTTTTTGTATGCCACATTGGTTATACGAGGCAGTGTGATGTTTACGTCTTCGGGGGCTGCAATCCAGTCCCTGCCACCATACCATGCAGCAAGCGGGGCTTTCATATTTTCCAGCTCATAGAAGGGAGGTGTGGTCTGGAAGACAAATAGTGTAGCTTGAGGAAGGAAAGCCTGGGAGGTCACGGGCAAGTCAAAAATTCAAYGTATTCCTGATTGCTGCTTGGAATTTCTCCCCTATCCTGAGAGACAGTACAGAAACTATCACCAGAGATCCTGACTATGCCTTGGGCTTCTGTGCTTTTCATCAGAGGGTCAAAAAGTCATCACTGAACAACATCACAGACCTCTTTTTTGTAAGAAAGGTACAAACCTGTTTGACCATATAGGGTAAATTCCATAAATCCCATAAAATTCAGTCTCAGCCACTGCAATATTTTCATCGTAGTTTTCTTTTTTCTTTTTTTCTCTTTTAAAACTGACAAATGAGAACGGATTTCTCTTACCTGGTTGTAATGAAGCATGTTGTCACTGCCGTAATCATAATATTTGAATTCCCCTGTTTGATAGAGCTGGAAAAGGAGGAAAGCTGTGTTTATTATCCATGCATTAGAGGGGACCATGAGAAAGATAAAAGAGGTGACCGGGGAACCGCACTGCTCCCTCCTGCCACCAAGGCTTGAGGATGCTATTTGTTATGTGTGATATTGTCTTTTGGGAGGAGAGCTCAATGCCCAGGAAGATATCAGCATGGCCTGCAAGATCACCTGGCATTGCTCACGTCTTTCATCCCTCCTCTCTCTGGTGGCTGGTGAGCTGCAGAACGTAGATGTCTGGAGGCTGAGGCCCCAGAAACCCACAGTGCACCTAGCGTACAATCAAGAGCTAGCCTCAAAGAAGACACGAATCAGACCTTTGGGCAAGTTTCCTTTGTCTGTCATGGCCAATGTCTACAACAGAAGGATATGAGTCTGTGCATGTTTTCAATGATTAGTTGTTGTATGATTAGTTGTCTCTACCGACCCTCAGCTCTTAGCCTTTACTCTAGCATCTCCTGTGCTGGTTTATTACCAGTTTTTGCTTCCATCTCCATCTCCTACCAGCTCCAAAGACTCTTGGTCATCTTTTGTTGAAAGTCATGGCCAAAAGAACTGCATCTGCACCAGTGTTTCATGTCAATTTTTCCTTTCTCTCTAATATAGGTCTGCAGGGAGAGCAATGGAGGATTATATCCAAGCATTGAGAAGAGGTCCTCGGCAGTTGAGAGAAGAGAACATAGACCCTGGTTGCATGCGATCTTGTTCTGCAGCAGGAAATGTTACCTGGCGCCAATGTAACATGTTTTTTAGGGATGTTGTATCAGGGTAGCGGGACAGGTAGACATCTATGCGGCTCTGCAAGAAACCATTGGAGACATTTATTCTTTGCATGGAGGGAAATCTCATTAGAAATAAAACTGATCCTGTTCAGTAGCCACACAAGTCTTTCACTCACACAGGCTAGCTGGAGCTTGCATTTGTACAAACCGCTTCGTCTTAGCTCTGTGAAGGCACAGCTCAGCCACATGCCATGTGAACACACGCCGCAGACAGCAGCATGAAGGGTGCTGTAGAGCTCCCTTCAGTAAGCCGAGCAATTCTCATGGGATGCTGGGTCATGTTATGAGTCTATGTGGTTTTCAAACCAAAGTAAAACTCTGTATCTTCTGCTCAGGATCCTTTTGCAAAGACAATGTGCAACTCATCGCAGTAGCTCTACATGTTGTTTCTAATGTGTTTCCTCCTTGGAATATTAAGAAATTACACCAATGCTTTCCTTGAGAAACAGTGGCCCAGCTCTGACTCCATCCATGATCAAGCTATTATTGCTTGGTATGGTACGTGGACCTGTCTCCAATTTTACTCACATGAGCGGTTTGTGGCAGGATCTGGACCTTGAAATCTTGGCTGGCCCCAAGGAAATAGCCCTTCCCCGTGCGAGCGGGGCATCCCTGGGACCACCCAGCTCACCTGGACATGTCCCCAAGCAACCTACTGTAGTTGTAGTGTTGGCCCTGGTGGGAGAGGGGTCGGGCCAGAGACCCCCAGCCTGGTGCCTCCAGCCTGAATTTTTTGTATGACTCTGTGTTCAGTGCAGTGGAGCATCGGGAAAGGCTCTGATTTGGGGATAAATATGTTCTAAGGGATGGTAGGCTGAAGAGTCTGAGGGCCCACCTCTCCTAGCAGTGGATTGAAGGGGAGTTCATTCCTTAAGAGCCCGTTTTGTTATTAAAACACATGTGAAATTACAAATCATGTAGTGAAAGAGAAACCCTGGGAGCCCCTGAAGCACTGAATGAGTTTCTGCACTCTCCCCTTCGACATCATCCCTGCTGGGAGGACAATGTGCCCAGTGGACGTGTGACCTTGTGTGCACTCTGGGCTTCCCTCTGGTGCCAATGCAAGAGCATCGCAACGGCCAACGCAATGGCCAGATTGCAAAATGCCGACGCAATGGCCAGATTTTTCGACGAATTGAAGATGCGAAAGGCCAGGTGAAGGCAGCTAGTTGACAACTCGGGCTCAAACAATGAGAAACTGGGTCACTTAAAAGGTAAGCTGGAGTGTACATACCACGTTTAAGCTGTTGGTAAACCCACCAGGCAAGTAAAGGACCAAGGAGCAAAAGCTTTTAAAGATGGGGTAGCTGCACAGACTGGAAATCACTTGCTGCAAGATCTCGCCCTTATTGAAGACCACCGTGTGTCCTAAAATGAGCTGTGAAAGTCAAAGGCATTGATCAGTGTGGTTCAAGTTCCTCTTTTGCCTACAGACGCTCCCCACCTCTCTGCTCACCCCTGAAAGTTGCTGTCTTCCTTGCCACAGCTTTGCTGTGCTTTGTAATTTTGGCTTCTCAGAAATGGCCATGGCCCTGGAAGAGCCCTGATCTTCCTAAAAGAGGTTTCTCCTAGGAGGATGGACCCAAAAACAATATCTAGRAATAGCTCTTCTCTGATTAGGGCTGGACCGGAGGATGCTTTACACTGTTTAATGCCCCGCAGGCTCAAGAGTGTAGGAGCAAATGTACCTGCTCAATGCAAAGGGCACACAGAGGGCAGGGAAATGGAAGTGATGTACAAGCACTGCATGCCCGAGGTGATGAGACCTTCCCGTTCCCTCCTTCCCCTTCACACCAGAGGAGCGTGTGGTGAGGACGTACCTTAACCAGCCCCTCAGGAAGGTCAAACACCCTTACCAAGGGTGACTTCATATTTGAGTTTGTGGTGATAGGAGCCAAGGCGAAAAACATCTTGATTTTGCGATCCAGCTCAGGAATGGATGAAAACGCAATGAAACCTGCGGGAGGGAGAAGGAAGCAAACCCTGCCCTCTTATTTCTGGAGGAGTTGTTGACTGCCAGGCCTGTGTGCCCATTGGAAGGACCCTTGGAGGTGGCTCTAGCAGGTTGGTGACTTGACCTGAGGCCTTTGCTGCTGATGCATTTCAGCTCCCAGCTCGACTGCTCAGCCCAGCTGCATCTCTGCAAGCCCTTGTTGGTGCTCTGGCAGCAGTGGGATGCACCAAAAGCCATCGCTGCGACTGTTTTTGGGCTGTCACTGCTCAAAACTGTTCTGTTAAAGCAAACAGGGATTTTTACCTGCTCTTTTCCCTTCGTTGTTTGGACGTGCCCAGACGTTGCCCTCCCCATCCAGGCTCTCAGGAGAACACTTCCAAACCAGGGGTGCACAGCTAACGTAACTCTGACAGTGGTCTTATCTCCTCCTAAGTACCTGTGGTGGTGCCTTGAGAGTAAGCCACGTAGTATAACTGCTCCTGTCCTGTTTTCTGCAGAATATAGTTGATCGTCGCTGGAAGGTCATACATGGCCATCTCATGAAAGCTGCAACGGAGATGGGCACATGACAAAATTGCTGTTGCTGACCTTGAGAACGACAGGCAGGACATGGCAAATAGTGGCATGACTATTTGGGGAGCGGGCGAGGGCTCTGGCAGGTATGTGCACCCTTATGGCGTCCTGGTGGTGTCGGTTTATGCCCACTGGCAGATGGTGCGACTGTCAGCGGTGCTGCTCCTCCAGCCTACAGACACTGCTGAGGGTACCAGGTACCTGCCCACCCTTCAGTTTCACAGAAAATACCTGTAAGCTGAGTATTCCTGGTGGTGAAACTCAAACTCTTTGTGCTTTCGCGACCAGCTGTTCCCCCGGCTGTTTCCGATCCAGACGTCATAGCCGGCATCGGCGAGGATGAAGCCCAGGCTGCTGTTGGGCAAGTTGGTAACCCAGTTGCTTCCCTCTAACACCAGGCCATGCTGCAGGAGGACCGCGGGCTTTGGAGCTGAAGAAAGAAGAGGAGGATCATTTTCTCTGACCACTAGCAAAATTGACTGTTCACACCCAGGGATCACTTTTGGCAGCAACCCCCTGGGGAAGTGACTCCAGTGCAGGGAGATGTCCTCAGCCTCTTTGGAGAGCTGTTTTTGAAGTAGGCTCTTTGGTCATCCCAGGGCAGAGAAAATCGATATAGCGAAGCTGAAAAATAAGGTTGGAATCCATGCTGAATGGAGCTCAGTAAATCATGCTCCCAGGAAGAAAGAAACCAAGCCCCATGTCTCTCTGGACACTGACTGTGCCCTTTGCATGGAGACCACCCTCCTCACGGTGCCCTTTGTTTGGCTCAGGTAGTCTGGGTCTGACCAGGAGACACTGAAAACCCAGCAGAGCCTAAGAACCTCCCATGGCACAGCRACACCATGCTGCCCCATTGCAAGAGTCAGGGGTAGTAGAGGGGTCAAGAGCATCTCCTCCACCCACTTCTGCGCACTTTAAGCCATATGGGCAAGTCTCAGCTCCCCTGAACAAACTTAAGACCTTTTTTACAAAGGACCAGGGAAGCCTGAAGTGCTGTAGGAAGAAAGTGGAAGAGAGATTATGGAAAGGTTTAGTTTGGAAAGGACCTCTGGAGGTCTCTGCTCCAATCCCCTGCTCAAAGCAGGTCCAACTTCACGGCCACAACAGGGTCATCACAAGGTTATCTGAATTCATAGGGTAGGGCAACCACAGGTTGCAGCACGAAAAAGTTGAGATAGTTGAAATAGAAAGTTCCTTCCTTTTTTTTTTCCTTTGTCTCCTCTTTTTTCTGTTGGTTTTTAGACCATCAATATAAGGCTCACATTTCCAGCCTGAACAGCTGAGGACAAAGTGTCCTGAATGGAAATCTGGCTTTTTATACTTATTTGCCATGTTCATACGCCAGTCCTCCTGCTTCCCAGGAGAGGGACACCCTGCCAAGAATGGGGCATCACACCCTCCACTTTGAAACAGCGGTTCAAGTGAAGAACAGAAAGGAGCCGAAATGGTGAGATGGCATTGGATTGGACACGTGGAGTTTTTTTTGCTGACAAATGGCTTTTTGCTGCTCCACTGGCTGGATTTGAGCTGGGGTAAAACCTGGGGCAAGATTTCTCTGTCCTGTTCATTCTCCTTATCTTTTCCTTCCTCTTCGGAGCACATCCTCTCAGAAGAAGGTTGGTGTGGTGGGCACCTGCATTTCTTCTGCTCCTGAGGCTAATCCTCCAGGGAAAGTTGTCTCCTTGAGGACCTAGCCCATGACGAGGCAGCCCTGACCATGGCCTACTCCAGCCCAGCAAAGCTCTCAGGGTCCCTGGACCAGGCAGGCCTTCTTGTGGCACTTACGGGGGCAGAACATGCTGGAGCCCTGTGCTTCTGCTTCGTGGGAGGTGCTCATGCTTCCTGGGTTGTCTCTGCCATGAGGAATCCTCTGTACGGTGAGGTAATAGCCATCGTCTGTCACCACTTCATGCTCCTCATAGGGGTATCCGTGGTGGCGGACAATTTCACCCTGTGGGAAGGGAAGCACAGCGTGGGACGGGTCCCCAGGGAGGTGTGGGTCTCCGTCCCGGAGGGTGTCAGGGCTTGGCTGGGTGAAGCCAACAGTGGCCGCCCTGAGATGGTGGTGCTGCCTCCTGCTGTCAGCAGGAGGGTAGGGTAAGGACCTCCAAATGTCCCTTCCACCAACACGGTGGTGATGTCATGACTTCAGCTAAAATTTTTGGCAGGTGTGAGTTTCCCTCACTCCCTGAGCAGGTCTGGTAGAGAAAGACCCATTGTCACTTTTCATGTTGCAATCAACATTTGTGAAGAGCAGGGGAGCAATGACAGTGAAGCTCCAAGCCTGAGACAGCTGAGTTGACCAAACCTGTTGACTTGGACCGAACTCCCCCATATATGTCTGCCACAAATCTCCGTGCACAGGGAGACAAGAGGTCTAATAAAACCCTGGTACCAAACCCTGCTGAAGATATACATGCAGAGACCATGGGTCATGCCCAGACTATGGCAGCATAGGCAGCTTGCATGCCCAAGCAGGAAAAGAAGGGAGAGAAGGCAGGACTTACAACATCCATGGACACCTCGGGGCTTGCATCTGACTTTTCACTGATGCACATTAAATAAGCAATGGTTATGAACAGCAGCATCGTGGTGGTGCTCTGCAAAACATTGACAACATGATGAGCGTGAGAGACATTGATGGTACTGACACAGAAGTCGGATTGCATGCACTTCGCTTGGCATGCACTACACTTCTGTTAGTATATCAATCTGACCCCTCAACAGGTAAAATAATTTTAAATTTGAAATCCTCTAATTGGTTCTAAAAATGGCTCATTTTGCTTATCTTGAACAATGCCAGAGTCCAAACTCCATCACATTTTAATCACACATTCTCCATCAGATCCTTGTATTCAGAAAAATGCACGTGTATGTATACAGCTATACGCGCCTAGGCAAATCTGGTTTTCGAGGGGGTGATTGTAGACTWTTCATTTAAATGATGGCTCGGATAGTCAGAAGAATAGATTGTTTGGTTAAACTGATAGCTGAACTACTCAGGAGTAAACCACCCAATTTTAAGTTGCACGACCATGGAGGTTTTGTCTTTAATATGAAACCAAATAATGCGATTTGGTTGGGCTCTCCTTATGGCTGAAAGAGACCCCGGGACACACTTGAGTTGTTTTTGCAAACCTSAGTGAAATACTGTCCCAGGAGACCTGCTGTTCTTCCTGGGAAGGGTTCTGAAGTATTTGTTTTCACACGTTCCTACCACAAACCATCTTACTATCATTTTATTTGTTGGAGACAACAAATTTGCAACAGAAATACTGCCTCAGCTCCTGTGTGACATGCTTAAATAGTTAAATTGCTCCACAGCAAGGAGCCCTGCCAAATCCCCGCTGAATGCATGTGCCTGTGCTGGGCTGCATGGGAAGCAGTGACCACGGCCGGATGCCAGCGCCAAGTATCTTGCATCCACCCCGTTGCTTCCCTGCAGAATACCTTCCTGGGGAAAGAACGGAGAACTGCGAGCAGGTTTCTGTTGCTTCCYAGCTAACCCTCCTTGTTCCCTCTCTCTTCTGCTGGAGGAACTGGCTTCCCATCCCRCGGGAGGTGGTTTTGCAGCTGGGGAAGGCCACCTGCTCCCTCTGCTGTCCCTGGAGCACATATGTGGGAGGATCACACAGGCACCACTGCTCTGCTGGAGGGGACCTTGGGACACCCCTTGTCCACCCTCCTGCTCATAGCGGGGTATTGCCAGCATGAGGTCGGGGTGGCTGTGGCTTGGCTCAGCACAGCCCTGACCCCCCACCCCCCACCCCACGGGGAGCTAGGCTGGCCCCATGCACCCCGCTGTGCCCCATGCACCCCGCTGTGCCCCATGCACCCCGCAGCACCCTGAGCACCAACACCAGCCCCACACAACGCTGCCAGCCCCACGCTGCACCATGGGGAGCAGCCATGGTGACACCCCACCTCCCATGGCTGCTCCCCGCTCTGGGGGAAGAAGGGTTCCCCACCTCCACCCTGAACCCCCAGGGCTGCGATTCAGGGCTGAGACCCCTCGTTGCATCGCCTGTCACTGCCGACGTGCCTGCTGTGCAGCAGGGCTCCCCTTCCCCGGGGGAAGGCGGTTGAGGGATCATTCCCGGGATGCTCCTGAGGAGCACACGGGTCTCTGGGACACACAGGTAGAGGTGGGAGGCACAGCAAGGACAGCAGCCACGCGCACTCAAAACAGCCCTTCTGCAGCTGCCCCAAGAGACTCTGGTCTCGTTACTTTTAAGACAGCCTTTCAGAAAAGCAAGGAGAGACAGAAAGCATTTTTGTGGCATAACATCAGGAGAATAGCATGCAACTTCAAGGGAAGAGTCTTGCCTGGGATGGCCCTTTCGTCCCCACAGCCAACCTGCAAAAATATTCCCTTTGTGAAGGGTCCCTCAGCTCAGCAGACCTTGAGAGCTCCCGGTGATCTCTGAGCGGTGCAGCAGGGTGAAACCTCTTCTACCAGCAGCACGGTCCTGACCCCCGAGCGCTCCCACTGCACCTCCCGCAAGAAGAAATGACTTTCCTTTGGACCCAGGACTGCAGGGGAAGACCCGCCGTCCCATCCGTGGGGGTCTTCAACCACCTACAGCTCTCTCCTGCTGTCCCCAGGGGTGGGCCCTCGCTGGCAGCATGTTCAAAGGCAGAGGCACCCAAGGAGGAAGGATTACCTGCCGTGGTCCAGGGGCTGCAGCACAAGAGGTGTGGGTGCCTTTCTTTCTGATGTCCGCCAAGCAGGAGGTCCCCGCCACCCGAGCACACCGCTCTCGCCCACCACACATCGGACTATTATTCCCTCTGCTCCACGCATTCGGGAGTGTCATGGGTTGCCACTCCCTCTAATCCTTCCTCCTGCAAACATGTAATTTACCTGAGGGCTGGAGTCTGCTCTGAAAGGAGACACCCTTCCTACCTTGGCTCACTTGGGAATATTTTTGTGGCACTATGGAAGAGTTGAGAGCTGTAACAAATCCGTTATTTCCACTTGATGTGGCACAGCATCATCTGACGTCACCTGTGACCTCTGTGGACTGGAGGATGTGTGGCCTCTGGACCACTCTCCACCTGCACTGGGGCTGGCGTTGGTGCAAGGGGCTGGCGTTGGTGCACGGGGCTGCTGTTGGTGCACGGGGCACAGTGGGGTGCGTGGGGCTGGCATTGGTGCACAGGGCTGGCACTGATGCATGGGGCACAGTGGGGTGCATGGGGCCAGCCTAGCTCATCCCAGCAAGCTCCTGTGGGAAACCCGTCCAGCTTTTGTTGGCTCTTCTTGCTGCCTCCTGGTGTGTAATGAGCCACTGCCTGGAAATGCAAAACCTCCCAGTCCTGTAATGACTGCTGGGGGTGCTCTTTAAAAAATGAAAAAGAAATCCATCCCTGGGAAGGGAAGAAGCTGAGGATGAAGCTACCTTTCGCTCTCATCAGCCATGGGGTGCAGTTTTGGTGGGAGGACGTGGCTTTTCTTACTGAGCACAAAGGACGCCCGTCTGGACCACAGTGACAGGTGACTTTCTCTGCTGGGTGTCTGTGCCCACCCAATTTTCGGTTACCTCCATCTGGTCAATTATCTCTGTGTGCGCTTATCACAGCCCTCATTAGGAATTTTTTGCCCATCCTGCACTTCTCCCACAGCCTTCACCTCTTCCCAGCTGGCAATGCCTTCGGCCAGCCGCTGCCTGGTGGCTGAGGAGCTCCCTGCAAGGACGGCGAAGGGTAGCACAGGCTGTGGGTGTTGTTTTTGGCAGCGCTGCCTTTGAGGCTGCCTCTCCGCTCCTTGCCAATGTGCCCACGCACTGGCATGCTGCAGCAGCCCAGCGCTGGCTTTGCACACTGTGGGCTCCTGTCACCTCTCCTGGCGTCAATAACTGCCAGGTCTGGCCGAGCCGCGTTTGCTGAAATGCAAGCATGTGTTCTTTGGAAAGCCTAAATAATTCCACCTCTATTTGAAGCTGTAATGACTGGTCTTTACTAAAGGCTAGCTGGAGGCAGTGCCAGAAGACCTCCCAGCCTGGCTCACCCTCGATGAGCGGTGACTCAGACCAGAGTCTGATTTTTCCCCTGCAGGGAGGGGAGGAAAGGTGGAAAAACAGGATCAAATATGCCGAGACAAGAAATCACTCCCCCTTCCTCCCAGCATATATTAATGTCAACATAACTTGCTTCCTTTTGGGGACAGGACATCAGAGAGGCTCCTGGTGGAGCTATGGCCACTCCTGGTCCCTGCATCAAGTCAGGGGCCACATTRCTTCCCCTATTACTTGAGTCTGATGGAGATAGAGCAGAGCAGGAGCTGAGCCTTCAGCAAGGTGTTCCCAGAGATTTCCAGCATGCAGACCATGACACAGCTCTTGCTGTGGGATGGAGACTCTCCAGAGAGGATCCAGCACATCTGCTGAGGCTTTGTGCACCACCGGGATGCAGATGTGTCCCCCCCATCCCCTCACCCCTCTCTGCACCAGTCCCAGCTGGTATCTCACTATTGCCAGTGCTGCAGCCCCAGGGATACTCCCCCCCTCTCCTGCAGCACTGATAAAATCCAGCTGGGAGGCCCCCAGGATGACCTCAATTCAGGGTGAATTACTCCATGGACTATTAAGGCATGAGCAAGTCAGGAAAAACAGCCACAGTCAGATCTCGAAGCATCAGCATTTTCTTGCCGGCAGGCTTATCTGCCATCTGCCGAAAGGAGACCTGTGCATGCTACAGCCTGCAGCTGATGGGACATCTGGACTGCGCTGGCATCCCCAGCCAGGCAGAGGGTTGCGGAAGGGATTTATGTCRAGCAGCTGCAAGCTCAGCCCATCTGGCACTGGATGGGGAAGGGCTGCAGCATGCAGCATGTACCAAGTATCAGCTAACGAGAGAGATGGTGTAGGGGGCTTGTTAGGCTCAGCACCACAGCACAATCCAGGCTTCCAGGATTGAAAGTGAAGGTCATTACTGGAGAAACAATATATTTCTCTTATCTGTCTAAAAGCAATTAAAAAAATTCATCTACAAAATTGGGATAGAAATTAAGAATTCTGAGCTTAAAAGCCAAGCTTATTCCATAGGTTTTAAAAGTTATTTTATTTTCCTCTTGTAGCAACAAACACTCACTGAAGGGGAGAGAGAGGGAGGAGGGGATTACTTGAAAGCAACCGCAAGGCGAACCATTGGACTGCTTTCTCATCGGTGCTGCTGTTTGTACCGGATCCCGACAGGACTGGTGTGAACACGGTGTGAGTCACGGGAGTGGACGTCCACCACGTATGGGTTTTATCCACCCGTAGTACTGGGGGATGCACTTTCTGTCCAGCTGTGAATCAGTGAACCAGAGCACTTGGCGTTCAAGGAAACATCTGAAGATGTTGCTGACTACCAGCCTGCATGACAGCGCAGGAGAACGAGTGAGCTTTGGACTTGTTTGAGTTTTGAAATTGATTTGTCAGAGATTTTAACATTTGTACATTTTGAATTTTCTTAGATTTTTCAAATTTTTGGAAGTTTTTGTTGCCTTTTGAAACTGGGTTTGGAACGCAGTTTTTTTGAAAGATACATGACCTTCGGGGACACACCTATGGCCAGATTCAATTTGTTTTGGTAAAAGCCAGGTCACATCGGACGCTGGAGCGGTGCAATTGCAACAGATGCCGGAGCAATGTGAGGAGCACCAGCAGTGGCGGCAGCATGGTGACCACCCAGCAAAAAGCAGTGTCCCCTGCTTCTCCTGAGCTTCTAGCACCTGGTAGAACCAATGAAGCCACACAGACAGAGCTCCTGTTCAAGCATGAGACCACCCAGGTTTCCGGCTGTGGGATGAGTGAAGGGATATTTCTAGAGGTGGAAAGTGATTGCAAGCAAGACTGCAGGAGGTGTGACCAGATTGATGAACTGCGCTGCTTGGTGGCCGAGCTGCAGGAGGAGGTGGGCAGACTGAGGAGTATTCGAGAGTCTGAGAGGGAGATTGATCAACGGAGCCATACTCTGCCAYCTCTGATGCATAGAAGCCAACTCAGCGTGGCCACTATGGAGGCAGGACCAGGATCTGCTTTGTGCCAGGAGGAAGGCGGTGTCACAAGGGACAAGGAGGGGTGGAGGGAGGTTACAGCACAGAGTGGTAAGAGAAACCCCTCCTTACCCTCTAAGATACCCTTACAGAACAGGTACGAGGCCCTGGGTACGGTAGATGAAGTGCATGATGAGACAGAGGAGGAACCTGTGCAAGTAGTCTTGCCAAGACCAGAGAGACCAACCCCTCGTAACAAAACCTGCATTAAGACCAGTGCCGAGAAGAAACAACGGTGAGTTATGGTCATTGGCGATTCCCTCCTGTGCGGAATGGAGGCACCCGTTTGCAGACTGGACCCTCTTTTCAGGGAAGTTTGCTGCCTCCCTGGGGCCCGAATTAGGGATGTCACCACAAGACTGAAGAGCCTAGTACAACCTTCAGACTACTATCCATTCCTGCTCTTCATTCAATGCTAGCGGGAACATTTACACTGCTCCTGGGAGCACGGAGAGCTACGGAGCATATCTGAAATGCTTGCACACCCATGTACGCAGTATGAGAAACAAACAGGACGAACTGGAAGCGCTGGTCAGTTCCCAGAGCTTTCATCAGCCCTGAAGTGGTCAGGCAGTTGGACTAGATGATCATTGTAAGTCCCTTCCAAGTGAAATATTCTATTCTGCTTATATCAATCTGACAGCAACGTTTTCAAAGCCTCCCGCTCCTGGAGGGGCTTCCTGTGGAGTTATCAGCACTTCTGGGAAGACCCTGGGGTGGGTGCACAGCCTCGTAGGGYTCTGCATCCCGGCCACTGCATCCCGGTGACTCTGCCCTCCCCTCTCCCCCATCCCCTCGGTGCCATGGCTCTGCCTCCGAGGAGACCGCCTGCCCAAAGCCTCATTAATCTCGTGTACTCTTTCCTAAATTTCTCGGTGCTACCTGCTCTTCAGCTAGCTGCTGTCTGGTCATGTAAGCACTGATGTTTTGGACTGATTGTCATCCATGGGACGGTGCTCTCTGAAGGAAAATGGAAAGCCTGGGCAGCAGAGGGTGCTGTGAAAGCGCTGGTGAGGGAGATGATCTCCTGCCCAAACCCTCACGGAAAGTGTAGTGTTTTGGTATATTTAAAAAAACACAGTCACCCACCTCTCCTTGGGCATGAGGTGCCACCTCATGAGGTGGTGCTAAAGCCTGGCCACGGMCACCCAGGGCAGGAGCTCTGCAGGGATGGAGCCCTCCCTGCTGGGAGGATGGGAAAGGACAGTCTGGCCAGGTCCAGCCCTCTCACCATCCGTGTTATGAACTGTAATGCCACTGGCCACATTTGTGCTGCTTTGGCTGGGTGAGAGGTGTGTTTCCGTTGCATTTGTTATAATGCATYGATAAGTCATGCTGTTATTTCAGGCCCTCAACAACCTGCTGCAGCTGTGAAGTTGGCCCTGATGGGGGCCGAGGTTGGACCACAGACCCCCAGATCCTGCTGCCAGCCAGCATCACCATGATGCCCTGGTTGATGCTGCCTTTCTTCGCTCTGCAGTTGTGGAGGAGCAGGAGGGGGAGAAATAAGCCCTTCCATAAGTCCTCCGTGTTTTTCAGCTTGTTATGAAGCTTATTGGTGTTTCTTCTCATGCAGAGCAGGTGAGATGTTTCTTCTTGTGTGTGCATCTATGCTGTTGAGTATAATTTAGCAAAAAACTTGAGCTCAGGCTTTTCTGGTTTGTCAGTAGCAGAGTGTAAAGTTTGTTACTGAAAAAAAAMCCCAACCCAAAAACCCCAGGGCACCTCTGTCTCTGGTTTGCTTTCCTCCTTTGTCACCAGGGGCAGAAGCAAGGTTTCATGCAGTCTGCGCTGAGCTCCGTTGCTACCTTATCATTTTACTGCTTGCATGACTAACCCCCTCCCTCCCCTCTCTTTGAAGCTATTTTGCAAACCACTGCAGGTCGGCAGCAGGGTGGAAAGACAACGTTGACTTCAAGGAGAGGCAGTTGTCCCCTGACGCTGGGCCGTGAGTGGTAGAGCAGCCTGCTCGCAGGCGCCTGCCTGGGCAGTGGGGTGTGTGGCCGCGGCGTGCTGCGTTGGCCAAGGGGCAGGTCCAGCTCTGGAGATGCATCTTCCCAGGCTCCATTCCTTCCCACCTGAGTGTCCCCAGGTGCCTCTGCATCTCTCAGCTCCTGCTTGGTGGGGGAAAGCACATCCTGACTCCAGCTACGATTTTGTTGATTATTGACCGTGCACATGCTGGTTGTGCTGAAGGCACTGGACACGATTTAAAGTGTGCCAACAGAGACTGTGGTGGCTGAGTGGATGGTGTAGAAGCAGCCTCCTCGGATGCTCTGCGAGCCTCTTGGTGAGGTGCACATGTTTGGGAGCCCACCCTTACATGGATGGACAGAGCCAAAGGGAGGTGACACCCATCACACTTGTGCTGGGTGCTCTCAGGGAATATGCAATATCTTTTCACCTCCAAATAGCAAAGCAAAGGTCTCTGGGTGCTCACAAGCTGAAGGACGTGCCAAGAGGGACTTGTGCTGACATGTGGCTGCCCT
Organism: Phoebastria nigripes; assembly: GCA_035582835.1. Classification (NCBI taxonomy): domain Eukaryota; kingdom Metazoa; phylum Chordata; class Aves; order Procellariiformes; family Diomedeidae; genus Phoebastria; species Phoebastria nigripes. The sequence continues at coordinate 227,438 of JAYKAV010000028.1, forward strand.
GGCCGAGAGGAAAAGCTGAGGGTTTGATTCAGTGAGCGGTTTTCTGGATCTGCCAGGCAACCCGCTGAAATGCAGTTGAGCCTGTTCAGCGGGTGGATACCTGCCTTTGAGCTAGGGGATCCCCCACTGCTCGGGGCCCTGTCCCAGGGACGCCCCACTCACACGGGGACGGGCTGTTTCCTTGGGGCCGGCCGGGGTTTCCCGTGCTGCAGCTTGTGCCAGTGCCTCTGGGGCTCTTGCTGTGCCCCTCTGAGCAAAGTCYGGCCCGGGCGCCTCCGAGACCCCCTTGGGCAGGGGGAGATGCCATTGGGTCCCCCTTCACCTCCTCATCTCCGGCTGAGCAAGCCCAGCTCCTGCAGCTTCTCTTCGCGTGCCCTGGCCCCCACCCACCATCATCACAGTGTCCCCAGGCTGGCTCCAGTTTGGGACTGTCTCACTAGTCCCTGGGAACCCAAAACTGGATATAGCACTGTCATTTGGCCTCCCCAGTGCCAAGAGAGGGAATAACCCCCTCCCAGGGCTTGCATCTGGGTGTGCATCTCCTTTGTCTTGAGGGGAGCTGGAGGGCCAGGCGAGGCGTCATCCTTCCCGCAGAGCAGCYGAGCCTGTCTGGGAGGAGAGGTTAAGGAGGTGGGGCAGGGGCTGGAGAATAGCGGGGGCTGGCGTAGGGAGAGCCATGGGCTCACAGCTTGTGCAGAGAGGCACAGAGGGGAGCAGGCATTTCTGGAGAGGGTATGAAAGGAAGGACTTCTGAAGGACCAAGGAAGACTCAGTGGGCTTTGCTGCAAGCCACTGAGGTAGATGAAGGTGAGCCTGGAGGCCAGAAGCTGCCTCTGAGGACACAGGGAGCACGGGCAGAGCTGGGTCTAGCTCCTTTCTACCTGCTCCCCTTGGTGGGGAGTGTCTCTGCCCGCATCCTGGTGGGAGCTGGCTCTGCTAAACCTGGGGGCTTTAGGGGGAGCTCCTGCAAGGAGAAGGTCTGTGCAGGTCTGCCTGCAGAGCTCTGTGCATCTCAGGGCTCCTTTCTGAGGGTTACGGGAGTCTCCTCTGTCTRGTGACAGGATGGTATGTGGGTGCTGCATAGACCCACAGCTTGAAGGTTGTGAGCTGGGGTAGGGAGGAGCAGGCTTTGGGGAGCAAGCCAACAGCCATTGCAGGCTCCGGGGTGGTGGGAAGGAGAAGGTAAGGCTTTGAGGTGTAGCTGGGTTAGTATCGGATGCCCAAGCTGTGGTGGTGGGGAAGCCGAGGGAGAAGACTCTCATGTCACCTCTGCTGCTGGAGGCTCTCRCTGATGTTGGAAGTGGTGGGGGAAAGGCAGCTCTGGGTTGGGACAAGGCTGGGAGCCAGGCTTGATGGGGTGCCTTGGTCTTTAAACAGCGACCAAATACAAGAGCTCTTTCCAGCCCATCTTTATGCAGTGGGCAAGGTAATTCCCAAGCCTGGTCTCTTCTCTCATTGCTTCTGACGTCTGCCTTGGAGGGAGCCGTGCAACTGTTGGCTCCTCAGATGCAGTCTTCCCTCACACCCCGGCCACATCCCCATGTCTCCGAGCGATTCATGGTGGCCCGAGTCCAGCCCATGTGTTCTGGGGATAAGCTTGTGTCAGCCCAGCTCTGCAGCTTGCCTATCCTGTGACATCTTTCCTCCTTTTTCAGCTGAAAACAGCGTGCAGTGTCATCCACGGCCACCTTCTCACAATCTGTTGGGTGGCACGCAGGTGGCTGCCAGTGTTAATGAATGCATCCCTAAATAAAAGGACGTTGAAGGCACTTTTGCTGTGAGGCTCGCAGGCTCCTGGAAGAGCAAGCTGTGACCTGCCGTCTTGACAAGGAGCCAAGCTGCTGTGGTCATGTGCCGGAAGCCTTGAGGTCCCCAGGGAAGCAGTGGAGGGCTGTGAAGGACTCTGGGGACAGGGGGGAGAGCCACAGATGTCACAAGAGGGCCGGTCTCAGTACATTCTCGGCTGTGCCATGGCCATGGGCTGAGCTGCCCAGAGCTGTCCAGGAGCTGGGGACAGCTTTCCCGTGCCTGGAGGCGCCCGGTGAGTTCAGGTACCCCAGGATTTGGGATGCTGGGGAAGCTGGCACTGCCACTCCAGACCAAGGTGGCCCTGCTGTGGTTCCTGGAGTCTGTCTTACCCCTTGCCCTCTTCCCTCCAAGGTGAATTTTCTCACTTCTGCTCTGCCTGCCAGAAAAGCAAGGGCTCTCCACCGTGTCTGCACACAGGGACTGGGGCAGTGGAAGAAACCGCTCCTTCTGGAAGGACAGACGCATCACCTGTTATTTGATAACTTCTGCTCTATGGGAAACAGCTCCAGGGTTCTCCAAGGCTTTTCCTGATGGCCAGGCTGCCAAGGGGCACCTGGTCCCTGCAGGTGGGAGTTACCAGTTATGCCTCACCAGCATCTCACCCAAAGACTTAACTGTTGATGTGTTGTAGATGTCAAACCAACATGATCTGCTCTTTCTTGGGTGCCACTTTTTGTTCCTGGAGCAAAAGAAGGTGCAGCCTTTAGATCTGGTGGTCAACGTCTTACTGGGACAGATGGCTTGTAATGGTCCCTCACTGGACCAGAAGGTTACTGAAAGGGGCGTCTCTGTCTTGCACAGGCTCCTGGAGTTACCTGAAGGTTGAGCTTTGGACCGAAGCACAGCCAGCATCGCTGGCTCTAGCTATAGGAAGGCTGTGGTATGGGTGATGTGCTGGATGGGAGCATGTCCCAGAGGTCTCAGCATTGCTGCTGGGACTCTGTGCTGAGACGAGCTCTTGCAAAGCTTCCTCATGAGTCAGCACGGGAGCTGGGCCATTGGCAGAAGGCATGGGATTCAGGAGCGATGCCATCAGTGATGCCAAATGTGGGTCTCAGCAGGCACAGACACCTGAATGCAGCTGCTGGGCAGATGTGGCTGCCCTGTAGGTTTTGGGGAGCCGTAAGGAACAGTCACCACTCTTGATCCACCTAAAACACCACCGGATGCCTACCCCTCATCAGAGGGTTTGCAGAGCCCCATGCAGATACACCCAGCATTAGTCATGTTGCATATTTGATGGGAGCAATGCCTGCAATTTATGGAGCAAGGAAGAGACAAAATTTAATGTTTTCTCTGCACCAAGTACTTTACACTACAAAAGCACAATTAGGGCCTTACAGGAGGCCTTGTAACCTCAGAAGGTCTCCAGAGAAGAGGCTGCCACATGTGAGGATGATGTCTGGGAACGGCTGGTCTAGAGGATAGCTGGACATTTCTGCCGAGCAGGAGGAGCTTGGGGAGCTCAGGCACACTGACGCTTGCTTAACTCCTGTGATGGCTGCCTTCAGACATGTACACCCATGTGCCCTCCTTCATAGCTTCAGCAGCCTCTGTTGCACTTGAGCTGCCACAGGACTCTGCTTCGTGGAGCTGGGTGGCTCAGCAGAGTGGTTCTGGCTGTCCCCACCTTGCAAAACTCCTGATGAACTCATCTGTTGGGGTTAGTGCCACCAAAGCCTCTGCTCAGGAGAATTCCTCATCTGTCTAGCAGTCCTCTGGTCCAACAGTGTGTGTGTGTCAATCAACAGTTGGGGCATCTCTCCTGCTGTGCTCCTGCTCTTTAGCCTTCCTCAGACAGGCATGTAGTTTAGGTTGGACAGACCCTTGGAGGTCTCTAGTCTCTAGCAAGTCTCAAAGCAGGGTGATTTTCCAACTACACCAGGCTGCTTAGGCTTTGTCCTCTTCAGTTTTGAGCATCTCCAGGGATGGACATCCCACCAACACTCTGGGCACCTGTTCCAGTGCTTAATTACATCTGTTGAGAATTATTTTCCCCCTAAAATCTGGCTGTATTGCTGGACCTTCCACCAATTGTTGATCTTGTTCTGCAGGGCACTGGACAAGAGATATTTTCTTATGTTGGCCTTTCTTGGGACAACGCTTTAGGAGTGTTGATACAGGAAATACCATTCCTGTAATGCTGTAGGGCTGGGTAGAAGTCATTAGAGTACAAAAGCATCTTGCCCCAAATGGAAAGCTGTTGTGAAATCTTCCCCTTCTTGGCATCCAGTAATATCTTGCATGTCTTCTGCTCTAGCAATTGCATGTCAGTGGCCTTTTCTGCCACTTCTTAACCTTTTACTTGTGTTTACATTCTTCTTGGGTACCTGTGGTTGAGGCTTTCAGTGCAAGGTACGTCATCTTGCATAAAAGGAACCTTGGATGTTTTTCTTGGTCAAGCTGATGATTAAAAGCCTACTTTGTTCTATGGCACTTCTCAGCATGGTTTTCACTCTCTTTTCTTCTAGGGAAGCCCACCATTGCCTGTCAGGTCCATGCCTGACACTGCCTGAAAGGTCACTTAGGGCAGGGCGTTCCTAGCCCCATATTTTGCCACCTCTATGTAGCTGTTTTCAAGGCAGGAGAGGCTGCAAACATGGTCATCCAGACCAAGTAGTAGTGCAGTGAGCAGCAAGGTCATTGGCAGGGATGTTTGTAGGTGCTTGAGTCAGTGAAAGTGTTCCTGCAAGTCTTCTATATTTCTTATGCTTCCTTTGGGTTTCACTGCATTTTCTTCAATACCTCAGGGACTCAAAAAAACCCCAAACTGGTTTTGCACTGTGTCCTCTCCACATTCTTCGAAACACTAAACATCCTCTGCTGAACATGCTCTATCCACCAGGAGCACTAGATATACATGCTCTGGTTTGGACAAGCTACTGTAAAAGAGTTTGGAAAAAGGCTACAGGACAAGTTTGCAAGTAAATAAATGCTGCCTTTTGGATTGCTTGGACTGTGCTATCAGCACCATGAGCCCTGAATTTGAGTACTGACATTTGTGCTCAAAGAAATGCTGTGTGAGCGGTTACAGCCTTGCACTGAGTTACCGAACCAGCCTGCTTCCTCCAGGACCTCGGCTGGGTGTGGGGAACGGCACCCAAAGGCCCTGTAATTAAATGAAGCTCTTGCAAAGTGCCACATCCTGCTCTTTCATGTGAGCATTTAAATTTAGGAAAACAAGCAAACAATAATTCTGTTGGTGAAAACCACAATAAGCGTGGGTCCATCCAAGCCAGAGGTATTTCGCACTGACAGAGGAAATATTCTGCTCACCGGTGATACCACTCCAAAAGACACAAGCACTTTGTGACCCATTCTGTCTTCTGCTGGGCTGATTCCTCACCTGGATACTCATTCCTTGAGCTCCTTCAACCGAGCTGACACTGTCCTTCCAGGGCTGTGGATAAGCTTGGTCCATGGAAGACAGGGCAGGACATCTCTATGGCCTGCAGTCACCACCTCGGAGCAATCTGGTGCAAGAGCAAAACCTGCTTGTTTTGGTAGCACTGAACAAACGTATCAGTCAGTAAGATGGAGATCCTCCCACTGCATGGGAACGGGCTGCTCTRTTTCTCAGGGAGGATGGTGGCATTTGTGCTGGCACCCTAAATCAAGAAGAAATAAGCATATATGGAGTAGATGCTGCCGCTGTGTGCATGAGACACCTACATCCTCTTCAGCCAGGGCAGCTCCTTGTCTCTCATGCACCTGGCTGCAGGAATAGAAAGCTGCTCAGGCAAACCTGCCTTAGACCAACATTTAGGCAGCCATTGGCACCTATCACCTCCTGTCTTGCTGCAAGAGTCCAATTTGCTTTCCAAAGTGATGTTCTTGAATACAAGTGATGAACAAGTGATGTTCCCAATACAAACTCTGCTGTTAAGGCTCATGAGTCAGGACCCAAGGAAGAGAGCTGGAGCTGGTGTGAAAGGGGTCTTGTCCAGTCAGGCTGGTTTGGCCCTGGAAATGATGCAGCCTGACTTGAGCATCGAATGGTTGTGCTGTGAAATGAGTGGGTTCCAATTCGGTCCTGGTCTGGGCTTTCTTCTAACCCAGATGACCTGTTGCATCACAGACTTTGGACTTGAAGCTGCCTGCAAAGAGCCTGACTTGCTGGTTGTCCTGTGGAGACCCGATGCTGGCAAAACACATCTGTTGCTTGTTCAGATCAAGGCATTGACTGCGAGTCCCCCGTCAGACTTGTGGTTCCTGGGACTTGCATAACCCACAGACAGGAGGAACCCTTCTTACTTAATGTCTTTGCTGCCATGAAAGTCACATCCAAAAGCAGTTCAAAACAAAGGGCACATCAGCATGGCCAGGGCAGACACGTCTCCAGAGGTGGCTGGCAGTAAATGCCTAGGGAGGGTATGAGCAGGGCTGTGGCATGGGGAGAGGACTTTCAAAACAATGTTTATGGCCAATGCTTCAGATCTTATTATTTATCTTACATGCAAGGACCATAGTCAAAGGCAATACACTGGGGCGTGTGAACTGTGAGCCTGCTGTCCCAGGGCTCCACCGGCCCTGGCTTGGCAGCAGGTGCCACTGTGCTTTGGTCTGTGCATCAATACCCACATCCCACCACGAGAAGAGGGGATCCCAGGTTCTCAGCAAGCTCTTAAGGGTCCATGGGGTGGTGCAAGTAAGGGAGGATCTGGGCTATGACCTTGTGCAGTTCCCATGCTGACTGTCCTGTTTTCCCCAGCCGGCAGAAAGTGGAGAGGTCCAATATCTCAACCATGAGAGATATGGGAGAAGTGCATCCAGGTGGGACCCCAGTCTCTTGTTCTCAGTGAGCGCTGCACAGGAGCTGTGAAACACAGTGCAGACCAGAAACCGTTAATGCATTAATTGCTGGCTCAGGGATGATTGTCCCATATGCCAGGCTGGTTATGCTTGTTTTCCTCCACCTGACTTTTTCCTGGATGCTGCTCTGCAGTCACATCGGTCCACCTCGGCTAGACAGAGCCACGGCTGCTAGCAACAGTCCTGCTGTGAGCGGGAGGCTGGGATGCAGACTCCGGAGGTCCGTTCCCATCACCATTGCTCTTCTGGCAGGAGGAGAGGTGATGGGGCTTGAAGACATGTGGTTGAAGCAGCCTGTGGACACAGAGCCATTGTGGAGGGCTGATTGTCACGCCTGCCCATGTGAGATTTGCTTTGCACCCTTTGGATTTCCACTCTTGGGATCTCCACCCTGATAAAAGTCAGACCGTCAGTGTCATGTGAACCTGGTATTTCTTCCTCCTTTCCTGGGTGAGCTCTGCCTCTTGTCTTTCAAGCCAGGCATGGTTGCACCACCTCCTCTAGGCAGCGTGGTCATCCCTGTGCCTGCTGCTGGTGTGCAGAGTTGACACGCGTTGCCAACGGGTACCTACACCAGGAAAGCCAAGCGTGAGCAGCCAGTGACCTGTCTGGCAACCCCAGAGCACGTAGCCCTTCGTATTACAGACGAGGCAGCTGGAATTCCTCTGCAGAGGTATGCCAAAAATGCAACTCCCAATTGCAGGATGCCACAAGGCCTGGGTGTTCCCAGTGATGGGGATGTTGCCCAACAGCTCGTTATCTACCATTTGAGATGTGGTGCTTTGCTGCTGAGCTCCCTGGGGTTCGGGATGCTGCGTCTGAATCATCAGGCTGGAGAGGAAGAGCGGGCGGTGTGATTGGAGAGGGACTGGGCTTTCAGATGTTGGCGGACGAGTCCCAGCCTCCCCGTGTCTCTTTATAAGCCGAGAGGACAGGTTCGCTCAGTGCCGCCAACCCTCCCAACTGCACGGACGAGCCTGGAGCAGCAGGTCAGGTTGATGTGCAATGCATGCTGTCCTTCTAGCCCAGGCTGTTGCTGAAAGAAAGGATCCCAACTGAGTCAGGAGGCTTTATTATCCCTCCAGTTGTTCATTTGATGCGTGGAGAACTTGGGCGTTTTGGTCACCATCGCAGTTAAAGTGTCCTCTGAAGGATCTGCTTTGCAGTTCTGCATCTGAGCTCCTCATTTTTTGCAAGCATGAGCTCTGGTGCTTCCCAGTGAGCTGAGTGAGTGCTGTGAGTCCTCCTGGCTGTGGTTAGACATTTTCCTGGGTCTCCATCCATTTTGGCTGTGTGGAAGGGATGGGGTGTCCCTGCACCCTAGATTTGGCTTGGTTGGATTACCCAGGGCTGATGCGTGGGGAATGGCACCTCTGAGAAGGAGTAGAGACCATCTCTGCTCTTCTCCATCCTGCTTGCCTGTGCCCAGGGACTCACAGCTGAGCAGCAGTTTGCTACTAGAGGTAGCGGTTCTGGGTTTGGATGGTGGGATGTGTTGCAGTGTCTCTTCTGAGGAAGGCACTGTTGGGGTCTTCTCACGTTTGTTGATGTGCTCTGGTACATACTTTGGCTTGGTGCTGGAGGTAAGTGGTGGGAAGACCCACAGCTGCGTTGAGTGGTCCAAAACACCGAGGGTCTGAGCCCAGGTGTGCCATCAGGTGGTGCTGAAGCTCTGAAGCATGGCAGCATGTGGCTGCACCAGCTGGAGATGGGCAGTCGGGGGCTGGAGGAGATGACCCTGCTGTGGCTGAGATCTGTGGAGGCAAGGCTTGCTGGGCAGTGTGGGCAGGTCCTCTGCAAGGCAGTGAGCTGACATCTCCTCTGCCAAGTCCTCCCCTGCTGCGGCAGGAGTAGGGAGTGCTCCACCACAGGCTGGCTCCGGACCACGCTGGGTACCTGGGGATGGACACAACTCTGATGACTTGCGTGACCCCAAGGCTTGGGTGCAGGAGGTGGGGACTGTCATTTTGGCTGGTCTTTATGTGTTCCTACTGTGTTTTTACATCAAAACCCAGGAGTCTATTAGTGCTTGCTGAATGCCACAGGTATGCGCAGTGACTAACCCTTCCTCCTTTGCCACAAATGCTTTAATCTCTTGGGATACCAGAAGGAGTTGCTTCAGTAAGTGGCTGAATGCTTGTCAGTGCTCTCACTGACATCTGTGGGCTTTGTGGCACAGCTTGTCAAGGTCACGGCTACCGTGGTGTGCCACCATAATGTCTGCATGACACTGGCATGGGCAGCAGAGYCTTCAGCTCTGGTAGTGACCTCCAAGACATAYGGGAGATCTTTAGTGCCACTGCTGAGGAGCTGGGCGAGGGGGCGTTGGGTGGAGGAAATCCTCATCACAAAAACGTGCAGGGTGGTGAGCCAGGCACGAGCCAGAGGAACCACCAGGTCTGTGGGCTGTTGCCAATCATGGGGCAGTGGAAGGTCCTTTTGCATATGACGATGTGCAGGGCTGGCTGCAGATGTAGGGGAGATGGACTGTGGGGGCAGAGGTCGGCAGGGATGGAGACCTCTCTGCCCAGGGGATGGGGAAAGGCCACTTTGGCTGGGTCCAGCCCAGCCACGGCTTTTTGAAGGGGACTTCTGCAGACCTCTGGTCCAACTTCCTACTCAGAGCAGGACCATCCCCAGTGCTAGCRCAGGCCAGCCCTGCTTTTGTCCAGCCAGGCCTTGAAAGCCAAGGTGTAGACCCAAGGGAAAGAAGCTGTTTCCTAAGTGACGTGCTCATCAAGAAAATGCAATTGGTATGAAAATGCAGGGTGGTTTTACAACAGGAAAACAGCGCCGGGAAGCGTACTGTTACATCTGGCGTGGGGATGCCCCTCTGGCATCTCCTAATTCCTGTGCAGGCTTGGCTTCTTGGTCCCTTGTAACCCACACTGCTTGCTGAAGTAGCTATTTCAGTAATTTGGTCTGTCTCTGATGTCCCCAGGCATGGCCTGCAACGTCTTGCCTGCGTCTGTGTGCAATTGAGCCTGGTGAGAAGGCGGCCACTGTAATTCCTTCCTTCCTCCTGTCCTTCCTACCTTCCTTCCACAGGTGGTTTGGAGGGGCTACAGCCTAGAAGCACCTTAAAATGGTGATTTGCACCAATGGATCCAGCCTGCAGTTGTGGCCACTGGTGTTCGGCAGCTGGACAGGACAAGTGCCGGTAGGGGAGATGGGGTTTAGCAATGCTGTTTGTCTACAGGATCATGGGGCAATCTGACCTCTCCTTCCTTCCACCATCACAGCAGTTTAATCCCGGGACGACCTCACCTGCACAGGGAGACGTAGGCACCAAGATGTTGGTGGTGGACTTGAACACAGAGCAAGACTTGAGTTGACRCTTTGTTTTGATGTGYGATAGTGAGTTTTTTCTGTTGCCCGCATGGTGCTGTGCGGTGGGTAGCTGTTCCCGTTTTCCTGAGGAGCCCAGGAAGACCTTTCCATGCTGGAAGGATGCTGGGAAAATGTGCCCAGACACCTCCTCTGGGAGGCAGAGGGTCTTTTCTAGCTCCTGCAACAGAGTCACCAGGGACATGGGCTTCGCTGGACCTGTCCTGAAGTCTGGATGCCCTCGGGCTGGGGTGCTGGGGATGGCAGGGCACACCAGGAGCACATGGCGATGAGCCATAAACCATCCAAGGCAGGGATGGAGCAGGGGAGCTCCTGCAGAACGGAGCTCCAACACGACCCCTCCTGCCTGGGGGAGGATGCTTTCAGGGAAAGCATCCTGATGCTTTTCCCAGGGAGGGGGTGGCTGGTGGCTGCTTGTCCCACACTGCAGTTGCAGCTGGAGCAGGGCCCGGTGGGAAGGGTCAGCAAGACATGCTTGGGGTGGGTTCCTAACTGCACAGCGGATTGGGAAGCGTCAGGAGGTGGATTTTGGTGGGAGATAATACTGACGTATTAAGGCACCTCTACAAATACAAAGCTTAAGCCGGTGGCCCTCCACCCACACGGCGTGGATGTGGCTCTCAGGCGGACGATGGGCTCTCAGAGGCCGGTCACATCCCCGCAGAGCAGCGACCCCCACCTGGAGAGGGGACTCGCTTGTGCCAGGTGATGAGCGGCAGCACCGGCGGGCTTTAACACTCAAGGGACCATAAAAGCAGCTCTGTGGGGTCAAACCAGAGATCTGGGTAGCCTCTGGTAGTGTCTGGAGGAGGAGTCCTGGGGAAGGGCAAAAGGGCAGGACAGCAGCTGCAGACRCGGCTTTCCCTGAGCCCCTGCCAGCCCCAGCTGTGCCCGGCGCAGAGCCCCCCAGGCCAGATGTGGCCTCTTTCCACTTCATGCCCTGCATCCCCTGGGGACACCCAGCCCTCGCCACCTGTGTGCCACTGGGTGCTCTTGCTCAGCTGGCTTCAGCCAGGGCTGCAGGATGCTGCTGAGTGTCCAGCGCCAGGCAGAGGGTCCTGTATGGGGCTGCAGCTGGCACGCTTTGGGAYGGAAATGCCCATGCCACATTGCAGCATCAGGCATTGGCGGCACTGCCAGCARYGCCGGAGCTTCACAGCGTTTGCTCGTGCCTCYGGCGCACCCACCATCCTGCTCATGCCAACCCCCTTACCCCCCAGGCGCTGCAGAGAGGCGAGATGTGGCTGCTGCTGGTGGCCCTGTGCCTGGCCCAGGGGCTGGGCGACGCCGTCCCACGCACCGGAGCGAGCCAYGACAACCCCGAGCAGTTCATGAACATCGTAAGTGCCAGGGGGTCAAACCCGCRTCCCRGGGGACCTGGGCTTCCCCAGGTGGTGTGCCTGAAGTCCTCCCCGAGGACATSGCCATCCCTTACCCTGGCATCGGCACCTGGGGTCACCTGGGGGGCTTGGGGCACCAMGGGTTTCCTATATTTGCATGGATGTCACTCACCTCATGCCCTCGGCTTGAGGTTGGCCTCTCCCTGGTCTTCCTCTAACGTAGATGGGCCTTCAGGTCTCGCGTGTGCAGGCAGAGGTGACACCGGGGAGGGCGGGTGGTAGGAGTGGGTGTGGTTGGGTCAGGTGTGGGGTGATGGACACCACTGGGTCACTCTCTCCCTTCGAACTGTTGTCCCTGCAGAGCCAGAAGATCCGTTTCCATGGCTATCCCAGCGAGGAGTACGACGTGCTGACGGAGGACGGCTACTTCCTCAGCCTCAACCGGATTCCCCATGGCAAGGGGGACGCTGGGCACTCAGGTGGGCTTGCTTTCACCGAGGGTGAAGCAGCCATGACCCTGCTCAGAGATGAGGCAGCGTGCAAGGGGAAGCCAGTGCGAATGCCCATGCCTTCAGACACAGTTTTGGCAGCTGGAAGAGGGATGAGAAGCTTCTGCCCAGCTGCCTTGAGCTGTCCCTGGGGATGCAGGATCTCAGCATCGTGTTTTGCTGCGTCCAGGATGGGACAGCGAGCCCCAGCGAGCCCCAGCGGCTCCTTCCCTGGAGGGAAGGACCCCTTGCCCTGGTCCAAGGTTTCCTGATAGCTCAGGGCCAGGGGTGGCAAAAGTCCTTAAAACAAAAAAAGCAGCAGCAGAGCCAGGGAAATCATGGGAGAAAGGAGTATTTAATGTGCAGCCTGCAGAAGATAATACTGAGACACACAGGGCCGTTTGATTTGCATATGGGAAGGGCTTTTCTTGTGTGAAGTACCCGATTTCTCCTCTTTCAGGATCCAGGTCACCCGTGCTGATAGCGCACGGGTTCAGTTTAGACGGTGGCAACTGGGTGGACAACCTCCCCAACAGCAGCCTGGGCTTCATCCTCGCAGACGCGGGGTACGACGTCTGGATCGGAAACAGCCGGGGCAACAGCTGGTCCCGCCGGCACCTGAACCTTTCTGTCGACCAAGAGGAGTTTTGGGATTTCAGGTGAGAAGGCCACCAAGGATGGGGCTGGGATGCTGGGCTGCCAGCGCCAACCACCTGAGGTCCAG
>JAYKAV010000029.1:0-64509 GCA_035582835.1 Phoebastria nigripes
ACCTGGAGCTGGAGGTCTACGAGCGCCGCAGCCGCCAGACACGCGAAAGGGAAGAGCGAGGTGCCATGAGATCCCATAGTGAGACTCGCGAGAGAAGCAGCCTCCGGGTACTTGAAGAAGAACTGGAGAGAGAGATTCAGCCACATGAATTACAGCATGAGCCACGTGAAAGCATCCCCTGTGAGCCCTCAGAAGACCAACAATGCAGGAACCACAGGCTTTTACGTGAGGAAGAATCATGTGAGCCAAACAGGTGCCGGACACATGAGGATGAAGGAGAAAGGCACGAGAGGAGCCTTTACCAAACCGTGGAGGTGGATAACAGAGACCTCTGCCTCTCAGGAGAGGAGGCATCTGTCACYGATATGAGGGTCCGTTATATCCCCGCTGAGCCTGATGTACGGCCAGAGGTGCAGGTCCTCCCTCAGTCCTGCGAGCCTCAGACCATTGCATACTTGATCCACGTGATCCAGAATTTGAATGATCCTGAAGCTACCACCTACGAGATCGTTTGTCACGAGCCTCACGACCTGCGGCAGCCCATCTACGTGAAGAAGTGCTATGTGTCACCCCAGCCGCCGGCCATCCTGTGTGGCAGGAGCAAGCACCCAGAGCCACGACCCCAAAGGGACGAGCAAGAAACAGGGGAGCCCGAACCACCACGGCAAGGGTGCACACCAGCTTCTAGCTCCCAGGAAAACACAGGGGATCTCGATGAGCTACAGGAGAGGTCTGAAACAGGGATGAAGGTAGGGACTCACCGGGCTTCTGCCTCCAAGCTGGATGGTGTTAAGGGTCACCCTTGCCGGGCAAAGCCCAAGGAGGACAGGAGGGACAGCCAGCGCCCCAAGATGCCTGACGTGGAAGAGAAGGACCATCACCCCCAGGGAGATGCATCAAAAGCTGCCAGGGAGCGGGTCCCGCGGGAGCCCAAATCCAGCTGCCAGGTGAGCGAGCATGAGGACAGGGAGACCAAGAGCTGCCCACCTCTGCCCCAGGCTCCAGAGCCATGGGAAGCTTGTGAGCCAGGCCGGCGAGCTGCTGGAGTGAGCCGTCCCCAGCCACCCCGGAAAGATGAAGCGAGCTGCTGCCATGAGGATGCAGAGCTTCCCCCACCAGAGAAGAGCCACCAGCCACGGCAGGAGGAGAACAGCAAGGGGAGCCCCCGGCAAGTGAGCCATGCCCAGCCTCAACGGGAGGAGGAACCACGTCTTTGCACCAAGCAGAGCCAGGTTCCCCCCGGCCCCCCGGTCTCACAGGAGGCACCGAGCCATCCTGCCAGGGATGAAGCCAAGGCATCTTAAGGCCAAGTCCCCTCCCTGAAGCTGGTGGGGCTTCTCCAAGTCCCTTTGAGGATCACTTCTGCTCTCTGCTTTCAGCTTAGAATGTTACCGTGTGGTGGCACAGAAGTGTTCGACACAAAAGGGTTAATGGGGTGCTCTGTGGGGGTGTCAGGTGGGTTTGGGGTTTTTCCATCTAACAAATCCTCAGCAGCTAGATAGGCAGGGAGCTACCTCAGGATCTGTGGYTTCTGCCTTCCTGCATTATGCCTATCCACCTTAATGCAGTATTTATTCACTTTTCTGCTCCAATTGGATTCCTTGGGTCTCTCTGTCCTTTATGTCCCTGTCATCTCTTCTACCCTGTAGCATGACTGTTCTGCATCTCACTGCACTCACGTCTCCCTAGCCCCGTGACTGGCTCTCCTATTAGCTTCTGCTGTGCAGTGCAAAAAAAATTAAAAATCCCAGTAGCTCAATCATATTCATTCCGGGGCCTGAAATTCCTCAAGGCTGGGAAAAAACCACTTTTGTAAACTCAATGCTTTTGGTTACACCTTTCTGTTCCCCTAACAGCTGAGCAGAATCCCAGCTCCAGCCTCACTGGAGGCTTTGAAGCAGCTGAGTTATGGTGTGGTTGCTGCAGGGTAATGGTGGCGGGTGGGGGGGGTCTCTTTCTTCTTCACACTGATGTATTGCATGAAAAATCAGAATAAACAGCTGATGACTGCACGGACTGCTGCCATCCTTCATCCTTGCATCTAATTTCTACAAGGGCCTCAGCCTGGTGGGAGGGTGTCCCAGTTCAGATCACACATTCCTCCTAATCCCAGGCACTTAATCCAGACAGGAGCTGCTGAAAATCCCACCAAATTCCCCCTATTACACGTCTAGGAGTCCACATACCTCTAGAACTCTGGCCCTCACTACTGATCTGCATGATTTCAGGGGCTCCCATCGCAGCCTGCACATGCTGTAGTCCGAGACCCACATGGGGACGTGCGGATGTGCCCATGCGCTCCGGCTTTCACGGCAGACATGCACTACGGGGAGAGGCAGCAGTCCAAAGCCATCCAGAAGCACATTTTCCTGGCTACATGCGCCTGTCTGCCTTTTCCCCTGGGCTGCCCCCTACCTGGGACCACTCCTGGATCCTTGGGCAGGAGAGAGGCAGCAGCACGGCACGGAAAATGCACCGGATCTCACACATGGTGCACGAGGCTGGAGACGGAGACATCCGTGACCCTCCCTGGAGAAAACCAGATTTTATTCACTTTTCTTTCCCTTGAGCAAGAGAGAACCAATTCCCTCAGCAGCAGATGGGGCTGCAATGATGCAAGAAGACCGAGAGAGAAGCAAGGACAACCCCAGCACCATCTGTGTTTTCCTCTTAAATGCAACCAGGGCCCGCTGGCTGGTAACGGGGCCGGCCAGGAGGAACAAGGGCATCTCAGGTCCACCATAGCCTGATGCAGCCTCAGGAGGCAGCACCCAGAGCTTCTCGCTCATCTAACCACGGCCACCATCCCGTGATGTTTTGAACCTGGTGCCAGAGGGACTCAGAAGGGTCTGTCCCAGCCCCATGCACGGGGCGATGCTCTCAGCGATGCCCCCTTCGTGCACGTGACAGTCGCACGTCTCGGTGACAAACATACGGCAGCACAGATGGTCTGTCTGCAACCGGGGCCAAAGCCTTGACTGCAAATACGCACAGCAGCAGCAAGAAACAGAAACCTCCTGAAATCCCTCGCTGCAGCCAGGACGGGGCCGGGCCACAACCCCCGTCTGAGATTTGCTCTTGCAAAGGGGGAAATAACACTTGCCCCTTTGACCAGCTCATATTTTATTGTTAAGGGAGCACAAAGAGGAGTTTGCAAAATGCAGGTGGGAGTGCAAAATCCAAGGAGAAGAGCAGCAGGTTTCCTGCCCTCAGTTCCCAGGTTTGGAAAATCCTTTTGATCTACATGGACTGAACTGTTTCCAGTTTGGGAGGGGTTGAATGCAGGGGGGGAGGAAGTACTTTTTCCCTAATACATGGGAAAAAAGGAGAGTTTGGGGGCAGGAAATTGGGGCAAGAAAGGAAAATATATTGGGGACCGTTGTCCCCCTGGTTTGCTGCTTCCCTTTCTCCTGCTCTATGCTGAATCACGGTCTCCAGCAGGATTTCCCAAAGAGCCCCCTCCCTGGAAGCTGTCCCAGATCCCAGAGCACATCCCGGCTCCTGYGCACCGCAGGGGCAACCCCCGTTACCCCGACCTCTCCGCTCCAGGCTTCCCCCGAAGCTTTTGGGGAAACAGGGCACTTCCCAGGGCTGGCAGTCACAGGGAAATCCGGCCCTGGGCGGGCGATTCTGCGTCAGCGCCGGTCGCAAAGGCGTGGAGATGGGTGCCGTCACCACGGGCCGGCTCTACAAACATGGGTAAACACCACGTGTCCGAGCAGCTTCCCTGGCTCCCGATGGATGGGGAGCGGTCGGGCACCACAGCCCCCTGTGCTGGGTTCTGAGCGGCACAAGCCCCGCAGCCCCCATCCTCCCTGCTCTGAGCTATTCGAGCACATCACTTGCCTTTCTGGGTGCCTTTTGGGTACCCTCCTGTCCCTCCTCTACCTCCSTGTCTCCCTGTTTTCAGCCCTCCAGGGACTCTCGCTCTGCAGTAACATGAGGGTGGCCAACCCCGGCAGGGAGCTCAGAC
The DNA here is from genome assembly GCA_035582835.1 of Phoebastria nigripes. Classification (NCBI taxonomy): domain Eukaryota; kingdom Metazoa; phylum Chordata; class Aves; order Procellariiformes; family Diomedeidae; genus Phoebastria; species Phoebastria nigripes. The sequence continues at coordinate 3,974 of JAYKAV010000029.1, forward strand.
CAGCACCGCTGGGGATAAATCCTGGCTGCAGGCAGCTCCCAGCGCAGCACCTCAATCCCATGGGGCTGCCTTCTCCCCTTTTACAACATGAGAAGGTTGGAAGGTGTTATCAGCAAAGCTCAGGGACGGGTCAGGGTTGAAGGGTGGGCAGCCCCAGCTGTGTCGGCAGGGGAACGGTGCCTGCTCTCCTCTGCCTGATCTGCCTTTGCCGGTCTCGTTAGCAAAGCTGGGAAAGCCCAAAGCTCRCTGTAGCAAGAAGAAATGCTGAGGATGCTCCCAGTAGCAGGGAGGCAGCCCTGGGGGGGGCTTAGCCCTGACCCTGGGGAAGAAATGAAGGGAGCCATAAAGGGACAAGTGGGAAAGGACAGACAGGCAAAAACAGATAAGAAGGAGAAAATATGAGCATAAATAACTGTAAAGAATAAAACTCAGGAAGAAAAGGGACAAAGAGTCTAGAGGAGGGGCTCAGCACATTCCTGAGTCTGAGCTGGGGACCGCAGGCACGTCCAGATCTGCCGTTAGAGCTGACGATTGCCCAACGTAACCCAAGGGGCTGAGTCAGGGCTGGGCGCTGGCTGTGCCGGCAAGGGCGGTGGCTGCGGGGTGAGGCTCATAACCGCTCATAACCGCTCATAACCGCCCCGGCTCCTGCTTTGCCACATTGCACCGCGGCCGAGCCGAGGACCGAGCCCCCTCCTCACACCCCAGCCATGGTGAGTGAGCCGGGCCCCTGGGCTGGGGAGGGAGAGGCGGCTCCGTAAGGGCAGGAGGGCAACGGTAGAAGAAAGTTTCCCACCAGCGGCCCCAGAGCTGAAGGCGAGACACACTTTGGCACGGGAAAGAGCAGACAGTGCCAAGGGCTGAGCTAAATCTCTGCCGGGGATGGGGCCCCGGCGTGAGAAGAGGGTGCAGAGCTAGAGAGGGAGGGCAGAGGGTCTCTGCAGGTGTGGGGTACCAGGGGGTGGYATTTGTGTTGTTCCTCCCCCCCTCTCCTTTTTCCCACTGATGCTTCCGACGCCCATCGCCAGACTCAGGGCTGCAGCTCTGCCTCCACCGTCCCGTCCCCCCCCCAGCGCTAGGGTAGGGGGGTGCAGAGGAGCCAAGAGCCGAGGAGCTGCGGCTGAGGGTGGAAGCAACTCTGCTCCTCTCACATGAACCAAAAAAGGCTGAATTCAGCCTCAGGCAGGGCAGGATGTGGCAGGGAGTCCCCAGGATGCTGAGGTTAGGCAGGGAAGGGCGGACTCCTCCCAGCTCTCCCTGCACTGCCCTTCCTCAAAGACGGGAGCCATGGGGAGGGGAAAGAGCCCCACATCCCCTCCCTCTCCCTCATCTTACCCTGTCCATCCCCACTGGAGAAGCCCATAGGCCAGCCCAGCTCCATCCCTGCCCAGAGGCAGTCGTTTGGGGAGCCAACTCTGCTCGCATTTTTCTCTCATGACTCAGAGTTTCTCCTCTGTCCAGACAGGGCAGGGGGAAGGAAAGGGGGAGACAGGCTTATCTTGCCAGAAAAGCAACTCCAGCCAAGCCGTGCTGGAGAGCGTGGAACAAAACTAGCACATCGCTGTGGTTGCAGCGCAAGCTCTTCCCAGACCAGGACACTCCTCCAATGGGAACTGACATCTCTGGGGATTTTCCATGAACCACTCCCCAAGCCTCTGGGTCCCTCCTGCACCACAGCGCTGTGCCAAGGCATCAGAGAAATTAATACCAAAGAAAAATGCAGCTGGACAGGTTGGGCATAGGAGACTCCTCGAGGAAAGCAATTGCAGAAGGCCCCCCCCCCCAGCCCAGCCTTCCTCCAAAAATAGAGTCAGGTTGCTCTTCTGCAAGCCCAGAGCTCCCTGCAACGCTCACCTGAACTTGCTCTTGCTCCTGCAGCCCACGGAGACTGAACGCTGCATCGAGTCCCTGCTGGCCGTCTTCCAGCGGTACGCGGGGAGCGAAGGGGACAACTGCACGCTCTCCAAGAGGGAGTTCCTGGCCTTCATGAACACTGAGCTGGCTGCCTTCACAAAGGTGAGCAAAATCCAGGCCAAAAGTCTCCCGTAGCGTGCACTTCAGCCCCTGGGACAGCAATTAAAGCCTCTGCCCCGACAAGCACCGTGGGGTGGGCAATGGGAAGAGCTCGCTCCCACCAGAAGCCAGAGCACGGCCTGACAAGAACTGGCCTGACTGAATTCTGCCTCCCTCTGCCAATCCCTCTCCACTGGCGATGAACTCGGCAGCTGCAGTTCCATACCTGGGGCAGGGGGGGTTCAGCGAAGGGCACCTTTGCCTCGAGGCAGACATCAATTCCCATCTCTTTGGTCTTTTGCAGAATCAGAAGGACCCAGGTGTCGTGGACAGGATGATGAAGAAACTTGATTTGAATAGTGATGGGCAGCTAGACTTCCAGGAGTTCCTGAACCTCATCGGGGGCATTGCGCTGGCCTGCCACGATACCCTGGTTGTTAAGGCCCCTCGCCCCTAGCCCTGGCTGCTGTCTCCCCCACCACTGTCAACATTCCTCAAACAAGACTGATGCAAAGCTGGAAGCAGTGCCCTTAAGATGGGGACATGCCCATTCGTCATTTTTATGTATAAAATAAAAGGTTTAAAATCCTAGTGTAAGGCATGGTTTTATTTCAGCATCATGGGTGAGAAGAAAGCACTAGGAAGTAGTCCAGCCACAGAGGGAGCAGGATCTCTAGGTCCTACCCTCTACTTCTCCACCGATGCGAGAACATGCATGTTCTCATCCTTGTCACTGCCGGAAACTACAATCCGCCTGGCTCTGGAGATCCTCCGGCCTGTTAAGTACCGTGGGGAAAGGTGCAGTAATACTAAAGGGTACAACTATGCAAGGTAAATGCAAAGACAGGAGCATTACCAGTAAGGATGATTTGAGCACTGGCAACAGTAATTACACACTAATAATTAGCAGAAGCAGCCCCTGCTGGCATGATACATTATTTCAGGACTACAGCCTCCATTTTCTGGAAACGTCAAAACCCTCCAAGTCTGGTAGCTTAAAAAGTGCAAAAGAGGGGGCGGGGGGGAAGGTGAAAAGAGGAAATTAAATCTAATCTCTCTTCTATCTCAGTAAGACCAACCAAGCTGCAAAACAGGAAGATCAAGATTTACTTTATTCATGAGAGAAGCTGATTATTTTGAGAAATGTTGCTAGGACAACAAAACAAAAAGTCAACACTAGCACTTGGACGCTGAGCTGCTCTCTTGCCACTTCCGGGCCACTTCAGGCTCTGCGCTGGCCCCGGTCCCAGACAGTGCTGCATTCCTGTGAAAGCCAGGCTCGGCTCTTCCTGCTGTCCAGGCTGCAGCAGGGTCTTTGAGCTCTTCTTTCAGGAGCACAACATTAAAGGATGTAAGGGGCAGTTGCTGCCTCTCAAGCAGTTTCTGCAGAGTGCACTGCGTGGTAACCAGGGCTCAGCAAGAACCACCCTTTACCCTCTGGAAAAGATTTGCCTTGAGACAATGGTACAGAGAAACTTCACATCAGCTGGATCTGGAAACAGAAGCGCAAGTTGCTACTACTTGGAAGCAGCAAAGTCTCACTACAGCATTCCTGGGGTGGGGAAGAGCAGGTAAGACACAGCACAGGCACGGCTACAGTAAAGAGACTAGACTAGAAGCTGGAATGGTGGGAGGTGAAAGTTTCCACACTGCTGTGAAATGGGACCATTTCCCTCTGATCTCACACCTCCCCAGGACAGGCATACCCTAGCGGAACTGGAGCGGGCTGATCCGCAGCCCGATGACATCTTTGCCAATCTCCGTCACCTGAGGAATAAAAGGGAGATGATTAACACTTAAAAGCAACTCAACAGCCCAACCCTGTACGCAGCGTTCAAAGCCTAGATGGTTCTTGAGAACGCATGCTGCCGATCACTGCAGCGTCAGTCCCTGAAGGTAGCATTTAAACTATACAGTATTTCACAGTTCCCAAACTGTTCCACCTCGCATGCCAAGTCCTCCGACATTCAACATGACCCACAACCCATGCCAAATCAGTTTAGGGGGAGCACGGGGGAAGCTGCTGAAGGGGATTCTCAAGGGAAACGTCATGGGCTAGGTGGTAACAGATGTTGAGACTCCCTTACTGTAGTGACGCGGCAGATCTGCCCATGGAACTCGGGGCAGTAGCAGGCTCCACTAAGCGGACACTTCTCCACGGGTTTGCCACGATAGATGGGTCGGTAAGAGGCGGCACAGATGTCAAAGGGGTTGTGCATGTCATAGTTGAGCTGGTAGGTGTCAGTGGGATTCTTCTCACATGCTGACAAGATCTTGCGAGTCTGCAAAAAGCAACCACATTGACCAGAGGGGCAGCTAGGAAGCAGTCCAAATAGGGTCTGCCGCAGCAGGTATTTCTGCCCATGCACCTCACAGACATACCTGCTGGGCCACCTCAGGCTTTGGACCCAGCTCCAGCAGCCGACGGGCAAAAGTAGCAGCTGTCTTGAAGTTTTTGAGTTTGAAAAAGAGGTTGAGAGCAGTACGCAGCACCAAGATCATGTGGACAGGCTGCAGGTTGGAGTGGGTGAAATAGGCAGCCATCTGCATTAGGGAGAAGGAGGGAAAGTAGGGATACAATCACTACCAATCATGTGAATAACTGGATGCCCTGAAAATGCTGCAAGAAACCCCTCCCAGGTAATCACTGACACATCTGCTTTAAAGGAGGAAATGGCAGAATTCAGGATTCCTAATGCCTTTTTAAACCCAAAGGCTATTTCCCCCTCACCTCCCTCATAGTGAAAAAATTCACAAGAGTTTCTGTACCTCGCAGATTCGCTTCTGCTGCTCCAGGGTCTCTTTGGGCAGCTTCTTCCGCTCAATCTCCATCGAGAGTCCTACAATATACTCCCGGCAAATGGCTATCAGCTGCTGGGCCTTTCAGAGAGGGAGACAGAATCAGGCATTCGGCCTCCTGCCCCACAGGCATGCAGACAAYGGACAGAAGAGTCTGCCTCTCACCTCAGCAATCTCCTGCTTGTTGTCCACCACCAGCAAGGGCACGCTGAGCAAGATGGAGCGGAACTTCTCCACGGCCTCCTCAAACTTGCCAGCCGTAGTGAGCTGGTAGCACAGCTGCAGGCGCTGGATCAAGTCATTGAGTTTCAGTCCAACGGCAGGGAGGGCATTCTTCAAGCCAGCTTCTTTCCTGGGGGCACCAAAGAGGGGTTGGGGCTACAAACAGGACCACTGCAGAGGCCAGCAGGAACACACACATTGTCAGCTCGACTGCAACTTGTCAGAAATGTTTTGACCTAGGGCCACACTGTTTTTCTTTGCCGTTAGCTTAGCACAGAAGACATCTGTGCTTCCATAATTCTGCCACCCACAATGCCCAGCTCTCTCTGCATTAGCGCAGGCTGGGAAGTCTGGCTCATTTTTCTACAGTGGCTTCCAGGCACCACTCTAAAAACACACCTGTGGTTCTCTACATGCCTCCGACGAGCTTTGTCAGAGGCAGAGCATTAGTGCTAGAAAACACAGCATCCCAACTGCCTCACCTGGGTTTTAGTCTCTAAAAAACAATGAAAGCCGTTCTTTAACATCTTTACATCTAACAGCGGGCAGCAGAAAAATCCCACTAAAGACAGAATGCTCCCTATTTGTATCCAGCAAACAGGAAGGCTCCTCCCTTCACAAGAGAGGGAGGAGACATTTCTGGCTACAACTGTCAAGGAGTCTGGGAGGTAGATGGCACAAGGAAAAGAGCACAGAAAAGGAGCTAACCCAATTGCTTACCAGTTGCGATGTGGGTATCCATACATGGTAGGGAGACATGGCAGGGCTTGGTAGGTCGTACGGCCACGGGCATAGGTCTGCAGGAACAGCTGCTTGTAGGGTCCGAAGTTTGTTACTCCTACCTGGTCATGGAGGAGCTGAAAGAGACACATTGATCTGCTGAGTAAAAGTTGTCCAGGGCTGTACAAAGGCCGCACAGACATCACTCAGGCTTCACAGCACCTCTTACTTTATACCCAGAGAAAACAATGCACAAAATCATTCACAAAAGGACACAAAACGAAGCTTCAGACTGGATCAGAGACAAAAATACATGGGGACAAGGGCACAATCTTTTCCCTAGAAACTCCAGGGGAAACTTACTCTCATTGCTGTCTCAAAGGAGCCTGCCAGAATGTGGTCAACAGGAAGCTGAGAATTGTTACACCACACCTACAAGAACGGAAGGGAAACATATACAAGAGGAACTGTATATATGCACACATTTGTCTTACCTACCCTCATCACCCCTAACTCCCCTTAAAGTTCCTATGCTGTGCTCACAGATGAGTGTTAACAAGAAGGACTGAACCCGAAAAAAGAAGCACCAAAGTAGAAAGTTTCTGAGAAAGACTATCAAAGACTTGTACCATACCTGAGCTGGGCTGGAGCCTTTGGTGGGTGGCACAAAGAATCCATCCTCTGCTGCTCCTGCTGGACCAGCAGGAACATCCTGGGGGAACACACAGAGCAGTGATTAGTGTGGAAGTTTCCAGCACCCAGATGAAATCAGAGCTGGCTACAGCTGTGGTGACCAAGTCTCTGAAAAAGCCCAGAACACATTTCCCCCACCACCACCACCACAAGCTGTCATTGCCTTCCCAAGTAACTACAACTGGGCTACTTAAGAAGCCTCCCGGAAGCCTCCTACCAGTTCAGGGGGAAGATCCAAATCTTCTTCGACTTCCCATCCACCTCCTTCTTCCTGTCCTTTACCTAGACCTTCCTCTCCAAAGCCCTCTCCAGCATCCACAAAGCCATCTGCACGGAAGGGGCAGGGAGGAAACAGTCAGAGCTCTTACACAGGCACACACTTACGCTTCTGCAAGAAAAACTCTCGGATTCACCCACCTTCATCCAGCTGCAACTCTGCATCTTCTCCCCAGCCTTCGGTGCCAACAGTGTCGATATCAATATCAGCAGCCAAGGCACCCCCTTTGCCTACAAAAAGGGTAGGATCCTTCATTTACTCATCTCTGAGTGGGTCAGGTGTTAAGCAAAGAATTATGTTAGGCCAGCACCCTCCCCTCCAATTGTCAAGTCCCATCTTGTGCTAAAAGGCCAAAGATTTGAGAGATTTGCCACAGATGGTGTAAATGCCAAGCTGGATTCCAGCCTCCACTAGTAACACACAACAAATCTGAGGTTAACAGCAACAGTTCAGGAGCCATGGAGACAAAGATCTCCATTCTGCATATCCCAGCTTAATGCAACTTTCCAAGTACAAAGCAATACCTTTGCTAGTAATTGTTCCTTCGAAGAATCCCTTGGAGACAGTCAGCAATGGCCAGTTGGTATCCAGAGGCATGACAGGAGCAGGAGGCTGCAGCAGCTTTGCATTGTGATCAATGTCTGGAATCTGAGCAGAGAGGAGCAGAAAACAGTTAAAGGCCACATAAGGAAAATCCCATTCTTTGACCTGCCCGTCTCCAAGCAGCACAGACAGTCTCAAACTTGATAAGCGATGACTGGAATGGAGATGGTTCCTCCCTCCCAGAAAGGAGCTGCCTAGCCAGTCACACTAACACCAGATCCCGCTGTCATCTTCTTCCCAAACTCTAGAGCTCTTCTAATGAAGTAGGAAGTGTTAGTCAATTTGCTAACCGTTTCCTTTTCAGGGTCAAACGTTTCCTTCAGGCTTTCAGCTTCCTCATCCAGACCGTGAGTCGCGGCTGTGAGATAGGCCAGGGACTCTGAAATGAGATATAACTAACATGAGTGCGTGTTCTTCATTGCCTAGAGAAAGAAAACGTTCTCACACCAGCACGCATGGCCACACCRTTGCGAAGGAAAGATCAGCAGCATGCCAAGGTGTAGAATCACACCTTTAGGGGTGTCACTGGATTTAGGACTAGAACATGCAGGCAACGACTGACCATTTGAATATGCTCTGCAGTTGATTCAGGTCTCCTGGATGGTATTCTAGCTCTCGGGTTACTTTCTGCTCATCTGATTCAGTTTCTCAGGTAAAGGATTATGCTGATCTGCCTCCAAAAATTACTGTTCCTCCCAACCACCTCTCCAGCTTCTCCCCAGCCCACAGGGACATACATTAGTCTGATATTACTCACTTTGCCCACAGTTCTTCAGGATCCTCACTCTCTCTGCCACGTCTCCTAGATACAAGGCATTCTGGTAGTGGCCACTCATATCTTTACGGATCTCAGCTAAACCAAAGGAAAAAAAAGTCACGATAGCTTTGCTGTTCTTGGCCTCCACTGTGACGCTGCTCATTCCCTCTGGGAATGACACTCAGATCCTCTTATCTCATTCTTCTTTGTCACCACCCTGGCACTCACCTATCTTCATCATCTTCCGAAGCTTCTCCAGATTGCCAGTGATGAGATAGAGGAAGGAGAGCCTATCGAAGTTCTTGGTGCGCTGGTAGCACATCTCCACAATCTGGTGATTTCCCTGCAGCAACGCCACTTCTCCCAGTTTCTCCCAGCAATTCTTGTCATCCAGAGCTTTGGCTGCTTCCAGAGCAATCTAACAAGAAAATTGACATGGTTACAAAGGCTTTGCAGAAAGCAGTTTTCTCTGCAGGCTTCAGCTGATAATACCCGTGATGGAAAGCATAGGATTGCAACGATCGCTGCACTAAATCATGCCCCCAGCTGAAGGCCTGCACCTTAGTAAGGCTGCTATCATCCTCAACTCTATCAGTCTCAACTAACACTTCTTCTTCCCAATACTCCTCCTTGCAGCAAAAAGTAAGGTTTGCAAGCGATGCCCCAAAGGACATGCCTTTCTCACAGCACCACCTGCCACCTCACCTCAATGTTGCCACACTCCAGTGCCAGGCTGAAACGGGTCTTCTCATCCTTGACAAAGTGCAGGGCCACCTCTGGGTAGCCCTTTTTCTGCAGGTAGGCAATGATGGACTGGCCCACAAGTTTAGCATTCCTCACCATGTGCAGCACCTGCAAAGAAAAGGCCCAGGCACTGAAGCTGTCAACAACTTCCCTTTACCCTCAGGTATAAGTTAAGGAAGAGCGCAGGGTTTCTCACATCTCCTCACCTCATCATACTTTCTGTTGATCAATGCCAGCTTGAATTTGAATTCTGTGGGATCAATGGTGAGGACCCTGGGGCGGCACTCTCTGTCCAGGCAGTACACGTTGTTCCCCTTCACACGGGTAACGTAGATAGGCAGGTCCAGGGTGCGGATAATTCCATGATCCCTATGCCAACACACAGCACACGCGTGACACGCATGCCAACACAACACATCTGTATGACTACATTCYCCACCTCAAAGGAGGCTCAACACACTGCATGTTATTTTAGCCTGCATTATAAAAGCAAGCCCCAGTCAGATAAACAGTGCAGCCATCCAGCCCAGCGATAAAATACCAGTGCACAGGGTAAGCAACCAAACATGAGTATTTAGCTCTAGCTGTCTTTGGGTACATCCATGCTGTAATAAAAGTGCCGTTTCACAAGCAGCAGCTTTGGTGTCTGCCAAAAAAAAACCCGTGGTAGTCTGCGCAAGGCCTGCCAGTTCAAGGACTCGGTGCACGACTCCCAGACTCACCCTGTGGTGACAGCATATTTGATGTGATTGCTGGTGGTATAGATGAAAACACCACTTTCATCCCAGGCACCGCTCTTGACACGGATGTTTTCATGGATGTTACACAGTGACTCCAGCTTTCTGTTGCAGATCATGATGGCTGGAGAAGAAAGCCAAAAGGGAACCCGCTACTGTGAAACATCTGCCTCTGAATTATGGCTTCTCTCTCCCATAGTCCCAGCAACAGGAACTATATTCAGAGTGTCAGACACTAAGGAGATGATGGCAACCACAACTAAATTGTCACCATCTGCCTTTGTTTTATGAAAGAGATTAGCTGGATCATTTTGAGGAGTACAGGAAGCCCTCTGTCTTACAAGCTTACAGAAAGGTTTTGCTGAAGTGACAAAGTGGCAGGGCCCACACTGTGAACACCTTCAGCTGCGCCTTCACTGCTAGCCATGGCACTGAATGGTTTCTCTAGCAGGCCATGCTAGCAGGGACTCTGCTCCCAACCAAGGAAGGAGCTAGTGTGCACTAGGATCCAGGTGAAACGCTGCGCCCCCCTGCCACTTACCATGCTTAGCCAGCAGAGCTACATGGGACATGTCAGCCGACCAGATGACATATTTCACCTTGGAGATCTTCACTGAGGCCAGAGTTCTGGGAAAGGACAGCATTGACATCAGAGAGTTGAACAACACCCCTCCACAGCAAGCTCTGTATGATAACTACCAGTGCCCAATAGCCTGAACCCAATTTGCAGATGCTCTGAAGCCCCTTTTTGCCATTCTGGAGCTATAAAATCATGAGGCAGAACTGAGTGTCTCTGCAGTCCAGTACAGCAAAACAAACCTCTCTCCATACCTGTGCAATAACAAATATATTTGAGTGACAATTGACTTCAAAACCTAGATTTCTGAGGGGCTTTTAGGGATAGATTTAACAGAATGAGGGAAATAAGGTACTTCCAAGCAGCATTTACATTGTTTAATTTACTTGTAACTTTCCCAACAATACTAGAAAGACAAAGGCATACAAATGAGGAAATGAGGCAAGTTCTGGGACATAAACAATCAACATACACCATATCTATCTGCAGATAATCCAGAACCTTCTCAAGCCTACAAAGATGGCCAAAAGCGCCAACTCCTTGCCTGTTTCTTTGTGGCTAGCAACACATATACCAGCACAAACATGCTGCCAAAAGAGCATTTTGAGCAGATATAAAACCTAAGGGACAAGACATCAGGCAAGCTTAGCCTGATTGAGTTTGGGTTTTTTTGATTTCTCTCCACTTTTATAGCACCCGATTCTGCAGTCACAGGATTTACAAGGGTATGGCACACATCTCCCTGTGATCAATGGCACGATGCCTGCAGCATAAATTGCACCTTGGCTATGTTTACACTCTGCTCTTCCTAACAGTTGTTAGCCGTGGTTTGGATCAGTTTGACGCAGCCTGCAGCTGATGCTAAATTCTGGAGTGCATTAATAGCTATTACTTGTCCCCAGAGGGCATACGCCAGCAGGATTACAATATTAAAGCTTCTCCCGGCAGACTGGATCTTACCGCTTCTGCTGCACGTCAAAGAGGGTGATGGAGTCTGCATCTCTCAGTAACAGGTTCCCTGTGCCAGCATAGAAAATCTCATCACAGTTCGGCACCTGCACCTTCTTCGTGATCTCATTCTTCAGGTTTTTGATTAGGATCTGCCATTTGATGAGAGGAAATGTAACAGCACAGGAGAGTTAGGTAGATTCTACAAAGAAATTTAGGATTATTTTAACTCAGAATTTTTGTATAGCTGAACCTCAGTGACAAGAGGCCAAAATAAGAGCTGCAGCCTTTCTCGAAGCAGGATCAGACTTTATCCTGCTAGAAAACCCAACCACAAGTTTGCCAGGGTGCAGACACAGTATATCCTTTCTTTTCAGCCCCCCTGCTGTCATTACTAACTGGCTGATACAGTTTGCAAGCCCTCTCTACAATGAATATATGAACAAAGTAAGTATTAGGGAAAAGTGAGAGAGAACACAGTGTAGATAGAAAAAGGAAATAAGGAAGTCGAGAGGGGAGAACGGCAAGTGGAGAAGGGGATGGCAGGGAGGAGTAATTGAATAGGTATGAAATACACTTGAATTTACTAAGCCAAAAAACACCCTGAATTAAAAGAAAGAAACAAACAAACAAAAAAAANAAAAAAAAAAAAAAAAAAAAAAAAAAAAAAAAAAAAAAAAAAAAAAAAAAAAAAAAAAAAAAAAAAAAAAAAAAAAAAAACAAAAAAAAAAACCAAACAGTAGCCTGCACGGGGCAAAGGATACTTCCCCTTCACATCAAGTAAATTCAAGTAGGGAAAACTTTCCATGACTGTCTTTCCCCCTTCTTTCTCCTATTGCACTCCACAAGTGAGAACAAAGAGCTTTATTAAAAATCTAACCTGTATTTTCACCATTTCCCCATTACTTCCATGCTACAAAAGTGCCCTGGGTGGCTTCACAGTCCTGTTCTGGTCAGCTTTCATTCCTGAACTCACCTGCTGTAGCAGGCTTCCAGCAACTGAACTAAGATTTACTGTCAAAGAAGTTAAATAATATTTCAACTCGTTACATTTTCACTGTATTATATTTCTTCATGTATGTCTGCAGCCCACTCTCTACTGACAATGCTTTGTCAGTCTACTTGGATCTCCAATAATTCTGTTAACCCAATCTCCCCGCTTTCCATCTGCATGCTTCCAAATGACAACATACTCCGTTAAAAAGATGACCCTATTAAGCTTGTCCCCTTACCGAATGCATGCGATCCAGGACTGCAAAGCGGTTACGAGCTACCCACACAGCTGTTAGCCCGGAGGAACGTTTCCCTTCAGGGGCTAGGGAGAGCAAAACGCAGGCAGTGAATAAAACCTCTGGCAGGCTCTTACGGCAACACATTAGTCAGTCTTGTTTGATCCCATCTTGGCTGTTGTAGCTGCTTCCTACTAATTCATGTTTAACCTGAGGCTATTCACAAGACTCATTTCCTCCCCCGATGTCCTTTCAGATCTCAGTGTGGCCAGCGCCAGCCCTTCTCTCCAGCCAAGGCACAAGACAAGTGGCTGTCTGTACCGCCAATGCCACTGCTTGGCGCTGAAGCGGGCCATCCTGGGCGACAGCACYGTCTGTCAAGCTAACGAGCAGAGCCTTGCTGGCCAAACGAACTGAGCAGCGAGGGTCCCGGCTTCAATGTAAGCCCCCCTCTCTCTCCCCCCTGCAAACTGATATAACGAGCTGGAGGAGAAAGGCTGCACTCTCCCCAGCACGCAGCTGTTCTCCCAGTTTTAAAATGCTAATACAAACACAGCACTCTGCATGTCAGACAGCACAGAAAGAACAGTACCGCAGGATGCGCTTCAGATGTGGAGACGGCTTTTTGCAGCAGCGGAAGGGAACAGAGAAGTGAAGTGAGAGAGCTGCTGCTGTTTTGGTAAAATAAAATTTTCTTTAGTTCTCAGCCCCTTTTCTCAGCAGTCCTGCTGCTCAACACGAGCGGTTTTGGAGACTCACGCTCTAGACCAAGTGCTATTTCACCAAGCATAGTGCCATTTGTGGCAGACCTACATCCTAACAAATGATGATTTAAACCCGACTGCCTCGCCCCTCAGCCCTCATTTACCACCCAACGCAAGAAAGACTTGTCTGAATTTAATTCCCAGCTCCGCTTGAGGTTTTCTGATGGCAACTTCACCTGTTTTTCTGAATCTCCACAACTCAGCATTTTTACTGGCTTTAAGACTTTAACACTGACTGTAGATCAGGCAGAAAATTATTGAAATCTGTTACCCAGAAGACTGTTAAAGAGTGATTAAGAAAGCTTAGCTTCCCTTGTAGGTCAGGTAAATAAGCTGAAGGACATGAGGATGACAACTCCAAGGCACGTGTTAAATACCTACATTATAGTCCTGGTACTATAGGTTGCCTATATAGCAGCTTGTTGGAGAAGATACTTATCAACCAGTAGAATTTTATGCTATTCTTGAAAATGCATTAAAAGTGCATAGTTTTCATGAGGCCGAGACATTTCTTCCTCTAGAAGAAGAATAATGCCTTTCCTCATTTAAAGGGTCACAAGCTGGGCGTCCCCAGACAAGTCAGCTTTGAACGTCTCAATCAAACTAAATATTTGAAATATATTCAGTAACATTTAATCTATATAAAGTTACTAAAAAGCTCCCTTTCTCTTTCTCTCTCCAAATACACCTGCTGACTGTACTCAGCAAAGAAATCTTCCCTTCATTAGACCCGCAGAAATCAATAAATCTATGAACAAGTGAGCTGGATTCCAGTCTAACTCATTCATCACTCCCACTCATTTCAAAACCTTTACTGCCGTGACAACAGAGGCAGGAGGAACCAGCTGGAGTTTCAGATCCCAAATGGAATTCATAGTTAGGAGAAAGAATTATATTTTTTTTTTCCTAAATCATGTTTTGACTTGTAAATTGCACAAAACTGATCTGGAATTTGCCGAGAGGAAGAATGACTACTGGCACCCTGGCACTGTCACTTTTACAGCCACTTTTCAGAGTATAAAACCTCTTAGAACAAAACATATCTGGTTAAAATCCATCTCTGTTGACAAGCCAGGAAGGCTGCCTGCTGCGTCGAAAGGGAAAATGGAAAGTTCCTAATAACAAAATTATAAAATATATATTTGTAGCCGTAAAAGTTTGGGATGAACATGAATTTTTCAAGTCAGTGTAGTGTGATATAGTGAGCAGGAAGCCTGCCAAATGATGTGTGCTGCAGGGGCATTGGGAAACACAGAGAAAGAGTCCAACAAGAGAGGCTTAGAGAAATGAAGCTTTTTTATACACACACACACAGTTGGAGAGCGGAGGAGGGGACAGCTACACAGTAATAAACACTCACAAGGATTAATGTGAAATAAGAAAAGCCTACCATCCGGATTCTGGGAGTCTGCATCCTTGGGAATGGTGTACAGGTCATAAGTACTGTTCTCTAAGTTGCTGGCTCTCTGCAGAGAGGGGGAAAAACCCATTTTGAGATAGGATTTCACAGAACCAACATTCACAGCCTCGTGGAAAGTTCTTTAGCACGTTATGCAGCAAAACTGACTTACTGTGCAGAGAAGTACAGYGTTCTCAGCTGGGTTGTATGACATGTTGAACACAGGGAACTTGGAACCACTGAAGAAGAGACATGAAGAAAAGAGAAAGTTAGAGTGGACCAAGATTATTTCTACCAAAGTCACCTTCTGATAAACGCTCTTCATTTTCTGAAATATACCGAGTATCGGAAAAGCTCAGTTTTGATGAATTTCCTGAATCAAAACCACTTGGAAACACTGTAAGAACATCAGCATTTCATAAATGAAAGAGCTGGCATTTCAGTTTGAAACTTAAAACTCATTTAAAAAAATTTATATCTATGCACAGATAAAAATGGACCTAAAAAACTTCTTGTAGGCTTTGTAAGTTCATCTGACAGAAGTGTCAGCGGACCGAGGTACGTGAATACAACAATAGGACCTATCTGTAAGCGAGAAAGGAATTCAGGATACTGGCAACACCTCTTGTAACATGATGAGCACCCATCTCCTACCTTCGCAGCTGCATGACAGCAACGTCTTTTGAACTGTTGAAATCAAGCTGGCGGAGGAAACGGTCCTTCACATAATACAGCATGTTCCCATGCACAGCATAAGCAGGCCTCTCACGCTCCAGTTTGAACACAATCATGCCACCRTCGTGGCCTGAGAAAAGGCATGCAAGAATTCAAATGTGAATTAAATCCCGTGTTTTTTCTCATTACGAAGATGACATTACCAAGCCCTTCAAACCAAGAAGGAGCCAACAAAAATCATAACCAATGACAGACAGCCACATCTGTTACTCCTCAGCCTGACTGAATTAAGTGATTCCACTTCTTTCCTAAGGGCCCACCCCCCTTCAGATTTCCTAATAAATCTAAGATCTGATACTCTTCTAGAAACACTTTGCCTCACTGTCACACATTTCTTTAAGTGTTAATAGTCCAGCGTGGGTTCCCCTAGGATCTGTCCCATCCCTTCTTAGCCTTAGAGCATTTAGCTAGTTAATGCAGAGGCTATCTTGTTCCAGCTTTGAACTGCAGCTGATACAATGAGATTGTGTTCCACTAAAGAAGGATCTTTTCCCTATGACACATTTAATAAAAGCATCTGCAAGTCAGTGTGTTCTGCAAAGTGTGCTAAAGAAAAGCAAATCCTACATGGATTTCCTATATGGAATACATTTTCTCTTCACAGCAACCTGTCAGACACYGAGCAGGAGCTTTTTTTTACCTGCAGCAAAGAGGTTGAGGTTGGGATGAGCAGCCAATACCCAAAAGCGATCATGATCACGCCGAAAGGTCTGGACACCCGTGCTAAATGTGCAACAGAAGGAATAAGGAATACAAACAAAATGGAAACCTTGGTGTAAACTTCACTTCCCAAAATGAAGATCCTAAGCTTTGCCATACAGACCACCTCTAGCATTCAGCATGAGGAATCCATTGAGAGTTGTATTCAAAGACTTCTGTCAAATAATATAGTCTCATTTAACATATTTTCAGTAGCAGTATCACTAGACAAGTCAGCCCTCCTCCACTTGCTTTCAGACAATTACAAGCCTTGCTCTTAACATGTGTCTCAAAGGGACAGAAAATGTGAAAAACATGACTTTTCACTCATGAATTATCAAACACTAGCACTGATCTTTCAAGAACTGCTAGCGTTCAGTTTCTCTAAGAATAACTGTAGGTCTTTCATATGTGCAAAAACTTTCATAATAAGATTGAGTCAGATGCTTAACAAGCACTAACCGTTTAGACATATCCCAGACACGGATGCTCTTGTCTTCCGAATTGCTGAGGATTAGTTCCTGCCGTGGGTGAAAGACAGCACACGAGACGTTGTTGTAATGCCCCCGGCAAGTGTCAACCTCCCAGGCCTTCGATTCTAACCAGAAGTGGAAAAGAATGAGGAAAATAATGCTTAAACAGGTTAAGCTCTGCCACAGCAGAAGCACAGCAAGCACTTTATTATAAAGTGAACTGCATCAGCCACTGCAATTTACATTTGTGATCTCTCTCTAACCACTAGCACAGCCCACCTAAGAGAAACAGATAAGCCAGATTACTAAAGAGGTGCTAAGAATTGTATATAGTTTAGCTGGACTGAGCTGAGAAAAGCACAACCATTCCTGATGGAGGGCTTCTGGCTCTCGAACCATCTCCCTTTCTTATTCCATTGGTGCATATTCAAAAAACTTTAGAGTCAAGTTCTTCTACTCCTACAAGCTTCTGCTCAGCAGTGCGTGCAAATCAAAGGAGCTACAAGTGTTTGCTAGAGAACTGAGCTCTCCTCAAATTGCAAAAGCTAATGCTGCTTGGGATTATTTACCACTCTATCACACAGACATGTTTGCAAAGTGTAAATTCCCTCCAAGTTCAGCCTACAGATGTTCAAACATAAATTTCAACTCTTAACCCCCTTCACCCTGTGGGCTCCTGCTGGAGAATCCTCTTACCATTCATCCGCCAGATCTTCACTTGCCGATCATCAGCTCCCGACACAATAAGTGGCATTGTGGGGTGGAAGGCAGCCCAGTTCACCCCACGATCATGGCCCTACAGGTAAAAAGAAAACTGTCACTTGAAGCAATTTGGTGACTGACTGGAATGAGCAAAGGAAGTAACAAAGACTGCAGACAGGCTTGCCAAGACACAGCTTTCACTATTTTTATACACCATGCTGCTCATACCGAATGCTTACAGATAGCAAGATTATAGATGCCCGCAACAATAAGCTTTGTGAATACCRTTCTTCACCAGTAGAGCAAAGCTCAAGCTCGGCAGCGGAGCAGCACCACTTCCTAGCTTTAACAAGCCGTTACAGAAGGCTGTCTCTACCACAATCTCCTCTGTTGCTTCGAGTAACACAAGGTAATAACATCTGCTATTTAACTGAGCTTTTGGCTGTACAGAGAAAACTGTATCTGTTTGGTTACAGTGCAAACATCTCCAGATTTCAGATTTTAAACTCAGAAAAAGTAATGCCATCATCTACAAGAGCATATAACTCTACAGAGCTGATTGAGGTGTTTTAACTCTTTTTTTCCTCTGGTATTTTTCTGAGCTTTTAGAGGATCATTTGTGTCACAGGGGATTTCATTATATAAATCTGAAAAGGCTGTACTGTGCACACACATTGACACTGTACCTCAAGAACATGCTTCACAACCGCATCTGTTGTCCCAAACAAATCCACCCCCGTTATTCCCCTGACATCCGATTCCACAGCTCCAGGGGACAGGTTCTTCTTCCTTAGCCCTTGTGGAACAAAGAGGAAGGAGAAGCAGGGGTGGAGGAAGCAAAAATTATATTATCAAGACAATGTTTCTAATTTAACAACAAGTTGAGGGTTTCTAATTTAACAACAAGTTGAGTGCTCTCCTGTGCTGTTTACACACATCTTCAGGTGGAAACTGGGCGAGAAACATCCAGGACTCCTTTCCACTTCCTCCAAAAGCGCAAGCTCAGATTAGACATACCAAAAGGAAAGTCCGCAATGCAGCAAATCGTACGAAGGATCACCTCAGCTCACTGGGATGCAGACAGTGGCACCTCAGCAGAGAAGGACTGACACATTCCAATTTCTCCCCCTCTCACCCCTTTGCTAATCTGAGCTTGCACCTTTCGGGAGACTTTCACCCGTGCCACTTTGATGACCTCGTGGTTATGGATTTGGACAATCTGCCTGGACACAAAATATTTCCAGGAGCTAAAGCTATATGAAATAAAGCTTCTGAAGAAAACTAAGTCATCCAAGTTAAAACAGACCTATATCTCCTACCCTTCATCAAAACCCAATGGAACACAGTAGGGAAAGTGAGAATCGAAAAAAGCCTCTCCTCCAACAGTGCACAGGGAAAAGACTGTACATACAACACTAAAACAAAACTTAGAAAACATGCTTTTCCATTTAAAAGTACTTGGCCCAAGGATGCTATCATGAAGTTTATCAAGGATAAGAAAAAACTGTCTAGGATAAAAGCAGAATTGCACTGGTATGGATGCCAACAGAGAGGGAAGTGTAAGGAGGAAAAAAAGCAATACTGATGACAAAAATTATTATTTTCTTGTTGTAATTCTGATTCCCAAACTCCTCGTGGATTAACAGCTCAAAATCTCAACAACCTCTCTGGCAAAGTTAGTCTAATGAAACCAACATGTTAAGCAGTGTCTCACAGCAAAGCACAAATGCTAAGCGCACTGAGGTGCACATACAGATGGTCCGGGTAACGGTGAAGGACTTGAATGGCTGAGTAGATACTTCTACAAAGCTGACACAAAGTACCCCAGAAAGGAGGAATAAAACATACATAATCCAAGAAAGATGAGTGAAGAAACACAAGACTTTTGGAAGAGAAAATACTTGAGCCTTTGCCAAGCCAGTGAAACAGGACTGGGACACAAGTGGAAAATTTCTGGCGTAACTGCACAAATCGAGAGGAAAGGCAGGACACTCACAGAACACACCAGCCTTCTGTGTTGCTCTGGGGAGGGGGCAGGGACAGAAAAGGGACTTGGAGCAGAAAGGCAGATATTAGGCATTCTGAGGACAGCTGTTAAAAAAAAAACCTGAAAAGGAGACTCAGCTCAACATGCACACGAGCACTCAGGAGAACAGGTATTAAAATAACCAGAGTAAAGGGGCAACATGCTAACTGTGAACGACAAGTTGCAAGTTAGGAGAGAAGACGACAGACGGTCCTTTGCAAATCCTTTTGCTTTATTCTATTCTTCAATGGAAACTAAAGAGGGCTCTTGGGTACAAACCCTTTCGTTGCTCGGCTCAGGCTCCTTCCTGTCCCTGTAATCCATTCACATTCAGTGGGCAATTAGAGAAGCGCAGCGGAGGCTGAAGTTGTACCAAAGGTTTTGCCAGCCATCAACATACATCCACTGAGGGTGCTCAAGGAGGGGCAGTCTAGGTCTACAGATGCTGTCTGGGGACTCTCAGCTCAGGTCCTCCCAGTCCCAGGGCTTCTCAACATTGCCAGCCCAAACCCTCAGGTGATCCTCACTTAAGCTGGTCATCCAGATGGACTAAACAGAGCCCTGACAGAATAAGGAAGTTTCCTGCCAAGCATCAGACATCGACATTTGCCAACCATGAGTAAGGTTAAACAGGAGTTCGTGTGTGATGTTAGAGCACACACAAAAGCACTCTGATCAGGGTAAGACATTACCACCCTCCTCGGGGGTTAATACTTATAAAGAGACAGAGAAACACAGAAGATTATTTGTAGTTTCTGCAGGTTAATAATAGCGTCATAAGCAAGGACTTCGTTCCACAGCACAGGTGAATAATACAAAACGAACGTTCATGCATTTTAATATATATAAACAAGCTTATTCTGACTGCATTCACACAGTCTCTCTCAGGAGATTAGCAGGAAGCAGACCCTTTAACCTTGAGCATACTTGTTTTACATTGAAGATCCTTTACAAGGTTTCAAACCAAGGAGCACTAACTATATAGGAATTCAAAACAACACGGTCATCTTCACATTCAGGTGCCCAGTCTGGGTCACGCCCCTCATCCCTCACACACTCTGCTGAGGCTGCCAACAGAGCTGACAGTTTTGGGAGGAGGAGTTTGGAATGTGACCTCTAAACTCATTTAACTGAGGGCATCAAAGAACCAGTGCTCATAATCCCAAAACCTGCTGAAAAAAGTTCCCACTGATGTCAGCAGAAGCTGCAAGTTAACAGCAGCAGTGAGAAATGGAGTTAAAGCTCAACAGCAAATGATGCTCTCTCTGACTAGGATTATATGCACAATAGACATCAGACAAAATGGGGAAATAACCCTTCCCAGGAGACTGCTAGGGCCAGAACAGAATCCTGCTAAGGACGTAAGTCATTTTGGGGAAAAATTGGGGAGTGGAATTGTATTTTGAATCCGTTTCTCATCTCTCTGTAGGTTTTTCCACACACTAGTATTCTCACAGTGTCATGTCTGACTGGAGCGACAGCTGAGTCAATAATTCAGCATGTCTCTAAAACCCCTCATCACATATCAGCTGAGAAAAAAAGGTCTGTACCATCTCCAAACCAATTTGGCAGCTGGAACTCTGCTGAGAGAGAGTGTTTGTGGGAGAATGCAGCAGCAAAGCTTACTGGCAGAATAGCTGTTAAACTCCCCATGCTGGCAGTACAGAGAGGGGGACAGGTTTTAAATAACCAGGATATCCTGTCCCCAGCCCCTACTGTTGACACAGCTGGCCATGTCTGAGCGTGTACTACAAATAACGCAGTGTGCCCAACCAAAACTGCAATGGCGAGAGCGTCAGGTTGGATGAAGTCTGTCTCTAGAATAGTTTATGTTGTAACACCACCAGCACTGCCCCTGCCTGCCTCCCACCAGTCCCTTATCTCCATCTAATATTTTCTTTATATCTAGCTTTTCATTTAGCGATCATATTTCAGTCTATTAAGTCACCTTGTGGCCTAGGTGTAACTAAGAAATAGCTAAGATATCAGCAAAGTACTTCAGAGTTTTGACTTGCAACTCCTGCTCTGATCTTTAGGCCATGCTTCACTTTATGAAACGGACAAGCAGACTGAAAAAGTTGAAAGAATTCCTAATAATATCATCTTCCTGTCACCACCCACAACTAGGCTACCAAAAAAAAAAACCCCAAAAACCAAAACCCCACCCTTTTTGCAATCCAGACAGAGGCCTTTTTATCTTTCTCTCAGAACGAATGATTTATTGCTGCCTCCAAGAGTTTTTCAAGGGGATAAAGGTGATCCAGAAATTTCTAAAATCCTCCTACAAGGCTGGCACTTCCGCAAAGCTGATCAGTTGACAACACTCTGTCCCTTCTGGCAGCAATACTCGTTGCCTATAAAATCAGACTGGGAGATTACGTTGCAGAATCTCCGTCTTTAGAGGTTTTTTTAGCTGCACAAAGCTACAGTTCACCTCATCTACTGTCGCAGAAGACTTGCTCCAAGCAAAAGGGTGGACTAGATGACGCCCAGAGGTCCCTTCCGGCCAACATCCTATGACTTCATGGAAACTGAGGGGAATAGGTTCCCGTCAATAGAGAATTTTCTGCCTGAGGCTCCTGCAGTCAACAGGCTACTCACTCTTCCTGCTCTCAGATCCGAACCACTCTCTCCTGCCTCACTTGGCTTTCAGCAATTGCAGTTTTGAAGTGGGCTTTGCCACTGGGTACCCCCTTGACCTGGGCAGCTCACCAGAAATATCCCAAACGCGCACAGTCTGATCCAAGCTGGCTGACACTACCAGGTCCTCAGAGGGGTGAAACTGGGCACACATCACATAGTGGTTGTGTCCTGTCAGCACACTACAACAAAAAGGACAGAGAATACCATTTAAACATAAGATATATTAAGACACATTCCAATCTGCACCGACAGCAATAAGCTCAGTCTCGGGAAGGATGATGAGGAATATAGGATTGCTAAATGCTACTCTTCAAGAGTTAGCATGACTGAGCACCGAGCGCGTCTGTTCTTACAGAGAGCATTCAAGGGTCAACTTTCTGATATCAATAACTTCACAGGCTTCGGCACTGACACGTATTATTTTAACCTCAAAAAATTTTCAACCAAACAAGATGTGAATTTATGAATACAAGTCTAGTAGCATCAGAATAAATGAACAAAAGACAAGACTGATAGGAATATTCATAACTGATCAGTTCTCTTTGTCAGTTCCACTCCTTCAACTAAGCACAGCTTCTGCTTGAAAACAAAAGATGAAGACAGCTCGCCCTCAAACCGTGGAGTTATTTTTTAAAGCAACCATTGATTTTACCAAACACAAGTTCTGGACTGCCAGTTCCAAACCCGAATGGTCTGGTCATCAGAAGCACTCAAGATCCAGGGATATTCCTAAAAAGACAAAGTATTCTGTATATGAAATAACACCCAGCCCAGACATTCCCTCCCCACATGGTATTTTCCAACTGTCCCCAGGAATAACCCTTTTTAAAATCTTATTTAAGATCTTGGAGGCAGAATTTATGCCTCTTACACCTCTAAAGAAAGCCACCATATCTGGAGCACCCTCATACCCGCAAATCCAGTACAATTTCTTTAGCAAAGATTCCCATCCAGGGAAGCAAAAGACAGATTCCCTTTCACACACAAAGGGAGCAGGCACCCATCACCGGGTGGTAAGCACAAGAGGAGCTTACGTGGTGGAAGAAGGTAGTGCGAATATAATCCAAGTGCCCAAGCAGAGTGAAGAGACAACGGCGCAATTTGTAGTTCCAGACCTGCACAACACAGAAGCAGAACAATGACGGTACGTGTCACCGCCTGCTAGATTTTTTGTGTGCATTCTCGCATTTCAGTTCACCTACAAGCCTCTCTCTTCCATTTTAAAATGTGTTTCTAATGGAAGCTACAACAAGACTTCAACTCGCTGCASTTAACTCTCATGTCCTTGAAACAGGAGAATCGCAATTCCCAAACACTGATTTCCCTCCCACACACACTCTTTCTCATCTTTTAACCAGTTTCTTTGCTCATTCCCTTCCCTGGATGATGCCTTTTAGAGAACAAGAGTGAAAGGGGTAAAATTTTACCTTTATTTTGTAATCATCACCTCCAGAAACAAACAGAGGCTGCTGTTTGTGGAAATCAATGCCTCGAACRGGTCCTACAAATAGGAGGAGCAGGTTGGACACAGCAAGATGGCTGACAGCCRGAGCAGTCCCTTGTACCACTTAAAAACTACAGTTTGCATTCCTCCTCACTCCTGTTGCTATTGATAAATTAAGAGCTTCAAAGCAACAATAAAAAGTCACGTAACAGTCTGAGATCCCATTCCCAAACCCGTTCCTTTCCATCAAGATGCCTGCAACAACCCATCACAAAACATCCAGGCCCTCCAGATCTGTATTTACAAGTTCATTTTCATACCAGAAACGAAACTACTACCCSACTTCATGCGTGTGCAAGCAATGTTCAGAGCCAGCAAACCGGTCACAAAGAAACACAGGCTAAAATAAAGAGGGTCTGAAGTCAAACAGGCAGAAGCCTCAGCAACACTTCAGCAGAGCCTCCCTTCCTCCTCTCGCACCCCAGTCTTCCTCCACAAGCAGGTCCCAACACCTCCCCCCAGCACACTGACCGTCGTGCTCGTCGAATTTGTCGATAAGGGTGCACATCCGATAATCCCACAGCTGGATGACGCCATTGTGCAGGCTGGTGAGGATCCACGGCCGCTTGGGGTGAAAGCTGAGCCCTGCAGAGGCACAGAGAGACATGACAGCGAGGCCTCCGCGCACTTGGGAGCCCAGAGGCCCGGAGCCGCCCTGGGGGAGCAGCCCGCCCCGCCCCCCCCCGCTCAGGGACCCCAGGGGCGGGCGGGAGCTCCCGGCACAGCCTCCCCGGGTCCCCAGGGGCTCCCAGCACGCCCCGAGCCCGTTACCTTTCACCCGGGCCGACTTAGTCTCGAACTTGGTCAGCATCGCCCTCCACCCCGGCCCTCAACWCCGCCACCGCCCCGGCCCTCCACGTCGGCGCCCCGGAAGTGCCCCCAGCTGACTTCCGCTTCCGCCACCGRCCCCGACCATCGAGTGTCAGTCCTCCCGCCGTCATAGAGCGGCTTCCGGTGGCGCCCGTGCGTGGCCGCGACGRAGGAAGCGGAAGGGCTGGGAAAATGGCGGCGGCGGCGGGGAGAGCTTGGGGCAGCCGGGGGATGGAGGCCGCTGCGGGGAGCTGCCGGGTTCCGCTCCCGGCTTGGTGGGGGCTGCTCCGGGGGCTGCTTCTCGCCGTGCTGGCAGCGGGTGAGGCTGGCTGGGAGAGGGGCGGGGCAGGACAGGACAGGGCAGGGCAGGGCAGGGCAGGCCTGGCCTCCCCCGCTTTGGGGCCGCTCCGCGACTGAAGCGGAGGTAGGGAGGGCCTCGCTTGTCCCCCTTTGAGATGGGGAGGGGCTCGTCTTTCTTCCCCCCCACCCCCCGATTTGGGGAGAGCCTTTTGAGATGCGGGGAGCCCCTGGTTTGTCCCCCTCTGAGGTGGGGCTGTGTCTTCTCCCCAGTCTCCTGCCAGGGGAACTCTGTTGAGAGGAAGATCTACATCCCCCTGAACAAAACGGCACCGTGCGTTCGCCTCCTGAATGCCACCCACCAGATCGGCTGCCAGTGTGAGTACAGCTGCGGGGCCCCAGAACTACTCCTGGGGGTGGTCATGCCGTGGGCGACGGGGTGTAATGCAGCTCTCTTGTTGGACTTGCCCTTGTTCTCAGGGCTGTTTGCCTTCTTTTCTAGTCCTGCTCCAGTAATGCCAAATATGCTGACCTGTTTCTGCTAAATTGAGGGGTGGAGACCTTAGAGAGGCTGTGTTCCTACAGACCTCGAAAATCCCTGCTAAGGCAGAGAGCAGCATTTTGAGCTTGTGCTGTCAGTGCAGGCACAGGACAAAACCAAGCCACAGCTTTTAGGGGTACGAGGCAAAGCTGTGAGTGTTGCAGAATGCATTGGGTTTAACAAGGTACGAGAGAAAGGGAGCAGGGAGTGAAGAAGTGAGAAGGTGGCGTCTGAAGGAAGCGGAGGGTTTGGCTGAGCTGCTTGTGCAGTGCTTGTTAACTTTGTAGGGTTTTTTTGTCATATTGAAATGGGGAAGGCAGGACTGCATGACTGTTAAAATTAAAAGATAGATAAGGGAACCCCATTCAAGCAGTATTCCTGGCTGAAGTTAGTGTGAGTCAGTGTTTTGCTCATTTCCAATTCAGTTTTGCTTCCACAGTGAGCCACTCCCTGCAGCGGAGGTTGTCAGCTGTCACTACAGGGCAGCACAGCTGCGCTTGGTCTGTCAGATAACTGACAGTACAAGGTTCTCTTGACTCCTCTTCTACCCTCTGTGTGAGCCTAGTGTTGGGGCACACAGCCGCACGCAGTCCTGCCTTCCTGGTCACAGGCGGTTTCCGACAATGACAGTAGTTACTAACTGGGGGGCTGACAAAAGTGCTCGTTTTTTTCAGTAGCTTTTTATGAAAGTGCTTTGTCTGTCATCCATTTTCTTTGGGATGGGGCGAAATGACAAGCGGTGGACCTGCTTTGTTGCTAGTCCCCTTTGCTGTCACAGTCTTTTGCCCCTTATGCTCCTCCAGGCTTCGTGCTGAGCTGTCTTTGAGCTCTCAGTTTCTGAATTTGCAATCTTTACTCTTTGGTGAGGGGCAGCACTAAACTGCTTCTGTGAGTGTGGTCCCTGAGGCAGGTCCTGTCTCCTCCGAGTGCCTTTCTGTCTCAGGCCCTCTTTCCTGCTATCCTTCCTTGTTCCCTTCAGTCACAGGAGACTCATAGTGCTTAGGTAGCTGAAGGTCCTTAAGTGCTTTGATGCGCTTAAACAAAAGATGCTCTCAAAGCATGAGTGCTTATTTCTTAATCTATGCTGTTCAGCTTTTTTCTTTCCCTACTAAAAGCCACTGTTCCTTTTTCTGTCCTGCTCTAGCTAAATGGTACCACTTCACCAGATTGCTTCCTCCAGCCCTCTAATCCCTGTTCTTCCCTAAAGCCCTTAGTAACATACTGCCCTGCTATTCCGGGGTGGTTTGGGGGTGCAAAGGAAGTAGATCACTGTGAAACGTGAAGGGCACACTCTCTTTCCACAGCCTCCATCAGTGGAGACACAGGGGTGATCCATGTGGTTGAGAAGGAGGAGGACCTGAACTGGGTGCTTGCTGATGGCCCACACCCACCCTACATGATACTGCTAGATGGGAACCTCTTCAACAGGTCAGTCGTCATCAGCTTTTATCTTCCCGGGGTGACTGGAGCCCAGAAGACCAATGTGGGTCCCTAATCTGGTGATGAAAATGTCATTTTTCAAGTGACAGATGGCAGATCAGCTCTGAGTGCACTGAAGTATAGTGAGGTTGAAACATTTGTGGCTTTACTGTGTTTTAGTGCCTGAAATTATTTCTTCTTAAATGGGCTGGTTTGCTGTTGGAAGAGCTCTGCTCTGTGTAAATTCTCATGCCACGTTCATCACTGTAGCAGTTAGTAAAGTTCATTAAACAACGTGATTAAGATTGGTCACATCTCTTCCTGGGCAGAGCAGGAAAGAAGTGGCTGAAGTTTTCTGCTTGTTGCTGTATGCATAATCTCCTGCAGTTCTGAGAAGATAAAGAACAAGGGACATGTTAGTTATTTTGGTCAAAAGCATCATCACATGCTCGACTGTAATCCGTCATCATTAGCATGTCTCAAGTTGTAACTCTTCATTAATGAATTCAAAATTTCATTCGTATTTTCTCTCTTCCAGGAGGGTAATGCTGCAGCTGAAGGGAACCTCACGAGTGTCAGGCCTTGCTGTGGCCATTGCCAAACCTAGCCCTCCCCAGGGATTCTCTCCTGGTTTGAAGTGCCCCAATGATGGGTTTGGTAAGGAAATGTTAAGTCTTTATCCTTGTTAGGAGGAAGAGAAACGGTGCCTTTACATTGTACAGTCAAAGCAAGAAGTGCAAAGGGTAGCTGAAGTTGCAGCTACACTTTAATGTCAAAATGGTGTTTAAGGTAACAGGCTCAATACGTTCTTCCGAAGTAGTTGGTCTGAGCTGGAATCTCATCATTTCTCAACAAGGGCTGGGACAGGTGTTTAGGGAAAGACTGTTAGATAAGCTGGCTAAAACAGCATTAAGTCACTAAAGTATTAAACCTGGCCAAGGGTTGTTGTAACTTCTTTTTCTTTAACATGTGAAAGCTGTACTTTGTCCACACGTGATCATTAAAGCATCTTGTGTTTGCATAGATTGAGTGGAGTGTGTGTTAACGTCTCTGTCTGGGCCAGTCGCTACTTTTTAAAGTTACATTCTGCCTCCCTGAATTCCCCCTGTGGTTTCAGTTAGGTTTTCATTTCACTATTTTTTCATGCAGCAAATTTACTGTATTGCACTTTGAGGGGAGAAATTGCTACACCTTCTGTAGTTTGCACAAAGCTTTCTGCTGTGAAGGATGCCACGTACGCTCCTGAGATGAGTTTGGTGTGCTGGCATTTGTCGTGTCTCTGCCTTTGTGCTGTTTGCACAGTATCTAGGTGTTAAAATGATTGGCACATTATGGACGCCTTAGGGGTACTTCCAGCACATGATGAGCTCAGAAAATGCGGGTTTGTATGTTCCTCCTTTTGAAGTATAATGTTTCTCTGTGTGCTTCCTCCGCTCTCTCAGCATGTGATAAATGCTCACTGAGTGCTCATGCCAGCCTCCTGGCATGTGGTGGCTTTGAGCATGCATGTTTCTCATTCTCTCTGCGTGGCGCGGCGCTCTGTCTCTGCCACTCTGCCGCATGCAGTGACCAACTCCATCTCTCCAAGCTTTTGTCAGCTGGTTCCTCAGCCCATAATGGCGCTCATTCTGTATTTGCTGCTATTTTCTCAGCAGGCCCTACCTCTCCTGCAGTCTGTTATTCTCTTGCAGGCTCAGATTTGCCCATTTCTTTCTGTTTCCAGGTGTGTATTCCAAAGATTATGGCCCTCAGTTTGCACACTGCAATAAGACTGTGTGGAATCCTGTGGGGAGTGAGCTTTCGTATGAGGATTTTGACTTCCCTATTTTTCTCCTTGAAGATGCCAATGAGACACAAGTTATTAARCAGGTACTGCACTTCCTCAACGAGTAGGAGAGGGGAACTGCTGCACAGTTCAGGAAGGGGGACAGAAGTTTTGTTTTCTCTCAGCTTAGATGTTGAAATCTACAGTAAAAATGTATGGTCCAATTTTATATGCAGTACACAATGCTATTACAGAAGGGTTAAGTTTTGTAATGATTTTTATTTCCATCCAGTGTTACCAAGACCATAATGTCCCCCRTGATGGATCTGGCCCTGAGTACCCTCTCTGTGCCATGCAGCTTTTTTCCCACATGCATGCTGTCACCAGCACAGTTACGTGCATGAGACGCAGCTCCCTCCAAAGCACATTCAGCATTAATCCAGGTGAGCAGATTCCTCTTTCCTTGTCGTGATATGGGATAAGGCTGGTGGTAAAAATCCCAGTGGAATACAGTTGTGCAAGAGAAAGAAAATTTTAGAGTTTCCCTAAAGGCTTCCTTGCCAAATGAGCCTTTTCAAAATAAACTATTCAAGTGGTAAGGGATTTTGGGCTATGTTTGTCATCAGTTTAGAAAATAATATGTAGAAGAGATGCTGGCTGAGAAAGGTACCTAATACCTGCTACGTAGATCATCAAGAATGGCTCTGAGATTACTGCTCCATTAGACTGTGTGTACATGAATCAAAATCCTGGTCCTGGTGAATGTTTTGCCAGTGACTTTCCTGGGGCCAGGACGTCACCCCTGCTGAGCAGAAGTTTGCTCCTGTGATAGAACGACTGGTGTGAGCTACAGCTGACCAGAAAGCTCGTTTCTCACTTGTGACTGCTGTAGTCTCAACTCAAGCAATGTTGTTTCTGCTTCCTAGAGGTTGTATGTGATCCTCTTCTTGATTACAATGTGTGGAGCACCTTGCAACCTATCAATTCCTCTGGAAAAGTCGATCCTGAGAAGGAAGTTATTATTGTCGCTACACGAGTAGGTACCTCTTAATCTTGCTTTGTAGAGCATGGACTGGAAGGATTCTGGGAAGATGTGTCTTAGAGTCTCATGGGAATGTACTTCTCATATATATTTTCATTTATTCCCATGTTCCAAACATTCTTTTAGATCTGACTGGTGTCCTGGTTTCAGCTGGGATAGAGTGTTTCTGCAAGTATGAGTCTTTTAGTTGGTGGATTTACCTATTGTTTCAATATAAGGACGTCTGCATTTTGTTTCTTTCTGTCTTGTTAATGTGAGACTTTTTTCAGTATTTTCTTCACTGATGGAACCAGACAAGTAGAAATAGTTAGCGTGTCTGTTATGCTTTCCTAAGACATTTCACATCCTTAAAATGTGTTGCAGAGAGGGAGACAGCATGGGTGGCTCATCTGTATTTTTTTGGGGGGAGAGGCTGAATCACATGGAGATTTTTTTGTGTGTCAAGCAGTGAGTCAGTGTCAGAGCTGAGAAAGAAGTTCACTTCCCCGTCTAGCAGTCTGTTTTACAGTCACTTTACACCCTCTAGAGATGCAAGTTCAAAACTCCATTTTGTCGCCATCTCGGAGGCCCATGCTGAACAGTGATGCTAGCATTAAAATTATGGCATGCTTGATAATCTCAGTTTTCAGGTCAGGGCTGAGGGGTGGTGGCGGTGGCAGGGCTCTGAGGCCTCAGGACTGCCACCACAATGCAATTGGTATTTGAAGTTTCATTAGGCGGGATGCTTTGGTTCTTCCCTTATCAGTAGGATGAGTGGTATAGGAGACAGATGATAGATTTGCTTTTCCAATACAGTATTCCTCTGTCTGTGTRCACATTTCTTACACCTCCTGTTCATGCTTACAGATTGACAGCCATTCCTTCTTCTGGAACATTGCACCTGGGGCAGAGAGTGCTGTCTCTTCTTTTGTGACCCACTTGGCTGCTGCTGAAGCCCTTCATAAAGTGTCAGATGTTCATTTGCTGCAAAGGAATATAATGTTCACCTTCTTCCAAGGGGTAAGAGCAGCAGCGGCGCTCCACCATTTGGCTTGTTCTAAGATAGCAAATGAGCCCTTGGCTCCCTGCAAATGAACTTTTTTCCCTACTCTTTGTATGGAGTCATTTGTTTGCATCCCTGCACTGTGGTTCTCTCTGCTCCCCTGGTGAGAACAGGATCTTAATTGTACTGGGATAACAACAGCAGATGGAGCTTCCACTGGGGCAACCCATATTCTGCCCCACAGTTCATTCTGGATGAATGACTCAAACTTTGCTTTCCCTCCTGTCTCCTCCCAGTGTGCCTGTCTGTATGTCTGTTCTCTGCCTCACCCCCGTTCAGGATGAACTGCAATGRCCAGGCTTTAAATTCTGAAATGAAGCCCAGAAAAGGCTAAATTAAAAATATATGTGTTGACAGCAGCGAAATGTAGCTCATTTCTGAGAGCCCAGCACTGGAGTTGGCAGCTGTGGAAAAGCAGAACAAGCTTGTGGAGGAGGGACTGATGGCCAACAGCTGATGTTCCCCTCAAGGCATCTACATTGATGGCTTCTTTTGTGCAGCTTTGTGAAACTGGCTCCCACAGCCCCATGCTGCGGCCATGTGATTCCCTTCATTCACCCTCCTCAGCACATATATCCCTAGTCAGAATTTCCCTGGGGGAGACAGGCTTACAGCGCTATGGAGCGGACATTCTCTGTCGTGCTCCCAGGATCTAGGAGGAATGATAAGACTTGGCTGTAAATTAGTCAAGGGGGAGGTCTGGTGGCTGGCTGACTTCATTGCCCTTCTTTGTTGTGGGGATTCTCTTCTTAGGGGCACCTATTCTTTCTCAGGCAATGCTCAGCTTCTTGCAGCTCCCTTGACAAACTCATTTCTGTCATCTGGCCTTCCCTCCCTTTTTGCCAGGGCAACAGACACCCCTCCTTTCAGGAAAGCTTCATATGTTTAATTCCTGGAATGGAGAATTGCCCTTTTCCCTGACTTGCTCTCCTCCTTACCAAAAACCAAAGAGGATGACTTATGSCAGAGTAAAGGCTGTATTAATGCCTCTCTGCTGTTACTCACAGTAACAGTATCTTGCTAGATATCAGTGCTCACTTAAGTCTGACTTTGTCTCTGTGCCTTTCTTGCTTGTGGAATTCAATAGCTGTCCCCTGGTTTTTAGCTCTTTGCCTTCATTATCTGTCCTTTGCTCCGTCCCTTCCTACAATACCTTTGTCTTTGGAGCCAGGCACAATGTAATATTTACTTTGGTCTTTTGGTGTGTGCCAGGCTATGCAAACCTTCAGAAATACTTGGTGCAGTAGTTGGCCCTCAAACTCTTGGTTTTGGTCCACCTCAGCCTCTCAAATATTGCTGTTAGTTGTGCCGGGCAGCTATCCATATGTGATTCATGTATGATTTTTTTTTTTTTCTGTTGCAGGAGACCTTTGATTACATTGGCAGCTCACGAATGGTGTATGATATGGAAAAAGACAAGTTTCCTCTCCGCTTGGACAACATTCATTCATTTGTGGAGTTGAATCAGGTGTGGGATAAGTTAGGGAACCTTTTTATTCCCTGTTTCTCTGTGATAATTTAGCTGTGGTTTTCCCAGCCAGCCTTTCACTGTTTTTGATTTTTCCCTGGACTGGACTTCCCTGATCTGCAAGACTCAATGATGTCCAATCATGTACTTAGGCTGGGTTTTGTTTTCTTGAAGGTGGCTCTAAGGAATGACTCAATTTTATGGATGCATACAGACCCCGTCTCTCGGATGAATGAATCTGTTGAAGTGCAGGTAATAGAAAGCAATCTGCAGTCGTTCATCTAACCAAAATGCTGTGGGATCTTTAGCACACTGCAGATGGTCAGGATGTTAATCTTTCCAGAGAAATTACACATCCAAAAGAATAGCGGAACAGTGCCGTTTTCTCTTCTTTCAGGTTAGAAACTTGCTAGCTATTCTGAGTAATAGCAGCGTGGGAGCAAGCGTGACTTTGAAGGAAGCTGGATATTCGCAGCCTCTTCCCCCATCTTCCTTCCAGCGCTTCCTTCGGGTCCGGCACATCCCCGGAGTGGTCCTAACTGACCACAAGACTGCCTTCCAGAACAGGTACTTCTCTGGGGTCGACGGGCACAGGCTGACCCACGGCCGAAGGCAGCAGAGCCGGCAGAGGGCATCTGAGCCTCCTGCAATGCCTCTGCCAGGGGTGTGCTGCCTAACATACATGTAGAGCGGCAGTCCGCGGGGAGCGGAGGAGCAAACATGTGCCATGTAATTGAACAAGCGCAACATAATTATTCTGACAACCGAAAGAAATCCAGTTTTGTACAGAAAATGTTCCCCACAGCTGGCTAGAAGCCAGAGGTGAGCAAATGGCAACTAAGCGTGCCTAAGCCTCATCTGTTCTTCCAGAAGCTAGCTGCCTTTTCTTTTTTCTCTCTCTCTCTTTTTTTTTTTTTTTTTTTTTAAATATAGCTTTCTATTTGTGATGGCAGAAAGCCCCAGGCATTGGAAAGGGCACTTTCATTCACCCCACATGACCCTACTACAGCATGTTCCTTGGGGATCCCCTGCGCCACTTCAACTTTGGAAGTGGAAATGTCGGGTAGAGGACAGACATATGCCTCTCCCCTCTTCCCTAAACTCTTCAAATTGACTCTTTCCCTTCATCTTCTATCCTTCTCTGCTGTTTCTGAGAATCTCTGTAGCAATCAAGGGGAAGTA
The DNA here is from genome assembly GCA_035582835.1 of Phoebastria nigripes. Lineage (NCBI taxonomy): Eukaryota > Metazoa > Chordata > Aves > Procellariiformes > Diomedeidae > Phoebastria > Phoebastria nigripes. The sequence continues at coordinate 36,804 of JAYKAV010000029.1, forward strand.
GCTTCCCTTTCACCTCTAAATCTGCACTGCTCTAAAGGGGTAAGAAGAGCTGGGGTGGAGGAAAGTGCAACTCACTGCTGTGTGACCCATCTTTAGCCTGGGGGAATCAGTCCCAGGTTGGCTGGGAATGTCAGGTGCATAGACCATGCAGTGGGCTTTCAGCCCAATTCCCAGTTCAGCTGCGTGTGCTGCAGATGCCTTGGTGTAAATCTCTCATAGAGTTCACTTGGAATTCCTCACCACCTTCAAGATAAGACATTAATAAAATCCACTGGCATGACTTGCATCAAAAACCCTCTTCCCAGGAGACCTTCTGCATGGGTTGTCCTTGCCTCAGTTTCTCTACCCATTTAATAGATTGGGCTGTTGCCCACCTGAAAGCTAATCACAGCTTGTAAATTGCGTGGAGATCCTCAGATGGGAGAAGCTGTGGAAGGGCCAAGTTAATTATAAAGCCTCATTAAATGGTTTAAGGAGCGTGTGGCAGGGCAGTGCTTTGGCAGGGCTGTATCTCTGCTCCCAGGAGACTGCTCCCACTGTTTGCTTTAGGCACACTCTGAATTGAATTCCATGCCCTGTGGTTTCTTTCTGCCCCTCCCCAACCTCTGTTTGCCTTCTTCTTTTCAGATACTACCAGAGCATGTACGACACTCCAGAGAACATCCGGATGCAATACCCTGAGGGGCTTAGCCCTGAGGAGACCTTGGAGTATGTCACAGACACAGCCAAGGTTCCTACTTTGCATTTTCTTTAGCTGCTGCATCTGGGGTGGATGGGGCTTTGGGTAGGGGCAGATAGAAGCAGGGTCATGGGGAGAGGGGGAAAGCTGTTTCCAAAAAGGGCAGAAAGAAGGTGGGAGTGCTTTGTACAGTGACAAAGGCAATAGGCACTCAAATGCTAGCATGATGTAAGCGTTTTGATGGATGTGTAGATTCTGGCTTGCTCTCCTTGCTTGTTTTGCTGGATCTGCCTATCTTGATTAACACAGAGCACTCTTCCTTTGCAGTCCCTGGCAGAAGTTGCCACAGTGGTCGCCCGTGCTCTCTACCGGCTTGCAGGGGGAGCCAACAACACCTCTGCGATTCAGGCAGATCCAAAAACGGTACGAGCAGATGGAATTGAGTCCTTGGCATCTCTGATGAGCCCTCACGTACTTCCCTTCTGTCTCTGTTTATATGTGTTTACACAGCATGCTGTCCTGTCTGTCTCCATGAGGGCTTTACCTCCCCCCTTCTCTCTTTCCCCACCACAGCTGAATGAAAAACCTTTCACCCTTCTCTAGTTCCTTGCCTCTCGATCTCAGGGCAGACATTAAGCTTCACGAGCCCTCTACAAAACAGAGCTCCTTTATCCTCATTCCACAAAGCCGAAGAGGAAGCTGAGGTGAAATGGCAATGTGTGCCACAGGGATCAGCTAAGGAGTCAGTGGAGCTGGAATGAAATCCAATTTTCGTCACTCGGTCCTGAATTATATACAGTTGTGACATATAGTCTCTGCTGTGCTCTTGGCCCTTGTAGTGGGAAATATCTGTCAGCCAAATAATCTTGAGAGGTATAGCTGTTAAGATGCTATTTTCTCTCCTCTTTGTATAAACCGATCTCCATCTCTTTCCAGGTCTCTCGAATGCTGTATGGGTTTCTGATTAAAATGAACAATTCCTGGTTTCAGTCCATCATTAAACCAGACATAAAAGGAATTCTGGGTAAGAGCAACATAGGGAAGAAGAACACCGGAATGGGTTTGACCCCATATGTTACCTGGCAGCTTTCTGAAGTGCCATACTAACATTGTCTGCTTCTGGCCATCTCCCCACCAATCCCATTTCTCTGACTGTTCCAGGTGATGTTCCCCAACATTACGTCGCCGTTTCCAGCCCTGTGAACACTACCTACCTTGTACAGTATGTCCTGGCCAACCTCACGGGCACTGTTGTTAACCTTACCAAGGAAGAGTGTCTGAACCCTGAAAAAACACCCAGTAGTGAGAAAGAAGTAAGTATCCATTAGAGTGGGTTGATGGGTAAGGACAGATCTGCTGTCCAATTTGCTGGTTTCCACTTTTGAGGAAAGCTGGTTAGGAGTGCTTTCTATTGCTCGTAATAACACATGGGAGAACTGGGAAACTCTTCCAACAAGGAGGCATCTTAATGCCCGAGGGCAGGGGAGGAGTGGGCAAAAGGATCCCCTTACAGTGGGAACAGTCAGTAAAGCCTCTCTCTCTCTCCCCAGAGACACGGGTAAGGTTCCAGAACAAGGCGATGGTCTGGTTATTTGCTAGTGGCCGTTTGCTGTCTCTTACTCTCCCACTTTCTTTGCAGATGTATGAATATGCCTGGGTGCAGGGTTCTCTGGACCCTAACTCAACATCACGAGTTCCCTACTGTGTTCGGTCAACTGTTCACCTAAGCAAAGCACTCTCTCCTGCCTTTGAGCTGAGGCAATGGGGATCTACAGAGTACTCCACATGGACAGAGAGTCGGTGGAAAGAGATCCGCGCCCGAATATTTCTGGTAGCCAGCAAGGAGCTAGAGGTGAGTTTGTACATGTCTGAAAAAGAAAGTAGAGAAAAAAATGTGGCTAGCTTTGCATAACATCTCCTGACAGCTGGAGAAACAGTTCAGAGTTTGTTACAAGATCTTGTGCCATCATCCTGTGTGAGCTCCCCGGTTAAGAACAGCCAGGCTTTGATCCTTGAAAATGAAATAACCAAGAATGCATCACTGGTGATAACCCTACCACCTCCAGCCATTTGTGGGTTAATAACCTAGTCGCTGAGGCCGAGACAGTGCAGAATAATCAAGAGTCCCATGAGCAGGCTGAGCTCTGTGAATAAAAGATAGAAGTGACAGGAGTCTTAACCCCTTCCCCAAGCGCAGGAAGCCAAGCCAGTGAATCTGGCTGTTAAGGTGTTTTGCCTGATGCGCAACCCAGATCTTCCTTCCTGCGGTTTGAATCCCCTCTCGACAGCGCAGAAATAACTTTTGCACAAACCTTCACAAACAAAAGCTGCTGTTGGTTCAGTGTCTCAGATTCTAAGCAGCCCTTAGCTGGGTGTGATGTGGCTTAAGTGCCAGCAGAATAAGGGTTAAGTGTACAGTCACTTTGGGACTCTGTGCCTGTCTTGATGCCCTCTGGTTGGCTGTTAATGATGTCATACCCTGTCAGGACAGACTCGGGAGTGCACAGCGCTGTCGTCATCATGTGCTAGCAGTAAGCCACCCAAAGGCCATGCAAGCCCAGGCAATTGTTGCATCTCTCGGATGGTTATTTGAAATCTGAGCAAGTTATTTGTGTGGCACTGGGCTTTTTTAACACTGTCAGGCAAGCACAATGCCCTGCCTGTGTCTCTGGGCCTGTTACAGCCCAGTAGATACTGGTGCCCTGGAGATGCGCAGTTTGAGCCCAGCCATCCCTGAAGTGTTGACCCGATAGAAAACGTACTGAGAGAGTTCTAGCGGCGCATGAGTGTCTGGCCACTGCACGGGGACTGTTCCGAGATACCCAGGGGAGACTGGGAACGGCAGTCCTATCGTGCAAGGAGAAAGGTTGACAGGAAGGAATCTAACGAGGCCTTAGACTGGTCTGGCATTTAGGCTTCAGGAAAGGTGCTGAGCAGGAGGTAATCTCAGTTATGCAAAGGCTATTGACAGATGTTGATTCTGCCAGCAACTGTGCTTGCTGAAGGCATTTACAGTTCCTTGCTGGAGGAGATGACAGTTCATGCAGGAGTAGCCAAAGTGTTACATTAAATACTTGCTAAAAATCTTTGCAAACTGCGTCGACCACTCTGAAACACGATATGTTCTTTATCCGTGATACAACTTTCTTACCTTTTCTCTTGAACATCAGTTTTCATGCGCTGTTGATAACTACAATGAAAGCTGACCTGATCCTGTCTGGCAGTTGCTTCTGTCTGTCTGTAAGATCCTCAGAGTATCTTTTTATTTCAATGTACATAGTGCCTCAGCAATGAGCTGGTCTCTGTAGCTTTCTGACAGAGACCCCCATTCGATGGAAATTCTGTGAGGTGCTGCAGGTCTGTGTTTGTAACAACAATGCTAAGTGTTTCTCATCCCTTCCTAGATAATCACTTTGGTTGTGGGCATTGCCATTCTGATCTTCTCTCTCCTCGCCACGTATTTTATCAACGCCAAAGCAGATGTACTTTTTAGCATCCCGCGGGACCCTGGGGCTGTGGCTTACTGAAGATGCTCTCTGGGCTTGAGAAGTCTTAGCCCTTGGATTACAATTGTCAAAGATAAAACTACACTGGAATGCCCCTCTCTCTGGATAGGGACGTAAATGGTTCTCTCCAGAGCTCCCATGCTCGGGTTCTGGGGACTGAGCCCTAAAACCTAAGAGACTTTCCCAGAAAACCGTGCCGACCCAGCCCTAAAGAAACTGTGACTGAGAAGTTCCCAAAGCCTGCCTTTTTAATTTGTCCTTACTTTTGAGCAACTTGAGAGGATTGGTCCTGAATGCCACTGAGACGACAATGTGATGGATGTGTTCCCTAAATGAAGGCAAGGGGGGAAAGGGTAAAGGTATTTTCTGTGGGATGTATGTGGACCAGCAGATTTCCATGGTGTCTGACAGCACAGGTTGCCTGTTAATGTCTAACAGTTGCTGTGAATCTGTGTACACTACGATGCAGGGAGGGCAAGGTGTGTTTAACAGATGATTGGATGTAAAATGTCCTTTTTTTAATGGTGCAATATTTTCTGGGTTTTGTATATATATAAATAGTTCCGTTTAATTAAAAAAATCTCCGCATACAAATTAACCCATTGCCTGTTTTGTCTTAGTTGCTGCCAAAAGGACCAAAACCACTGGGTGTTGCGATATGTTTTGGTCTTGGGAGAATCAGAGTTTGTCTGATTTGGTTTTTGACTCGCATTGAAACTCTGAATTCTTTCTACGGCTGGACAAAAGAAAGACTTTGTGCCCTCAGACAGGACAGGGAATTAACTCACTGTTGTTTAGACTGTAAGCTCTCCAAGGCAGGGATGGCTGATCACTCCAAACAGCGCTTTGTACGATGGTACCTTGATCTCAGTCGATCCCTAGGTGCTGGTATAATAAACATGTTTTTTAATGAGCATGCTCACACACTTTGTTTCCTTCGATGCTATTGCTAAGTGCCCAGCAAGACTGGGCTCTCAGGGCTAGCGGTTGTGACTGACCAGGCACTTGGATATTCCTGGTTGTTTCTTTTGTATGAAAATTCACTTGTTCTTCAGCAATCATGATTTAAAGGTGCGATAGTGCTCTCGTCCAAAGTGAGGAGCTCAAAAATAGGTAGAGGGGATTAATTCCAGAAATCAGAGCTGACGAGCACTAAAGCAGACATCGCTTTCCCTTCCCTAGAGGAAGTGCGGGCTTATTGTGTTTAAGTCTTTTCTCAACTAGGCGTACACTCTGGAGTTTTAAAGTAATTCAGACCTTGTACTTTCAGTGCTATCCTGAGGGAGACTTCTTCCACTTGCTAATGCATCCTGCTATCAGGAAACTGCTCCTGATGCTTGGTGGCATGTTTCTGTGCCTGATTTCTTTTCATTTCTCTTAGCAATTCTGAAGAAACTCATATCTCAATTTACATGGAGATATCTTGTCTTTATAATAAGGATTTTCATAGCCTCTAACTCCTAATCTCTGGACTCATTCCGACTTTGGCAGAACAAAATCAGTTCCCCAAAATTATCCAAGTAGACTATTTCTGTGCATGAAAGTATTTTGGGTGAGACAGAGGACCTCAAGACAGCATGTGGGCTGGCAGAGAATTTTGTAGAATATGTTTTTCCTTCCCTGAGGTAAGTTTGTTATATTTTTTTTACATATCAAAATGCAAATGCTTAATTCATGGTGGAGCAGTGCTGTGTGGAGACATGGTGGGATCAGTGATGGCTAATCACTAAATTGGGTCAATTACACATGGTTCTTGATAATTTTCAGATTAAAAATGCGTCCTTCCCATACTAGTCTCTCTCCTATCTTTGAAATCTAGATTCTGTGCTTGGGTTTGGGCTTCCCCCCCCACCCCCCAAAGGCTTCTGGTTGGAATTTTTTTTTTTCCCTCCTTGTTTTCCCCATACAAAAAGAAATAAACCCTTTTACCATTCCCAGCCCCATTTTCCACTCCCAGCTTTTTGTTCAGAGCTACTCTCTGGCGAGGCAAACAAACAGCTGCCTCCGTTGTCTGTGCCTACGCCGCTCCTTGGATGGCCAACAGGTCTCCCCTGTGGACACTGCAATGAGCAACCCTCCTATCAGTGGCAGACAAAAGGAAGGGAGAAGGGGGCTAGGCTGGCAGGCACTCCAGCAGAGACACATTTTCCCTCCTGCTGCCAATGCTGGAGAACACCGCAAGTCTTCACTTGACTGTCAGCCCAAAATTTACCCGGAGCTGGGGGTTTGCGTGTCCCTCAAACTCTCTTGGTGCCAGCACTGTCACTGCACAGAGGGGTAAAAGGAAAGGCAGTAGCCATCAGTGTTTCCAGCCCTCCTCGTTGTGTTTTGCCATGGTCAGTAAATTCGTTTTGCTCAGCTGGCTTTTGATGATGAGGCTTGCGCCATGCAGATCTGAGCCTTCCCTCCTCTGGGGAATTGGGCCTTAGTGTTGGATGAAAGGGGGTGGGGAAGAAATAGTCAGGATTGTGGGATTCGTCTGGGAAGTAAATGAGCTATGAGAGTGAGTCCTGGTCCCTAGGTTTCTCTTCCCTGTCCTTCCCCAGACTGGCTGCGGCCATTTCCCTTCCCCTCGTAGTGCCCTTCTCTCACCAGTGACGCGGACCCTGCTACTGCCCTGTTTCACAGGGGTGAGGGGATGCTCTTGAGACCTTGAGGTGAACAGTACTTGAAATACAAAGGTGTTTTGTTAAACTAAAGCTAATGTTGGTGAAAGGAGCTGCTTTGTGTGTGGTGGAGAATGAAATCCCATTTTATACGGAAACAAGACCATGTGAAAAGCTCTTCTGTTCACCTGCATGCCTCTCCAGATCATAAATGGGGCAAGTTGGGAGGAATCGGGATCTCTGTGACCTATTCAGTCGTTTAGTCTCACTCCTGATCTTCAAACAAAGAGCTGACAGTGGATTTGGGAGTGCTCATTCCCCTCCGCTGGGACCAGGAAAGCCTTTGCTGCTTTGTGTACAGCTACTAAATCGCTGCCCCTTAGGGAGTTGCTGTCTGCTGCTTTAAGCCCAGAGTTAGTGTCTTAGCCCTGGAAAGGCTCACTCTTAAGCTGTCTTTTCCATGCCTTCAGTCTGAGTACAGTTATCTGCAGTAGATACATGTCCCCAGTTTAAAAATGAAACAGGCTTGACCCCTTGTATATCTTCCTTTGTAACGTACAGTAGCTGCCTTTGGTTTGGGGCTGAGTTGTATCTCTAGTTCCTCCTGCCCATCCTGGTATAACAGCAGCTGTACCCAGCTGCACAAACCTTAAAGTTGATAACTCCCCTGATACACTTTTCTCCATCACTCCTGAGATTATGTGCATTAATTAGAGCATCCCTAATGCTAATAAGCAATGGGGAATAAGTGCCTTCTCAGTAAATTAATGTGGAAAGTAGTTTGAGTAGTGGTATATACGTAGATTTATTTTTATCTTTGCGATAGAAACAAAATTGCTGAGTTCTGAGGAGCAACTGTGTATTTTGATGTGTGCTGGCTAAATAAGGTAGAGTCTAAGTTGTGCTGGGTGACAGTGCAAAGCCAGTGGTATGGCCTTCTTTGAGGTAGGCTGACGTGAACAAGATAATTCCCCCATTCAAAGCCCATTTGCTTTGATAATTAGAAAAGTTTGCATGGGAAATTATGCAAAACATATGGAAAGCAAACAACTTTCCTGCTCTGTGTCTGGTTGTCTTTGAAGCAGTGGCTCACAGCAGAGTAGAGTACCCCTGGCTGCCTCCTGGTCTAGGGAGGGGATGCAGCAAGCACCACTTGCATCTGTCGTAGCTGGTCCAGAGGACATAGTCCAGCTGGGAAACAATTCATAGGAACACTCTAGAGATACCTAGCTGTTTTCTGGCTTCGACAGATTTCTCCTGGCAAACCTCGCTGCAGTGATTTCAGATACTTTCCCAGCTGACAAAGGTTACCATCTCTCTAGCACAGTCAGCAGAGGAGACAAAAGCTCACTCCATTTCAGTTCAGCATCGCAATCAAGTTCAGATACTGGGAAAATGCTCTCTTCTGACTCTTAAGACTTTGGCTTGTTGCTCCAAAGCATGAGTACTTGAATTTCTTCCAGAACTACTACATTTTGAGGTTGTTTTACATCATTCCTGGTCTAACCAGTTCTTCCTGACGCTTACAGATGCTGGACAGCTTTGAGTTCTGTCCAGGCACTTGGCATCTTCTAGGCACTGAGTTCAGCAGGTCAGTTATTCTGCTGGTTTAGTGGGATGGGGGTTCTGCAAGCTTTCTCCCCTGCTCAATGCTTGACCAAAGAAACAGGGAAGAAAGGAGAAAGCAGCTGAGCAACCAAGGGCAAATTCGCCCTCAAGAGATGGAGCCTGGAAGAAGCAAGTTCTGCAGCCCTCTGCCAGGGGAAAAAGAAGTGATGCAACTTCTAGCAAGTCTTGCTGAACTGCTCCTCAAAATAAACAGGCCGTTGACGCCAGCAAAGGCTGGGGCAGCTGCTCCCAGGGGCAGTTGCCTGTCTGCACCTTGTGCTGTGTTTTGCTCTTGAAGGTAAAGGCTGCGGCTCTGTGCCTGTTCCCATCTCCTCCCTGCGCCCAGCTCCAGTGAGTCTGGTGCTGGCAGGACAGCCCTGGAGATCGACTGGACACTGGAACCACCTTTCCTGTTGTGCTTGGAGAGAAGTAATTCCCTACCTGCTATTGGCTCTTTTGGGTACAATGTGCCAAGCCAGGAGTAGAAACCCAGGGCGCTCTGCCTCACTTTTCTCCTGACTGTCCTCCAAAATCAGCCTCATCCCTGTACCTTGCCTTGCAAAGATCCGTGAGAAGTCCTGTCCTTACTGATAACCCCACAGACTCTCCGTGGAACTCCCACCCATGCCTCTGGTACTGAGATAGTGCCTGGATTACCAACATGCTCCAAAGAAACTTTCCCCAAACCACCTCCGGCTACATCAAAGCCCAGATGAGGTGTTTTGGGCAGCCCCTGACTCCTCTTGCTGAGGAGGGCAGCTGGCACATGCTGTCTCTGCCGTAGAGCCCCCAGGCATCTTGCTGAGACACACACTCCCCCCTTCATGCACACACATAATTTGCAAGCATCAATTTCCTCCCCTCTCTCCCCACGCAACTCTACCAGGGATTTCTGCACAAAAAGAAGATGCCACTGACTCTCTTGACCTCTGAACTCAGCTGCCTCCCAGGAGGCAGAGGGCTGGGGCTGAGCCCAGAGAGGAGGGTTTGCAGCTGCCCTTGTGCCCTGAGGGGGGAGACATATGGGGGTGACAGTCAATGAGACAAGGAGAAAGGAGAGGAAATGTGTGTTTTCTTAGCGCCCGGCCTCCCAGCTCCTGGGAACTTTATGGCTTTGGAATATTAAGAGGCAGGAAAGTTAATTAATACCCAGAACAAAGCCAGGGCTGTTTGGCTTCTGGGAGAAGGAAGCAGTGGAGACAGGAAGAAAAAATTGGTGTCTTCTTAAATAATTTGTTTTCTATGTTTTATCAGCAGCTAAAATAGAGATGAAGCCCATTGGGGGGGTGAAGGGATTGATTTTTGGAGACCAGAGAAAGAGGCTTTCTGACAAAGGGCAGGAGAGTTTGTTGGGTGAGCTATAGGAACAGCTACCATTGCCTTATTCAAGCTGGGGACTAAGCCTGGGACATTGCAGAGCAGCATTCGTAGTACCGTGCTCTCTGTAACTTCTCTAAGAAGTCGCTATTTCTCTTACTTGAGACAACACTTCTGCTCCCCATGTAACATCCTTCCTCTCCAGCCTGCCCAGCTTCTGCTGCCTCTCCTGTTCCCAGCACTGGAGCCCAGCATCTGTGCTTTGGGCAGCAGTGGCTGCAGCTGGCCGGAGTCGAGCTGTCCCACAGATGGCCTTGCTAGGACTGTCATTCACCCCCTTCGCTTCTCCCTGACGGTCAGCGTTGCAGTGTGACTGGGTTCGGCTCCCGGTTGGGCTATTGCCTGCCTGATATCTAGCTCAGGATTTAGAGAAACTGAGGTGTTGCTCTACATACCACTTTAAGGCATATTCAGGCAACCAGACCCTGTTTTCACAAGTGACAATTGCTTAGGCATGGATTATTCAAGGGATAGCATTTAGCTTTAACTCCCAAATAAATACGTGGAGAAAACATGCTACTTGCCACAAAAGCTACTCCTCTGCATGCCTTTGAAACTGCTCCAGATCTGTCTGTGCTGAATACTTTAAAGACTTCTGAGCTTTGTGTGCCCTGTGCCTCAAGTCTCTGTGAAGTGGGCCTGAGCCCATCCTTTTCCTACGTAGACTGGCAGGTCTTTGGTCCGTGGACCAATAAAGCGGATACAGACGTAATGGAGCCTTTGTGTGATGTTGTCTAAAGGATACATTGAGTCCTGTGTCCCAGTCCAGTGCTCCGTCCAGTAGCTTATGGTCACTCTCCAGTAGTCCTGCTGCCATGGTCGTTGACAACTGCTTTCTGTGTCCTACCCATGAGCAGCAACGAGGTCCAGCTGAAGGAACGAAGGCATCTTAGCTCAGGATAACCATGGCAGCAAGCAAGGGCCATTGGCTGGCACCCAGCAGGCATCTGAGTCCAACATGTGTTTAAAATCAGGGTCTGCCTACTACAAATAGGAGTGTAGGAATTGCCAGACTGGATCATGCCCAGGGTCCATCTCTGCTGCTGCCCTTGTCTCTGACAGAGACCAGCACCCGCTGCTGCTGGGAAAGGCACAGAAGACCCTGGAGTGACCCCGTGCCCCAAATCCACAACACCCTGATGGTACCTGGGCACCTAGTTCCCGCACTGGGTACCATTGCAGCCGTCTGCCCTGGCTCTGCTTGACCTTGCCCTCTTTCTGTGTGCAGCGAGAACATCCAGTCAGATCTCACCACCACCACGCCTGCGCATCTGTCCGTCTGTCTGTCCGTTGTCCAGCCAGTYGTGTGCATTCCTGGAGAAAAATACCAGGGCTAGAGAAAAAGGAAGGTATTTTGGGGAGATACTGATTCAAGCTCGCTCTTCCCCAGCCTGCCTCGTGCAGCCCTGTGCTCTTGGGGCCCCATCCTTTTATCTCCAGCCTCTTTCACCTGCGTGTCCAGCCTGAGCACTTGTGTGTGGTGCAATTGCTCGGAGGAGGTAGATGGTGAGGCAGGGATGGAGGATGCTGCTTAGGACCTACAGCTCTCTGCTACCCAGGTGATCTTTCCCCAGTGCCAGCACAGCTTTAACAGTGAGGTTTCTGGGGCTAATCAAGATCGACATACAAACAAAACAGCATCTCTGCATCTCGCAGCCAGCAGAAAGGGAGAAGCAGATGGGCTAGAGGAGGCAGGGAGCTGCTGCTAAATGGATTGATGGAGAGGCCTTTAAGAGAGATGGATTGGAGAGGGAGCCGCTGGAGGAAAGGGACGAGGCGGCCACGCTGCGAATGGGGCAGGGGCCCAGGGAGATGATGGGAAGGGAGAAAGGCCTGCAGATAACAGATGGATGGACACAAAGACTGGAAGGGAAGAGAGGGACAGATGGACAGGCAATAGAGAGAGTCAGGAGAAGAGAGGGATCTGAACGTAATTAGATTGGATCCGATTATGACAGACTCGATTAGAGCAATATTATGATCAGGAGCTTCTGTCGCTATTTGGCTTTTAGGGGGGAACAAAGCCAGAGAGCACGTGTGGAAGGGGGACAAGCAGAGGCGAAGGGTACCAGGAAGGATGAAAGGAAAGGGGCTCCTTGTGAAAGCTGTCAGTGGTGGTGGTGGTGACAGATTGTCTAGTTATCGAGCACCGGGGCCGTCTGTCACCGACCGCTCACAAAACCTGCACTCAATAAAAGCCAGGGAGACAAAGGCGAGGAGAGGAGAGGGGCTATCGGAGCCGAGAGCTTCTGTCACTAGCCAGGCAAGCGTGGCCAGGGCATGCAGAGAGCTGTGCAGATCAGGGGCCTTCTGTTATTAGCTAGGCACATGCACAAGTAAACATGGGTGTGCACGTAAACACACGTGCTGAGGGGTGCTGGACCTTGCTCAGCCACCTACTCACACGCACGTGTGCTCTGCAGCCCAAGTTTGCACGTGCACGCGCTCTTGTGCGCACGCAGCTTGCACAGCCTGCACGTGCACACACATTTGCGTGCTCTAACATACTTGCCCAAAAAGGCCTCGAGCCCTGGCTTTGCAGGGCATCATCACCCTGGATGAAGATTAACAGGCTGCCCAGGTGCTTCTCTAGCGTCAATCCAAATAGCTCTGCTTCCCGCACGCTGTCTGTGAGGAGTCCGGTAGCTGGAGCATCACCTGGCTGAGCATCACAGTGTGGTCGATGAGGCCTTGCGCTGTCTGCGCAGAGCGTCTGAACCTTCGCAGCCAGCCCAGGCTGCAGCTGTTGGTTGCAAGAGCACGCTGCAAACCAGACGTGATGGAGCTGGCAGCTGCCCCCTCCACAAACTGCACTTGTGCATGTCTGGACAAAGTATAATGGCACCAAACGTGACACTGTGGATGCTACGGGATCTCTGATGGCTTGGTTGCAGGGAACGGTCCAAAAAGGCAGGTCTGCCAGAGAAGACTTTGCCATGAATGAGCAGCTGGGTGGTCACAGGAACACGGTGGAGCCCAGCACCTTTTGTTCTGCAGAGGGTCCTTGCTGGATGGGGCGCAGTCCCACCATGTGCATGAGGGTACCAGTTGATGGGCAGGAGTAGTAATGCCGCCCCAGGGACTCTGTCTTTCCAGCATCTGTGAGTTGTGGCAGGGATCTCCTTCCAGGTCTCCCACCCGTTGTTTGGATGTGCAGCCCCTCACTCTATAAAAGTTACAAAACTCCGGCTGGATCTGCTCCAGCAGCACAAGGGTTAAAGCTGCCTGTTTTCCCTGACAAGCCCAGGCCAGTGTGGTCCCCAGTGGCTTTGTACAATATGTCGCCTCATCTCCTGCCAAATGCTGCCTCTTCTTGTCTCTTTTCATACCTCGCTGTGCCCTCCCTGCACGCACGCAGGAGGCCTGGAGCGGAGAGCCCGGCTCGGGTCCCCCCGGCCCCGTGCCACGGCTCCTCTCTCTGCAGCTGATCCCTGAACCTTGTGGGTCGAGGTGGGCAAGTCCTGGAGGGCTTCATCCCCTTGGATGGAAACACCACAATGGACCCACCTGCGTCCATCAACCTCACAGGTCAAGCCAAAAGTATTGAGAGATTTTTAAAAGTTGGCTGTGCTCCCACCGGTGTTCACCAGCCTCTTTCTTCTTGAACGCTGTGTTGAAAAGGGTTTTCTGCAGGCTCCAGCTTGTGGGCTCCTGCAATTAAGAAACCTGGTTGGTTTTGACAAGGAATACCAGTTTCTGCCAGCCAGGAAGTTGGAAACTCAGAAGTGAAGAACAAAGCCAGAGGGTCTCTTGTTCTCCCTCCCCCAAATCTCATCAGTTTTTGGCCAGCCTTAGCATATTTGAAGCTCAGAAGTTCTTGCTGAGGAGGTAGAGAACGAGGCAGCAGCCAAAATCCCAGGGACCACGGCAGCTCCCGCGGGCTGGAGGCTCTGAGCAGTGACCAGGGAGGATTGCAGCCAAGAGGGGAATATTGGCTTGGATTGCAGGAGAAAGGTCTTGAGTTTCTCACTCTGCCGTCACCCTCCCACGAGACCTGTGGCTGTGGCTTCATCTTCCCCCGCTCCCCGGCACAGCCCTGCCGGTGTTCATCTCACCTTCCATGAGCCGGTCGGCTCTGCAAGGCTTTGTGGGCTGTGTGTGCTGTGCAGCGCTCAGCATCAGGGCTGCATCCTGCTCGTTGACACTTCTCAGGTACAAAGAGCAACCATTTTGGAAGCTGAGGGACGTCCCCAGATGAAAACCTCCCTCCCGGCAGTGCCAAATTTGGATGCTGACAGATGAAGGGGCCTTTGCAATCTCAGCTCTTACCTGCGGGAGGAGGAAAGCTGAGAGTCTGCGTCATCCCAGGGCAGAGTTAAGGTGACTGCGATATGAGAAGGGGGCCTCGGCTGCTGGGAGCAAGCACTGTGCTTGTGTCGCTGCAGCTGAGCAGAGAGGTTTGTCCCCGGTTAGTGTCCCCTGCCTCAGGGGCGAGCCAGGCAGTCTGTGTCCGTGCAGAGCACTGTGCATCACTCCCTGGGAGAGCCACAAGGATCCGGGGTGGGAGAATGGATCTGCCAATGCCTCAACTTGAGAGAACTTGAGTGGGAGCTGAAACCTGCCCGCTCGCCTGGATGCTGCACTCTGCGATGGCCGCAAGGCCAGCACAGATCGGGCCAAGCGTCCCCAGTGGGGAGGCTCCAGCAGCCAGCTCCGCTCCTTCCCTCCCCTCCTCCCCGAGCCCAGCCCGGCAGGATGCCCAGAGCAGCCCAGCATCAGCTGCGGAGAGAGGTGGGGCCCTGCTGGCGTCCTGGCAGGGGGAGAGGAGCTGGCCCTGGGGGTGGGCAGGCAAGACGGGAACAGAGGAGGGACAGGGAGCACAGAGCGAGAAATAAATACTAACAGCCTATCAGGCTCTCGGGGGAGATGGGGGGCCCAGGCGGAGCACTGCGGCGAGGGAGGAGGGGGACGTGTGTGCACAGGCAGGGGGATATTGGGTGTGCAATGGGGCTGAAAGGCATCGGTGAAGGGTGTGCACGCCCATGTGGACGTGTACGTGSTGCTCGTGTGTCCACATGTGAGAGAGGAGTGATTTGTGCATGAGAAGTGTGCGCAGGGCGTGCGTGTGATAGATGCATGACGTGCGTTGCATCCAGTGCATTATCCAGGCATGCTGTGCATTGCGCGCGTGTTAGTCTCGGGGCGGATGTGGCTATTGCCACGAGCTCATTAGGCGAATATTGTTTTATAATCGGTGCCATAGCAATGGTGAGGCAGGCTTCTCRCTGCCACCTGATCCCTCTGCCTCGTCCGCCGCTCGCCCTGCAAACTCCGAGACCATCTGCTGATCCGTACCACGGGCTGGAGTCCGCCCAGGTGCGAATGCCCATCACCTGGGCTTCGCCTGCCGTGCAGGGGAGGGGGAACTAGCCCCCAGGGCCTGGGAGGGAGGTGAGGGGGGGGCCATAATCTCCAGCACTCAGAGGAGGGAGAGGACGAAGGTGGGAGACTCCAGCAAGCAAACTGCACGGAGGTCTGGGAGGATACACACAGATATGTATGCGTGGGATGGGGGACGCAGGGATTTCAGAGCAGGGAGTTTACTGATAATGAGGACAAACTAGAGCAGATTTTCTCAAGACAGAGTTTAACAGGAGAATTCAAAATTGGAGAAGGGTGAGAGGCAGAGACCAAGTCTAACCCACAAAAGAGATCATTGTTTCGTGGTTAAATAGAGGATCAGTGTTTCAAAGCAATACCTGTGTATTCTGGGTACCTCTTTCTTTCACTTTCTTTCTCTTTCCTCACCAAACTTTACTACAGGTGAATTTTACAGCGGCTTACAGGCAGGACCTATGGGATAGTTGTTGCTGCTGGTAGAGCCTGTCTGGGAGAGGCTATCCGTGGTCTGGGCACCCACCAGTGCTCACCCGCCCCACACGTGCACCCGCAGACCCATGCATCACGCGGCTGCATGCACACGGACACGCGTGCATGCCGGCACAGCACRGACACACAGCCCAGCTCACACAGGCACCCATGCCGCGGCTGTGGGGGCTGCATGCCAGTGGGAGCCACCGGGAAGGCTGTGCCGTCGGTCCCGCTTCTTCTGCCGGCGCAGCTCCTCGTCCCACCCTGGCGCAGGGACTTGCCTGCCTGCCTGTCTCTCCCTCTCCCCTTTCCACTCTCACTCCCATCTCTCTATTTCTCCTTTATGAAATATGCATGGAGAACAGATGTCGCCTTCTCCCGGAGCACCCCCACCCTCCTCCCTCCCTCCCTCCCAGCCCACCACCTCCATCCACCCTCCAGGACCACATCCAACCTCCACCTCCCTCCTCTCCCGGGGGCTCCAACCTCCCGCACAGCCAATGGCATCCCCTTTCTTGACTTTAATATTTATGAGGGGGGGAGCACCGGAGCGGCCAATGAGGCTGCCGGGGTCGGACCCGGCGTGCGAGGCTGGGGTGTATATATAGCGTATGGGGCACATGCCTCCTTGGGGTGTCCATCTCAACGTGCGGTGGCCCGCTCGCACTCCTGCCCAAGGAGTAGCATGCCTGGGCCCCAAGGCTGCCGGGGTTCCCCCTGACCCCCCAGGTCCATCCCGTGGAGCAGGACACTGTGCGCACCCGGGGAAACTTTCTGCCTCCTCAATGGACGGATGAGCCAAGCGGTTCCTCCCTCCCTGGATTACTTTGAGCTTCATCCTGCTGGAAGAGAAAAGCTGGAGCCCGGGAATGGTCATCGGCTTGGGGGTAAGGTGGCTGTCCTGGGGATGGGTGAGCAGTGCTCCTGGATGTTGCTGCGAGGTTTGATGCTGCTGAAATGGTAGAGTGGCAGGTGGGGAGAGGGACAGCGAGATAAGCAGCATGGTCTGTGCGGGAAGGTAGCCCTCTGTGCAAAGCCGCAGGCTCTCTCGGGAAGGGGGCTTGACCTTGGTGCGAGGTTTAACGCACAAACCCGCGTGCGCATCCTTCGCTTTGGGCTTGGCAGTGGCATGGGGGATTTGTGATCAGGAAAAAGAAAAGGAACCTCCCTTCAGATGGCCTGAAAGTGGGTCTCAGACCGACTTTGCGTGGCCAGGGAGTCTTCAAAAATTGTTACACTGCTGGTCTGGAGTGCAAGGAAAAGGGCAAGTGAGGAGGTGGGAAGTGTTGCTTCCCATCAGGGGTTTAAGCATTACTGGGATTTTGCTGAAGGCAGGACTGGAGCAAGTGTAGGTTTAAACGAGGTTCTTGCAATAGATGAATTTAGGAAGATGGCAGTTTACGGTTCATCTGAAGGAAAGAGTGAAAAAGAGCCCCTCAGAGCACAAGTCACCCATGTGAAGGAAAAGCTTTTTGAGGACTGGACTAACCCAGCGAAGGAGGAGTGGGATAAGTTTATTTGGGTCCAGTACTGAAACTTGTCTTCGTGCAAATGGTCCGGCGTCTCCTCCCGATGTCCTTCTGTGACTGAGAACAGAGGCCCCTGTGCAGGACTCCTGCCTCCCATGTTTGATACACCTTAAATTCACTCGTAAGGACACTGAGACAGCAACGGCAATGTGTCCCACAACCTGTGCCCTCTGTGGACCGCGGCAGACAAGCGAGTGGTTCCCGGGCTGTTCCTGGGCCAGGTCGCCATCCCCATCTGCCCAAGGAGAAGGAGTTTTTGGAGCCTTCCCTACTCCAGGATGAAGTGACACGCTCGTGCCTCGGTGCTGGTGTCCTAGGAAGGGACAGGAGGTGGTTGTTTGTCTCCTTCCCTGCCCTGTGCTGAAGCAATGGGGCCAGGAGGCAGCAGAGCCACTCCACAGTTTCTTACCGGGATGGCTCACCTGCACATGGACTGCACCTCCAGCACGGTCCCGGTCAGATGAGGCAGCACCTGAGTTTGCAGAGCAAGAGGAGAACAGGCCTGTTGTTTTCAGAGCAGCAGCGCCGGAATAAGAGGGAGACAGAAGAGCGGTGAAGCTAGTGCAAGAGATCAAACGCAGTTCCCCGTCCCCAGGAGCAGGGGGGAGAGTATTTAAAGAGAAGCTGCGCACACAGGTGCGGAGCTGCACACGTGAGCATGATCCTGGATGTCCGCACACCGACTCCTCGCCATGGCCCAGGAGCTGAAAGTACAGAGCTGCCGTGGCACATGTCCAACCCCAGAGCCGACCTTCCCTCCTTCTCCCGGCCCGGCTGCAGCCTCTCCTGAGCTTGCGCTCATGGCTGAAGCAGCAGCCCTGCCCCGCTGCCAGGAGCCGCCGTGGCTGGGAGTGATGCTCCAGGGATGGCTGTTGTGAGGGGGAGTGGGGTGGCAAGCRTCGAGGTGGCCATGAAGGGCTGCTGCTGCTCACCGGCCAGGCACAGGCTTGCCTTGGGTGCTGTTCACCCACAGACACGCTGCTCCCGAGGGCAGAGCAGCCAGCAGGGCAGGACTGCTCCCTCTGCCGCYGAGCACCAGAAAGAAGGTTCTGGGTCTGCAGGAAGGGGACAAGAGTGAAAGGAGGAAAGAAATTAAAGTGGGAGGGGAATGGAGAAGGTTAAACAAGGTGCAGGAGTCACRGCTATAGTGGACGGCTACAGCAGATGTGGCTAATTCAGGAACTTGAGTTACATGCTCCTGCGTTGGTCGTGGTTCTTGGACCCTGGCTGGTTTGTCTCTGAAGCTGATCACAGGGAGAGCAAGTTAAACACAAAACCAAACTCAGCCATGCTCTAAGGACAGTGCAGTTTATTGCAAGCTCAAAGCCTTGAGAGGGCATTTCCATGGATCCTGAAAGCCACGTTTCCATCAGCCCTTCCATCATCCCCAGGCTAAGGGCTTCACAAGAGTAACTTTTTGTTTAGGATTTGGATGGTTTACTTGTCCTCTCACACCTAGCTGAAAGGTTTTGTGTTATAGAAAAAAAAGTCCAGGTTAATTTTTTTAGTGAAATCTGAATATCACAGTGCAAGGGTGAGTGTGTGCGTGCGYGCACAGAGATGCCTGACTTGGGGTAGATTTACGAGCATGGGTGTAAATTATTGTGCATAAATGAATGTGGGATTCTCGCAGAGGAGTTTTTGACTGGCAACATTTGCACATATGTGCTGGGAAACGTGTCTGTGTGTATATGTGTATGTGTCTGTGTACACGTATGTTTGTGTAAGCATGCAAAGAAAGAGCCACATACGTTTGGGGGGGGCTCAGAGGGGCTGTGCAGACATTTCTATACACGCTTATGGGGTTCCTTGTGTTTCTTGGGCAGTGCTTCTGCAAACACACATCAAAGGCTCTGCCCGCTGCCAGTCTTTTAAAACGGGATGTGGACTATTTCTTCCCAGTCATCGCCTGTCCATATTCGTTTAGTTTCCATTTCTCAGTCGTATGGCTCATTACAAGCTTGTCAGGCCTGAGAGAGGTAATATGTTGTACATCTCTGCCTGGCTGGCTTCCCAGCCAGGCTGCCGTCTCTTCCAGCAGCAGCATTTCCCCATCTGAAGTTTGTTCCCCTTCCCCTGCTCCACCCCAGCCCTTCCCCTGCCCGGGGGGAAGATGAGCCTGCGGCAAGACCTGCCTTTCCCAGACCTGCTCCCGGGGTGCCAGAGGCATCTGTGTGGGCCTGGGGGCCCCATGCTGGAGCCACACAGGGAAGGCAGCAGTGGGGAGGAGAAGGGAGAGGAGAGGCAGCTTTCCCGGCCGGCGGCGCAGCGTCCCGGAGGGAGCGGGGAGCCAGCTTCTATTTGGACACATCAAGCAAAGCAGCTGTGTTGGGTTCCATATGTCGGGGGTGCCAGGATCCATGACATACGGGCTCATTTAGTATACAATAAGCCCCCCTTCCTCTCTCCCCCGCAGTCTGTTTTTCCCCTTCGCTCATCCACCACCTGTCATCTCTCCGGAGAGCCAGGAGAAATGGCTTCCACCTTCTCCCAGAGCCACCCCACCGGCTCCCTCTCCGCCGCCCATGACCGGGGACCCGGAGCCCCAGCCCAGCCCAGCGGGGACGGGCTGTCCCCTGCTCCGGCTGGGGCCGACACTGCAGGGCAGGTGGAGCAAACAGCCGTGCTCTCTAGCTACGTCTCTCGTGTCTGCCAGGAGCCGGGCGGTACTGAGAGCCCCTGTGCTTCTGTTTTCTAGAGCACGCGGAAGGAGTTCGGCTCTGACACCTGACGGCTCCGAAACTGGGTCCTGCCACGGCTGCACGGAAGATCCTGCGGTCTCTGTGCACACGCGCGTGCAGAGGATATTTATTTATTTATTTTATTTATATGCATCCTGCCATCTTTCTTACATTATTTATTGTGAAAGCTGTCGCCCGCCCAACGAGTTCTCCGGGGAAAAGGGAAAATTTTGAAATTCCCTTGCGGAGACTGTGTGTGATGAGGAGGAAGAGGAGGAGAATAACCAGGGTCTTGCTGTGATCCGGAGACCTTCTCTTTAAAGTAGAGCAGTTTTGTTTCGACGTCGTGCCTGGGTCAGTCTGTCCTCCTGACGTACCACATCCCTGAAGCATCCGTCTCTCTGTCCGCCTGTCTTCCGCAAAGATGATGCTCAATTCGGACCAGACAGAGATCGACCTGCCCCCAACACACTCCGAGTCCGAGTCCGTCTTCAGTGACTGCGGTGGTGGCCGCACGGGCAGCGCGGAGGATGCCGGCAGCGTTGGCTTGTGCGCTCAGTCCCGGATAGCCGAGCCGGGCGAGGCCGTGAAGAAAGACCTGCAGCACCTGAGTCGGGAGGAGCGTCGGCGCCGACGACGTGCCACGGCCAAATACCGGACAGCCCACGCCACGCGGGAGCGCATCCGCGTCGAAGCCTTCAACATGGCCTTCGCCGAGCTGCGGAAGCTGCTGCCCACCCTGCCGCCGGACAAGAAGCTCTCCAAAATTGAGATCCTCCGCCTGGCCATCTGCTACATCTCCTACCTGAACCACGTGCTGGACGTCTGAGCTGCCCAGCCTGCGTCCGTCTGTCTGTCTGCCACATCTCCTACATGTGCTGGGCATCTGAGCCAAGAGCTCAAGTCCGTCTGTCCGTCTACGACCTGAACCACATGTTGGGCATCCAAAATGCTGTGCCTGTGTTCATCTGTCTGTTCAAATGGACCRAGTCCCCAGCTGTCTGCTCTACCCCCTATCTGAACTATGTTCTGTATTTCCCCACCACCAAGCCCACGTCCATCTGTCTTTCCATCCTGCCTGAGTCAGGCTGGATGTTTGGTCCATCAGCCGTCTATCTGTCCTGCTGGATCTGCTGCCTGAAGTCTGTGCTGGCCGTGTATGCTCCCAACTTCTGTCTGTCCTTCTGCTGCGCATCCCACTGATACTGCCTACGGGATCCTGAGCCCACATCCGTCAGTCTGTCCGC
This sequence comes from Phoebastria nigripes, assembly GCA_035582835.1. Lineage (NCBI taxonomy): Eukaryota > Metazoa > Chordata > Aves > Procellariiformes > Diomedeidae > Phoebastria > Phoebastria nigripes. The sequence goes on from JAYKAV010000029.1 coordinate 57,848, forward strand.
CACGTCCATTCCCTGACCCACAGCAGGAGCCGCTGAGCCCAAGCCTGTGCGTCACCTCTTTTATAAGAGCCACAAAAAAATGGACCTGTGAAACACTGCAGCACCAAGCAGCCCCGGGGTCTTGTCCATCTGTCTGTCTGCACCTTCTGCCACCAGCCGCCCCACCAGCATGGCCAGTCTGGGCATTTTGTTTGCTGCTGCTCTGCCCCTGGCATCGTGCTGGGCACTTAAAGGCCACTTAAAGGCACATGTCAGGACCATCCTCTCCGCAGAAGGAGCACAGCCCAGGAGCATCCTTGGGCACAGAGCAGCTCCTCTGTGTTTGCCCTGGCTTTTCACACCCCAAAAGGAAGCACAAAGTGTGGTGCAGTCCTGGCAGGACCTGGCCATGCTTTCCACAGACGACAGCAGTAGGTTCCCCTCGAGGTGGAGCACAGGCGTGCTCGCTCGCTGTGCTGCCTGCAAGGTGCCGGGAGCAGCGCTGGCCCTGCTCCCATGCCAGGCTGGAGCAGCACCCACGGTCTCTCCAAGCCCCTCTGTTGCACATCTGGTCTCCCTGAAGCTCAGCACTCTGCTCCCCAGACCCGTGTATCCCAGGCTTTGCTGCCCAACCCTCCTTTGCACTAGTGCACAACGAGTGTGAAGCCCCCCTGGCCTGGCCCGTTGAACCGACAGACGCGACCGCCCCAGGGCACCAGACCTCCCCACGCAGCACTTCATCCCTCCCCACTCTTCCTCTGTCTCCCCTTCGGTGCTCCTGGTGAAAAAGCCCTGAGTGGGGTCACAAGCATGGCACATGTCCCAGCACGGGGGGACATCGGTGCTCAGCTCCCCCAGCACCGCATCCCTCCTCTGCAGCRCAGCTGGTGCTGCCGGGGCTCATGTGCAAAGAGGCTTCGCCGCAGAGTGCCATGGGCTCCCTCGTTTACACCAGTACGGCACTGGTGCAGCGTGACCTTGCTGGGGTAAACTGCACTTTACCTGCGGCTTGCAGGGCWGCGGGGTTGGAGAGGGGAGGAAGCAGGCACGGCCCCTTTGCCCAGCTTCCAGCAGCTGGGGTCCTCCCCGGCCCCCCCCAACACGGATCAGCACTTTGGGAGTGGGAGGGGAGTGGGAAGGGAAAGCAGAGCCAAGCAGCCTTTTCTCCAGCAAGGGCACGCTGAGGCTGGGGAAAGYTCATTGCAAGAGTGAATGTTTTGCCTTGTTTTATGGGTGTTTGTTTGTTTTAAGAGTTAATTTTGCACTGGCAGTGGCAAGAGCACAAGCAGAGCCCGGGTGGGGGACCAGGACTGTGCAGAAACCACTGGCTGTGCTTAGAGCCAACGCTCCGGGCCGGGAGTAGAGCCACAGCCTGGGGGCTGCTCCTCGTTGAGCCTCGCCGTGAGACAGGCAGTGGTCCGGCCCGCAGGGTAGGTGCTGGGGGAGATGGGCTTTGGTGTGCCAGAGATGAAACGTTCGTGGTGAGAGGGTCAGTGCCATGTCCTGCGAACACCAGYAAACCCTCAGAGCTGGAGCAGGGGGTCCCAGCAGCACCTGCCCCGCTCTGCCCTCCAGGGTCCCACCCTCCGCTTTTTGCCCTCCTGAGGTGTTAGCTGCTGCCCGTGCCGGGTGTCCGAGCCCCATGAGCCCCAGCTGGGCTTCCCGGAACCTYGCAGACCTCCTGGCTCCATCCCACCCCTGTCTCTGCCGCCAGCTCCCAGCGACGCCTCACTCCGTACCTCATTTTCCCCCTCCCCATAAAAGCAGGGAGAACAATCGCTACCTCTGTCTCGCAAGGACTCGCCAGTGAATGTGGGATCCCCGAGGGCCGGAGCAGCGGACCCCGCAGCYGGCTCCCCCGTCACCGCACCGCTCAGCGGGGCAGCGGCAGAGCAAAACAGAGCAGGGCAGCCCACCCTTTCCCTCCACTCACCAGCCACGTCTCTGTGCCACGAGGWTATTTATTGAATTAATTTATTGATAAATGTTATTATTTATTTGCTGTGTTGTGCACTTTTGGGAAAAGAAAACTAGAAAACAAACAAACAAAAAAATGACACGGCGGAAAACCAACCAACCCACCATTGTACGCGGTGTGCCCCAGCGTGTGTTTGTCTTGGCTGTTCAGACTGTGCAAGGATTTATTATTTATGAGTTCACAAGGAAGTCAGGGAGCGGGAAATGAATTAAACTGCCAGCAAAAGAGAGATCTTGAACTTGGAGTGCCCAGCTTCCCTTTTTCTTTCTTTTTTTCTTTTCATCTTGTTTTTAACTGTCTCTTCCTTGCGCTGTTCAGTCGTGGTGGCAGATACCCTGTGCAGGAGTTGATGGCTGTGGCTGTGCCTGTGAAAGGAGGTGGTGGGAGGGAGGCCATCACCCACCACTCCGGCCAAGGGACCAGGATGTGTCCTCTTGGCACTCAAAGAGTCCTACCAGCACCGGCTGGGCTCGGGCTCGCTCGGAGCCAGGGCGGACACCGTGTCTTTGGCTTTCCCCGGGTCTGCAGTTGCCGTTTGAGCCCAGCTTGGGTTTGCTGGSACAAGCAGATCCCAAATGGCCCGGTCCCTCTGGTGACAGCAGAGGGATGAGGACTTCTGGTCCAGACATCAGCATCTCCAAACACACCCAATAAACCACCTTCTCTCTCCTGCGTACCCCTGGGAAATCAGTGCGGCCCTGGCTCCAAAGTCACCCATCACTTGACCATGCACCTCTGCCTCACAGAGCCCTCGCAGTCCCCTTCCCCACGCCCCCCCAGCCCTCTCCCCTGTCCCGCTCGCCCCTGCGAGCCCCCAGCGCTCTCCCCGCTTCCTCGGCCCACCCCGAGCTACGCGGGGAAGCAAGTTTGCGGCTCATCTCCTTTGTCTGTGCCGATCCCGTGCGTCCCTGGGGGCAGGTTGCAGCTGTTCGCCGACTTGCTCCAAATTTCTTCATATAATCAATTGGCCTCGGCTGCAGCTCGGCTCAGCAGAGATGCGTCAAAGGGGAAATAATAAACATGGGGGAGGGAGGAGGGGAAGGAAGCAGGGAGACTTTGCACCGTGCTGCAGGGGCAATAGCGGCTGGTGAGGCCATGGGAGGGGACCTTGGGGGACCTCGGCGCTCCCAGGGCCCCTTTTTGTCCCAGCTCAGGGATTTCTCCCCAGTGTTCGCCCCTTGGGATGCACCGTGTCTCCACYGCCTGCATCCAGACCCAGCTCTGCTCCCAACCCCTCCAGCGCCAGCCTCCACGCACGGAGGTTCGTGCGGGACGGCCGTCTCCATCCCACCCCCGGCCACGCGTGCTCCGGGAGGTGGTGATCGTGTTAGGGCTGCGTGAGCTCCGCAGCGGCGGCTCCCAAACCTCTGCGGGGCCCGTTGTTCCCGGCTGCCAGCCCCGGCCCTGACATATGGTCCTCATTGTGCCTTGCACAATGGAAACACTTCATGCTAATTTAGATGCTGGTTCTGGCCTTGCTGTCATCTCCGACAGATTGGGTCCCTTGCCTGCTCTTTGTGCTTGCGGGCAGGCAGGGTAACAGGCAGCTCGGCTTCTCCTCTACCTCCCTGAGCGTTTTCCTAGACACTTCCCAACTCTTTCTCTATTCCCACAGCTATTTCCTTCTCTCTTCTTCCCCATACACATCTCCATCTCTCCATCCCTTCCCTGGCCTCTGGAGGACGCCGGTCCCAGTGTGCAGGTAGGTGTCTGCACGAGGAATGTTTCACAATGGCTTTTCCTTTGAAAAATACCCATGGAAAATAGTCCTGAAGGTGCAGATAAACAGACATGCATGAAACTGCTCAGCTGCTTCTGCCCTGTGGCATTTCTGTGTCCCTGCCCCGGGGACGACGAGGTGGGGATGGCTGCTGGCCCCCTTCCACATCCCTTCCTCTCCCAAAAAGGAGTAGCCGGGGCAGGACGTGACACCCCGGTTTGAGAAGGGGGAAGGACCCCCCCTTGTTTCAGCCTGCTGTCCCAGGGCCAGGCTGCCTGCCTGTGCCCTGGTCCCCTGGGGATGTCACCGTGGGCAGCAGCTGTGTCCCCAGCTCGCCTGCATGAGGCGGCAGTGCCATCTGCTGGGTCCCCAGCACGGGGCCCTGTACGCTCACACCAGACCCCTGCCACCCCCCAGGCTGGGGATGCCCGTCCCTGCCAGCCGGGCCCTGGAGCATCCCTGTCCCCTGTGAAGGGACCCACCGCAAACCCCGCTGCGGCTCTCAGGCAGGGCTGGCACCGGGGCCGGTGCAAGGGACAAAGGCAAACGGCACCCGTGCGCACACGTGGGACCTTCCCAAAAGCATCCTCCATGGACCCATCGTTTTAAATGCTTGTTTCATGCTTGGTTTAGAGCACAAGGGTCCCCCGAGGCCACGATGCTGATCAGAGACGGGTGGCTGGGAGAGACAGTCCCTGACCCAAAAGGGCCGACAGTCTCACTAGATAAAGCGCGTATCTGATCCCTTCCTTCGAGACAGGGAGCAGGAGCTAACGCGCCATCGGATGCCTCGCRCCAGCAATCGCATAGCAGAGATAAAGAGCCCGTCTGGACAGAGACCAGAGAGAGCAGCGTGGCAAGAGCCGGGCGCGAGGGCACGCAGTGGGGCAGCGGGGGCAGTTTGGGACCCACGTGCCCCCCTCCCCAGGCAGGGTCCGCAGCGCGTGGTGCTGGGAGAGGAGGGCCAGCGGGCCGAGGAGGGCCTGCTGCCCCAGGGCTTGCAGACAGGTCAGACAAACATCTGTAGGGATGGGTTAGATGCTGCTGATCCTGCCCGGGGCAGGGAGAGGATAGCCACCCTGCATGCTGCTTTCTAGGACTCCTAATCTCTGGAGTTATCTGCCCGGAGCCTCTGCCCGCCTCCCTGCGGAGCGGGAAGCCCGGCCGTGACGCCTTGAGACTGATGGGTGTTGGACCTGTCTGGGGTCCAGTTGTTAGTGTGTAGGGTGGTGGGGCAGCTCTGGGCAAGGAGAGGGGTCTGGTGAGTGTGAGGGGATACAAGTGCCCCCCACTCTGCTCAGGGAGGCATACGAGGACTTTGCAAGGGCCCTGGGTCTTCCCTGCTCTGCAGAAGGTCACTTCCAAGAACAAGACAAGACAGAGCTAGTTCTGGGGACTCCTTCATCCCCAGGAGATGGATGGGAAGCATCCAGCAGCCTGTGCACTGCTGATCCCAGGTGCTCCACATGGGCACCTTGCAGAGCCAGGCAGGCTCTTCTGTCCTGAGAACAGGGTGCAGAGGGAGGGGACCATCCCTGTAAATCACAAGGTGGAACAATGCGGCCCTTCCCAGATGGCAGGGAGGCTCCAGCAACCCCAGCTGGCCAGGAATGAGCTCCGAGGGCCCATTAATCACTCCCGGAGCTGGAGCGGGAGCGAGAGGACAGCCCGGGGCAGCTGGCTGCAGGGGGAAGGGAGAGCAAAGGGGGCCCACACCCAGCAGCGATCCCCAAGCCCTGCTGGGTCACAAGGACCCAAACTTGGCCACAGCTCCTGCACCCCCAAGGTTATACCTCAAGGCTGCTCCAGTGACTCCGACAGCCCATTGAGCCATGTGAAAAGGGGGAGGCACTGACTCCCCAGCTCTCTGCCAGGAGCCAGGGGACCAGCACAGGCTGGGATCCACCTCCCTCAAGTCTCCATCRCCGGTGCAGAACACAGCATCGTGTCTCCTTGCCATTTTGTAGGTGGAGGCAGAGAGGGACCTGGAAAAGCCCCCGAGGCTGCTTAATCCACCCCAGGGAACAGGCTGGAGCTGGGCTTCCCCGTGACAACTGCAGCATGGAGCCCAGCTGAGAGGTGGGAAAATACACAGTGGGATAAGCGTCACTGGTTGAGCCGCGTGGGGCACCCCAGGGTAGGAGCCACAACGATGGCTCCTAGACAGGCTCCTCCACGAGAGCCAAGACCCTCGATAAAAAAAAAGAGGGACAAGCTGGCCAGACTCGGGGGGGGGGCCCTTCCGAGGTGCCCCAAGCTCTGTCCTCCAGCTTACAGCTCTGGCTGCCCTTTCCTTCCTTTCTCTCTGAGCCAGCAGCTCTCAGCCTGGACCGTGCATTTCTGGATGCTGCCGGACACCACCCACCTGGTGCCTCGGCTTATGGGGCACCCACTGGCAGGGAGATAACCCAGAGGGACCCAAAACACATGGGCTGAGCTGTGCCAGGGCTCAGACAGGGCAGGACCCCTCCAGCCTGCCCCTGCCCCTGCCCCTGCCCCTGCCCCTGCCCCTGCCCCTGCCCTCCCTCGCCATTAAGGGAAAACAAGCCATTTAAATCCGGCCAATGGCGTGCGCCGGGAGGAGAGCGCCTCACGCCATTGGGCAGCGCGGGGGGGCGGGTCCGGTCCGTTCCCAACCTCGCTCATTGATATAAAGCGCCCGGCGGCTCGACTCGGCTGTTCCGGGCAGGTGGTGTGCCCCCGCCGCGGGGTCCCCCACGCGTGAGGGAGTCCCACGGCTCCTGGCCTTCCCTCTCGCTCAATGGAGGGACTGGCTCTGCGTGGGGGGTCCCTGACCCCTGGGGGGGGGGCAGGGGTGATTGGGGGTCCCTTGTTCTGGAGCAGGTGGGGGTGCTGGGCCCCTCCAGCACCCCTGCTGCTGGGGTGTGCGAGTGGCCCGTGAGAGCACAGGCTCCTTCCCACGGGCCCCGCTGGGTGAGGGGATGGTGCTGCTCCAAAGCACTGGGCCCTGGGCCTCCCCCATAA
>JAYKAV010000029.1:65662-80571 GCA_035582835.1 Phoebastria nigripes
TCCTCCGCCGCCGCCGACGCCGCCGCCGCAGCAGCAGCAGCAGCAGCAGCAACCCCGGGATTTTGGTGCGGGGGGGGGGGGACGACGCGCACAAAGGTGCGGCGGCGATGGTGAGTGCGGGGGAGAACCGGGGGGAAGCGGGGTGCGGAGCGGGGCCGGGCGAGCCGCGCTGCGGGGACCGGGGCCGGGGCCGGGCTCGGCGCGTCCCTCCAGGAAGGGCCTGGGAAGCCGGGGACTTTCCTGGGCCGGCAGCCAGGCGGGGAACGGCTGCTCGGCGAGCCCCGCTCCCGGGGGTGCCTCGCTGCGTGGCAGGGGGAGATGCGGGGCTGCCAGGTTTTTTTTTCACCCTCAGCCCTGAAGCAGGGGCCGGGGTGGGGGGGTCCCTGGGCGGTGGGTGCTGAGGATGCACCCGGGGATGGGCCTCGCTCCCAGGGTGCTGCTTGCTCCCTTTTCGCAGGGCTCCGCTGGCCCTGGGGAACCTCCCCGGTGGGCGATGCAGCGGGGCCCGGGTCCCCCCCGGTTGCATGCAGCCTGGCACCGGTGCTTGTGGCTTTCCCACTCCGCAGCGGGCATGCTTAGACTGGAGTTTACTGGCCAAGCTGCCTTGCTGCGGTCAACCACCCCTTGGCCTCCGAGCCCTTTGTGCCCAGCATGGGTGTAGAAGCACAGAGCTTCCTCCCTGCGAGCAATGAATTGACCGCAGCAGCGGCTGGGTGATGAGGGTGGGCACCTATGGGGTGTCCACCCCGCTACCTGCCCTGCGCCAGGGCTGGGTGGCTTGCTCTGAGGACGGAGAAGTAAAAACGTCCGATGCTCCTGCCAGATCTGCGGGACCCGCGAGGCAGGGTCTGCCCGCTGCGCCTGTCCCTGCCAGCACGCTCACCTGCTTCTGGGAGAGACCCGGCCGGATTCTGATCCGGTTTATCTTGGTCCCGTCCTGGCGCAGCGCCCTGAGCCAACAGGGAGTTCCCTCCGCTCTACACCGGGCGCGAGCTCAGACGTCGGCCCTGCTGCTCTGTCTGGGGTGAGAGGCTTTATTTCCTTGGGAGAGGGTGTAGAGTCTGTTCCCCCCCCCTGCCCCTCCAGGCCTTGGTATAATAACCAAGGCGGAGGTTTAAAACAAAAAAACAACAAAAAAAAAAAAAGAATTAAATATTATCTTCACAGAGCCTCTGGGGACGGCTGTTGCTTAATCACAGCGATTCGGGATTGTGTTGGGACCAAGCTGGGCTCTGAGGCAGCCTGAGTCAGATGCGATCTCTGCGCAGCCGGGCTTCTCCTGTGTATTTACGCTGTCTTTTGTGCTGGTGGGGGGGAGCTCAGGATGAGACCGGCTGATTTAATTAGCAGACGACTTCATTGGAGCCGGCGATGACTCCTCGCCTGGCTGTTGGACTGTGGGGTGGTTGTTTTAGGGTTGCGGGTCACCGGGTCCCATGGGCAGCCCCCATCCTGGAGGCACGGCCCCGAGGACAGGCGCGGGACTGGGGGCACCAACCACCCGTCCCCGTGCTCCTTCTGGGCTCCCTTCAGCCATTTGAATGATTTTTGTTTTCATCAGCTCGCAGACAACGGGGCCGAAGGGGGTTTGGGGGAAGGCAGGGAGCCCATCACCCTGATGTTGGGCAGGGCTGAATCAGCCCCAGGTCTTTTGGTCCAAGTTAATTTTAGATTTTGGTTCTGTTTTCTGAGGGCCGACGCAGCTGGCGGATGCTTTATGGCTTTATTGTCCAGCCAGGATGCTTGGGAGGGGGCCTTGGAGAAAACCACGGGCCTTCGCTGCCCTTCCCTGGCTGTCCCCATACGAGTGCCAGTGATGAAGCAGCGAGTGCTCAGACCCATGGGCATCGCGGCACCGGGGCTGCCGGGGTGGCAGGACCAGCTGCCAAAGCCGTACCTCACGCGAGGGATTTTTTTCCCTTGTACCCTCCAAAGCCGTTTGCCGCTTTGGGCTGAGCATGGCCCCACCTCGAGCACCACGGTCTGTGGGTGAATGCGGTCGCCTTGCTCCTTGCCTGGACCCAGACGGATCCCATCTTTACACTGCTTTTCCAGGCTCAGAGATGCAGATAATGCTGTCTGCCCGCCGCAGCCTGGCAGGATTTAGTAGGGTTAAGTATTGGGCACCTGGAGCTGATGGAGCAGAGCTATAATCGATCTAAAAGTGCAGTCGTTTATGCTGCGGGTGTCGCTTTGGGGTAGGAACTGGCTTTTTGGGGTGCCACTGCGGAGTTCTGGGGACAGAGCTTCCGACGATGCTCTTGGAGAACGTGCTGAAATCAAAGTCACAGCCCGAACCACGAGCATGGACCCCTGCACCTCCTCAGCTCACCCTGCCCCGAGCATTGGATGCTCGTGACCACCGGACAAGCAGCCTGGGACTCCGGCATTTGCATCCTCCTGTGCCCCAGGGTGACCATAGGTTTGTCACTTCGTGCCGGCATCCCACCCGGAGATGCCACCGGTGTGGCTGGAGGGGCGATGGGAGCAGGAGGGGACAGGGAGATGTGATTTGGGCAGCGGGAGGGAGATCTGGCAGCTGCAGCACCTCGCCGTGGGGCTGGTGATGTGCTGGGCATCACGGTGCCATCCCACCTCCGCCTGGACCTGGGATCAGAAACCACGAGGGCAAAGATGCCATTCATCTTCCCGGGGAACCCCGAGTGCTCCCCGCGAGCTCAGGCCGAGGCGGATGGGTGCTGCGAGGATGCGGGGTGCAGGCTGAGCCCCTCTGCCGGGCGCTGAGCCCTGGGAAGGCAGAGATGGAGCAGGTAAGCGGCTGGTGGGCGTCAGGGAGCGCAGCTGGCTGTAGGGCTGCGGTTAGGATCCCTTGGTGCCGGCATGTTTTGCAATGCAAATCGCTTTCTCTTTGCATCGAGCCCCGTTCTCATGGAAATCCCTGGGTTTTGTACATTTTTTTTTCTCCCTCTGGTTCTAGATCTCGGTGCGGTCATTTTTACCTGCGCGGAGGCAGCTAGTGCATCCCCGCCGCCCAATGCAGCTGCAAACTCCATCGCTCTCGGACACTCAGCGGGATTGAAATGCTGGGTGAAAGGCTGGGCTTTGTCCCGTAGTCGCTCAGTGGGACTTCCCTGCCGGAGGAAACTTGGTGGGGACCGAGCGCTCGAGGGACTGGACCTTCCTGTGGATATTGTAACAATCCCGAGTGATCGTAATTAAAGCTGGCAGTTTGGAAGGGATATTAAACCTTCTGCATCCAAGCTGACGCTGAGCAATTTGAGAGCAGAATGAGACCCCATGGGGGAGTTGGATTAAGCCACTCGGGCTTCCCGTGGGCCTTTCCCGCGGGCCTCTGAAGCACCCGGTCATGCCAACGGACCAAAGAGCTGGAAGTTTGTGGATTCCTCCCAGCGACGGCATCTCCTGGGGCTGGAGCGGCGGTGGGGGGGGCCGGGATGGCCGCTTTCCCAGCCCGGCGTGGGGGGGACTCGGCCGTGGAAAGGAGCAGAGTTGAAGGTTGAGGGACGCACCGTGAGCTCGCTGTGAAGCCTCAGCTCCACCAGCCAAGAGGAGGTGCAGGGCTGGATACGGCCCGGGGAGAAGGGAAGGAGAATTGTTGATGTTTGTGCTTCTGGAGGGGTTGTGCRAACAGGGGGAGGGCAGCAAATTGCCTTGGTGGCCTCTTCCCAGCTCCTCGGTAGATGATGCACGGCTGGTGCTTGGGGCTTGAATAGACGTGGCAGGGATCTGCTTTGACCCCCCAGCTCCTGCCTGGGGAGCCCCTCTCCCCCCCGATCCAAACAGGGGCACCCATGGGGTTTTTCCCAGCCGTGTACCCACCTTCTGCTCTTTGCGTGTCACTCGCGGGCACCCAGCTCCCAGTGCCGGCAGCCTCCTCCGTCTCCCCAGCATTTGGTGTGTATGTGAAATACGGTCATTGCTCCGTCCCCCTGCCACCGCCTCCTGCTTCCCTGGTAGCGCGGGGCTCGGGGGGCCGGTGGCCGGCCGGGGAAGGCGCCTATTGTGCGGAGGCAGCAAGGCGTGTTTGTGTAGCCAAGCAAGCAAATGTGCCGGGCGCTCGGCTCGGCAGACCCATGTGCCGGGGCCGGGAGGTGCCTCCCGTTCCCAGGCCGGTTTCGGATGCGTGCCGGCACCATCCCCTCCATAGGCATTACTGCTCAGGGGATCCCCGGGCCAACCTCTCCGGTGTCGGCGCGGTGAGGGAGGACAGCCCAAAAATTACGGCGTGAGGCAGGGCTGAGGCTCGCGTTAGGTTTCCTGCCTGTCCATAAACAGCCCGTGCGGCTACGGGCTCCGGCTTGCGGTGTGCCTCAGTTTCCCCATCTCTCTCATGGGCAGAGCCATGCTTCCAGCCCTCCTGGGCTTATTGGGAGGATAAACAGCGGTGGAGTCATGTGCCAGGAATCCAGGACCCCAGGATCCTCCTGGCTTACTCCGTGACTCAGTTTCCCAGTTGCTGTGATGCTTGTCGGGTCAAGCAGGAAAACATCTGCCCAGCCGTGGCTGATGTTTCCTTCTGCTCCTGCTTGGCTCCGGCAGTGGGAAGCCAGCTATCACCGGCGTGCGAAGGGCTGCGTTCACACCCCTCTCGTAACCACATTAGAGCATCCTGACTTAACGCTGGTATTTAGTTAATTGACCTAGATTTGCAGATGCTGGAAAAAGAGCACTGGTGGTGTAAATTGCTGAGCTCTGGTGTGGGAGCGGGTGGACGCTCACCGATCCGCTCCAGTGCAAAGGCAGCTGGTTCGGTCCCAACCCTCTTGGCCGGGTCAGTTGTTGTTCGGTCACCAATTTCTCCCTCTGCCCTTTGCTCAAAGTGGGTTTTTGTCCAGCAAATGTTGTGCCCAGCTCTCGCGAGCTCTTGGTGCTGAATAAAGCGGGGAGAGAGCCACGCGGCGTGGGTTTGTGCTGTCCGGTCCGAGGGGCACACTGCCTCGCCAGGGATGGGAGGAGAGGATTTCCCTCTCGGGATTTGCCCTGGAGCTGTTTGAAATAAGAAAGCTTTCGCATCTAGAAATGCTTGGATCTATTTTTTTGAGCATTTGAATGCAAAAGTTAGTTCGTGTTTGAGGTTCGCGGACTCAAAGGCAGGAGAGACGGCGGCAGCGGCTTTTCTGACCGCCCCGAAGCCCCAGCCGAGCTCTCGCTGCTTTGAACCCTGTGATGTGCTCCAGCATCATCCCGAGAAGCCATCCAGTCTGGACTTGAAGATGTCAAGAGATGGCAAATCCTCTCCTCCCCTGGGGAGTTTGTTCTGATGGTTAATCACCTTGCTATTAAAAATGTGAGTTTTCCTCCTCGTTTGCATGCGTCTGGCTCTCGCTCCCAGCCCTCGGCAGTTGCTCAGCGTCTCCGCGGGCTCGGTAAGGCGAAGCCGCTTCTCCTTCTGGAGACGAGGCATCCATTTCCAGCCTCTCCACCTGAGTACCTTGTGCTGCTGAACCGGCTTTCCCCACTCTGCCAGGCAAACCATCCAAAAAAAAAAAAAAAAAAAAAAAAATCCCTTTCTTCCCTACCGGAGCGGCCAAGTTGCTCAGCCAGCACCGGAGCGGCCGCAGGACAGGAGGGAGAGGAGCTCCCGGCTCCAATGACCTGGGGGATGGCTGCTTGATTTACAAATTAACCTTACAGAACTGCTGGGTTGGGGGTTATTCCCCCTGCCAGCCTTTGCTGGGGAGAAAGTTTGGCCGATTTGGTATGGGTAAGACGGAGGGTCCCCGTTGGCCGGAGCCGAGCCCTGGTCCAGATGCGGAGATCGCCCGTGGTTCATCCGTGAATCATGCCGGAGCAAACCATCCCGCGCCGCTGCTCTGCCCTGGGAAAGGGCCCCAAAGCCTCCGCCCGTAACCTCTACCCCGTCGCCAGCTTGTGATTGAAGGGCCAGGCTCGCTGCAGCCCTCTGCGGCCGTTCCCATGGCTTGTTGCTTGCTCCCCTCGGAAATGCGTGCCCTGTTCTCCCTCTGAACGGATCGACCTTCATCTCCTGGCTCTGGTTTTGCCTTTGGGAGCTGGATGGCCCCAGGGTCCCCACGCCACCAGTGCAGCCATGGGGACCCTTGACTCGGGGGTGGACTTGAAGTGTGGCTGCTGGCCATGGGATTGTGGTGGCCAAGGAGCGTTAAATCCACAGGCTGGTGCCTTGAATCACTGAGATGTGTTGGAAAACCCCATCTTGATTTTGGCTGATAAATCGACTTCGCCTCCCTAGGAGTGCTTGGCTCTGGCTGGAGCGGGGAGGCGCGGGAGCGGAGCTTGGGCTGGCTCTGGACACCTTGGAGAGGGTCGCATCCAGTGGCAGGCAGGCACGCGGTGCCGGGGTACGGGGCAGGGTACCGATGCGGCGTGGAGGTGATGCCGGGGCAGGTTTTGGGCTGTGATGGTGTCTGGGGGGGTGTCCAGCTCACCCTCTTTTTCCTCTCCTGCCCATCACTCTTCTCGGGTGCTCTCATGGGGTGGATGCCCCCAGAGGGAACCGGGGTGGGTGACCCACAAGGACTTTGGCTGGCGGTGCCCGGTGTGACGCGCTGCAGCTCTCCCCTAAACACGTGGCTGGGTGGTCCCGGTCCCTGGGGAGGGGATGCCGCGAAGCATCCATGTGCAGCAGGGATGCCTGGCTCCTGATTTCCTTCTCTCTTGCTTCCCCCCACAGCTCGACCGCGGACCCCCGGCACGGCTGCCTGTCCCGTGAGCGGCCCCCCATGCGCAGCCCCCCTTCGGCGCCCGCCAGCTGGATGCCGTCCCCGTCGGAGGCTCAGGATGCCCCAAGTGCCTCGGTGACCACCGGGACGGGGGACAGCACCCGCCTGCAGCCACCTCGCCCTGACCTCCTGCACCGCCCCGCCGGTGAGTCCCCCGGGTCCATCCCCTGCCCCAGTATCAACCTCCTAATGGTGTTAATGGACCAGACTGGGGACAAGCCTGTCCCCGGCCCCCTGCKCAGCGGCCGAGGCCCCGGCATTGTTCCCAGCAGAAACCCGATCCCCGCCTGCAAACAAAGCCCAGAAGAGGGGGGCTGGCAGGAGGTTGGGGGGGGCACAGGGGGGTCCTTTCTCTCCCGGCCCCTTCCCCCATCGCTCGCTGGGGATGCCGGGACGAGCTCCCGGCCCTGTTGCCATCTCCTAGACAACCGGCATGGGGAGGGGGGGGCTTTTGTTTCCATAGTGATAAATGTGTGAGCATCCAGCATCTGGGACAAAAGGAGCCCCCCGCCTTTTCCCCAGCTCGACCCCATCTCCCCCTCCCTGAGGCCTTGGAAAAAGAGGCCAAAAGACATTTAGGTTTTATTTGGTTGAAATGGCATTTCCGTGGTAACCCGGCACGGGCCCACACCCAAACACAGCCGGCGCAGCCCCCCCAGCATGCGGGACTGGCTGGGAAGGGGGGTTTGGGGCTCTGGGGGATGCCTGATGCCCGCAGCCCCCCAGCACCCTTAGGGTGAGGGCAGGAGGATTTGGCAGGACCCCTCTGACGGGGTCCAGCATCCCCCGACATGGGTCAGACAGCGCGATGTCCCCTCTGCCTCCCCGAGGCTGGCTCCCATCTCTGTCCGGGTCTTCTCCCTGGTGGGATCACAGACCCAGGCAAGCCAGCACCGAACCCGYGTCAGGGCTGTAAGCAGCTTGGGAGTCCCCAAAACCCCTGGGCTGGGACCCTGGGAGACCACCAACGCAGACCCCAGCTCCTGCCCACATCCCCCGAGCCTTTGCCCGAGGTCAAGGTGCCTTGCGCTGCCTGGCTGGGATCTAAGCAAGGCGTTATTTTCCCAACCCAGCAGAGATCGGACACCATAAGCAGGCGTAGGTTGGTATCATGTGCATGTGTGTATATATTTATATACGTCTGTGCCTACAAATGGCTGTAATGGGAGTTTGGGGTTGGCTAATAACGACGTGGCAGCCGTGAGTCAGCACGCAGGGTGATGGTATCTGCTCCGAGCCAGCCTTGCAATGGTGGACCGGTCCCTGGATGCTGCCGGGGTGGCCCAGGCCAGCGGTCCCACCTTCGGAGCCACCGTGGCGGCTCCCAGCAGCCTGGGAGCTCCCTGCTTCCCCCGGCCCCGGCAGCCCCAAGATCTCCCCAGCTCGGGCTGGGGCTGCGAGGAGAGCTGGAGCTGGCGCAAAGCGATGCTCCTCGGCACAGACCGGGACTCCCGTGCCGATCTCCTGGGTGTGAGATCCCGGCTCTGTGCTGGGAAACATGTCTGGGCAGAGCCCCGCGCTGTGAGATGGGCCTGAAACGTTGCCTGCGCCCAATTATTCATTCCTTTTTTTTTTTTTTTTTTTTTAACGACCAGTGGCTAATTTAGGTCAGGCTGCACCAGGTTTGAATGCTTCAGTCAACAGAGTATCTAGTAAAGCTTTGCTGTAATCACTAGGATAGAAATTACAGAAAATGTTTTTGGTTTTGTTTTTTTTTTTTTTATTTTTTTTTTTTTTTCTTTCTTTTGGCCCCCACCCTAGGCACTCTCTTGGCAGTTAAAATAACGATCGTGATATTAATTAAAGTGTAAATCACCCAAAACAGAAGCTAATCATGCAGTATCGTTAATACAGGGGAAGGTGGCCATCCCGGGCTCAGCTTGGGCATGGGATAAAATAGAAAATGCCCCAAAGTGACCCAAATTCCCTTTCCMTGCTGAAGTCCCAACCCCATTTGCCACTGGGGCTGGAGCCGTGGTGGTGCAGGGATGGCGGGCGACGGGATGCTCACTGGCGGCTGGGACCCCGGGATGCTGCCGCGCCGCCGCTGACCCTTCCTTTGCCTCCACAGGCGGGCGAGCCGTTTTCTCCTGAGACGAGCCCAACCAGGTGATCAAAATAGAGTCCCTCAAGGTGACGGTCGACTTCTTGAAGGTGCCCCTGGGCCTGAAGAAGCCCCCTCTGAAGGAGGCCCTGGCCGCCGTCCCGGGGCCGGGGAGACCCAAGCCCCTCGGCGTGGAGCGGCACAAGCCCCGGCGCTCCGACACCATGGACAATGAGTCGCAGTACTCGGGATATTCCTACAAGTCCGGGCATTCCCGCAGCTCCCGCAAGCACAGGTGAGGGGTCGGTGTGTGCCCGGGGCGGGTCCTTGGCCCCAGTGGGTGCTGCCACCCTGGTGCACCCACCCTGCTCCCCTCTCTTGCCTTCAGGGACCGGCGGGACCGGCATCGCTCAAAAAGCCGGGACGGGAGCCGCGGGGACAAGTCGGTGACCATCCAAGCGCCGGGCGAGCCCTTGTTGGACAACGAGTCGACTCGGGGGGATGAGAGGGTGAGTTGGGCAGGGAGGAGGGATGGGGTCTGCACCTCTGCCCTGCCGCAGGGATGCTGCCAGGGGTGGGAGCCGCCGGCGGGGCGCGGGGGCTCCCGGCATGCCTGGTGCTCCCCGGCAGAGCGGTCGAGCCGGTTGGGCTGGCCCTCGGCTGGCGGACGGGCTCCTGCGAGCGCTGCGGCGGCGCCGGCGGGGAGGGCGGGCGGGCAGCGCGGGTGCAAATGAAAGGGGACCGGCTGTCGCGGCGCCCCAGGGAAGCAGCCGGGGTGGGCACGGGCTGCCCAGGGTGGAAAACACCCTGGGGATCCACTCCCTGGGGATCCACTCCCTGGGGATCCACTCCGTAGGGATTAGCTCCAGCTCCTTGCTTGGCACCTGCAGGTGACGCCGGCTCGGCCATGCCAAGGCATAATAACCCCAGCCCGGCTCCCGGCAGGATCACACCGGTGAGCAGGTTGGCGTGGAGGAGGCCCCCGTGCTGCATCCCTCCGCCGGCCGCCCCAGCCCCGCGGTCCCACGGGGGTCCCTTGGTGCAAGCGGCAGCAGGGGCGGCACTGCTGTTGCCCCCATGCTGGGTGCCAGCACTCCTCCGGCCGCCGTGGAGCCCAGTCCCTGGCTTTAATCGTCTCCCAGCCACCTACGCAGGCGGCTCCAGCTCTTTTCATCTTCCCCCACCAAGCAGTCGGCGCCGGCAGAGGCTGGGGTTTGCGGTGGCCGGGATGCCAGCGGCTGAGCCTGCCTGGTCCAGCCGTGGCCAGAGCGAGCCGATGGCAGCGTGCGTTCGTGAGGGGACAGGCTGGGATACGGACTGGTCCTCCTGGACCCTCCTCTGCTTCACATCCCTCTGGAAAGCCCCAGACTGTGGCTTTAGTTTGCTGTTTGGAATGGCATTACCAGCTTTCCTGCAGAAATTCAGGGGGGAAAAAATATGATACGATAAAACCCCAAGTTTCGGGATGCCAAAGTGCTGTAAAACAGAATGGGAAAGTCTGAGTGAGAGGACGGACGGATGGACAGACCCGTGGCTGCGCCAGGGCAGCGTTTTCAGCGCCTGCAGTGCAATGTCTTCTCCCTCCGCTGAAACCCCACATTTTAGCTGGGAAGGAATCAAATGGGGATGGGTCATTTCCACACCCCTCTGGCTTGAGGAGGGGGTTTTTGGAGGCGGTGGGAGACCTGTCCGGCGCTCTGAGCTGCCGGATCACCGGTGACTTCGTCCTGCCCGGCACGGCRCTGGAGGAGGCAGCACCCGCCCACACAGCGGCGGCAAGGGTGTGTTGGGACGGCAGCYGGGCATGTTCCTTCTGGCCCCACTAATGAGGGGGTTTGCCTGGAAGCAGGATGCTTCCCACTTCCAAAGCTGCTCTTGCCGGTGCCGGAGAGGTGGAGCACGGCACGGAGCTGCCGACGGGGTTTTCCTAGAGGGTCCTGGCCAAATCGCTGCGTCCCCCCACCCCAGGCTGAGGTTTCCACCGTCTAAATGGGGGTGATGGCACCRGGCAGCACACCAGGCTTTGAGGTTTGGTGGATGGGAGATGCTGGGAGTTGGGTTGGGGTGGGGGTCCAGCGCGGCCGGCAGCCCCCYGGCGCACTGGGGACAGGGAGGGGGGACACGTAACCTTGCGTAACCCTCCCATCCACCCTCCCCAGGATGACAACTGGGGCGAGACCACCACAGTGGTGACRGGGACGTCGGAGCACAGCATCTCGCACGATGACATCACCCGCATCACCAAGGACATGGAGGACAGCGCCCACCTGGACTGCTCCCGGCACCTGGGCGTCTCGCTGGCCGGGGCGCTGGCGCTGCTTGCCTTCCTCACCCCCCTCGCCTTCATGCTCCTCCCCCAGCTGCTGTGGCGGGAGGAGCTGGAACCCTGCGGAACACCCTGCGAGGGGCTCTTCATCTCCGTGGCCTTCAAACTCCTCATCCTCCTGCTGGGCAGCTGGGCTCTCTTCTTCCGTCGCCCCAAAGCCTTCTTCCCTCGCGTCTTCGTCTTCCGAGCATTGCTTATGGTGCTCGTCTTCCTCCTCGTCGTCTCCTACTGGCTTTTCTACGGCGTGCGGATCCTGGACTCGCGGGATCGCAACTACCAGGGGGTGGTGCAGTACGCCGTCTCGCTGGTGGACGCGCTGCTCTTCGTGCACTACCTGGCCGTGGTGCTGCTGGAGCTGCGCCAGCTCCAGCCTCAATTCACCCTCAAGGCCGTCCGCTCCGCCGACGGGGCCAGCCGCTTCTACAACGTCGGCCATCTCAGGTATGGGGGTGCCGGGGGGGTGCTGCCAGGGTGGGTTCCTGTGTTTGTGTGTGTGCAGGAGGTGTGCGTGTGCACGTACATGTGTGCGCGTGCATTGACGCGTGTGCATGTGTGCACGTGTGCGCGTGCATTGACGCGTGTGCATGTGTGCACGTGTGCGCGTGCATTGACGCGTGTGCACGTACATGTGTGCGCGTGCATTGACGCGTGTGCACGTACATGTGTGCACGTGCATTGACGCGTGTGCACGGGCGTATGTGCACGGGCATTCGTGTGTGTGCACGTGCATATGTGCCTGGGCATCGATGCCTGTACATTCATAGAATCATTTAGGTTGGAAAAGATCTTTAAGATTGTCAAGTCCAACCGTAAAACTCATGTGTGCGCACATACATATGTGCACGGGCGTTCAGGCATGCGCATTCGTGTGTGTGCGGGTGCGCGTGTGCACATGCACACCTGYATTCACGAATGGTTGGGCCCACGCCGCTGCTCTCTGCGGCACCCTGCCGTCAGCCGGCCGGAGGAGCTGCGAGCGTGCCCCGCAGCGGGTACAGCCCCGCTCCCTCCGCGGGATGAGACATCTCTGCAGTGCCAGGCGCTGTCCGGCCCTCCCTCCTCGTCCTGCCCCGGCTGTGTGTTCCCCCCTGCCCTCGGTGCGGTGCTAACCGGCTCCCTGTGTCCCCCCCCCATGCCCGGCTGTGTCTCCCTGCAGCATCCAGCGAGCAGCCGTGTGGATCCTGGAGAACTATTACCACGATTTCCCGGTCTACAACCCTGCCCTCCTCAACCTGCCAAAATCCGTCCTGTCCAAGAAAATGTCCGGGTTTAAAGTTTATTCCCTCGGCGAGGGTGAGCTCTCCTTTCCTTGGCTTCTCCTCTCGTTCTCTCTCCTCCTTCCCTTCCCCATCCCTGTGTTTTCCTCTCCGGAGGCATCCTCTCTGCTCTGGAGAGCCCGGAGCGAGATCGCCGCAGCCTGGCCGTGGGGCAGGGGGAGCATCGGGCACCCCCGAGTCCCCCAACTCCTCTCTAACCTCACCCTTTTCCCTGCAGAAAACACAACGAACAATTCCACGGGCCAGTCCCGGGCCGTCATCGCGGCGGCTGCCCGGAGGCGTGACAACAGCCACAACGAGTATTACTATGAGGAGGCAGAGCACGAGCGCAGGGTGCGGAAACGCCGCGCCAGGTACGGGGCCGGCGGTGGGGACCGGGCTCCGTGCTGCACCGGGTGCCCTATTGCTGCGTGCCCCATGGGGTGCCCATCCCAGGACCCCGGTGAGGACCTGGGCTGTGCAGGCAGGAGGGAGGGGAGGCTCCTGGGGTTACCTCCAGCCCCCCAAGACGAGGTGTCCCTGCTCTTGGAGAAGCACATCCCAAGCCCGGCTGTTGCTGTGGCACAGCCAGATCTCCCCCAAAACTGTTTTGGGGTGGAAGCTGGGTTCCTGCCATCCATAGGTAGGCAGGCGGCAAGTGGCTCCCCGCAACCCCAGGGGATCTCCTGCCCGTGGCCGGACTCTGCCTCACGTCCATGGCTTTCCTCCCGGCAGGCTGGTGGTGGCGGTGGAAGAAGCCTTCACCCACATCAAGCGGCTGCAGGAGGAGGATCAGAAGAACCCACGGGAGATCATGGACCCGCGGGAGGCAGCTCAGGCCATCTTCGCCTCCATGGCCCGGGCCATGCAGAAGTACCTGCGCACCACCAAGCAGCAGCCCTACCACACCATGGAGAGCATCCTGCAGCACCTTGAGTTCTGCATCACCCACGACATGACGCCCAAGGTGCACAGGGGGCACAGCGAGGTGGGACGGGTCTCCGGGTTTGCCCAAGGGCTTGGTCCAGAGTGTGAGGACTTGGGTGGTGTTTTTGCCCCACCATGTGAGAGCATCGCCCCGGGAGGACAAGGGGTTGGGGGATAGAGCCAGAAAAGCGGGTGTAACCCCAGCGATGGGAACCAGCCGTGCGGGGATGTTTTTCCTGCAGGACCTGCCGAGCAGCTTGAGGCTGCAAAAAAAAAAAAAAGTAGGCTGAGCCATAGGAAGGCAACGTTCACGTGTCCTTTCCCTCCTCCAAGGCATTCCTTGAGCGGTACCTGAYGGCCGGACCCACCATCCAGTACCACAAGGACCGCTGGCTGGCCAAGCAGTGGACGCTGGTCAGCGAGGAGCCGGTGACGAATGGCCTGAAAGATGGGGTGGTCTTTGTGCTGAAGCGCCAGGACTTCAGCCTCGTGGTGAGCACCAAGAAGATCCCTTTCTTCAAGCTCTCAGAGGAGTTCGTGGACCCCAAGTCCCACAAGTTCGTCATGAGGCTGCAGTCGGAGACCTCCGTGTGAGCTGAAGAGGGATGGAGAGGGGTTGGGGGGCAGACCCTCTCCGGACCCCTCCATCTCATCCTCCCCGTCTCCGCCGGGGCTCAGGGAGGCCACGGCTCGAGGGCAGAACTGCGGCGGGTGCCGGGAAGCAGCACCCATGCCCAGCTCCATCACCTACCTGTGACCACTCGCCCTCCGCCTCGGCTTGGCCCTCGTTGGGGTGGGCTGAGCCCCTTCCTCCTCCTTCTCCTCCTCCTCCTCCTCCTCCTCCCCGAAACCCAGGTCCGTGTAGCATCCCCCCAGAAGGCGCAGCCGGCGGAGGACAGCGGCACGGCCAGGAAGGAGACGGCGTTTCGGTGCCATAACTCAAGGGCTAACTCTACATGTTCTTCACCAGCGTCTTCAAGCACCATCAGGTCCCAAGGACCTTCTGCGCTTGCCCGTTTTCTACCTGGCAGCTGTCCTGGCTCTGACCTTAAACCACCGCCCGCCATCTGGGGCTGGTTTTTAATCCTAGAGATTTTGTTTTTTTTTGGGGAGTATTTTGCAAACACCTCCGCAATCCGTGGCTGCTATGAAAACCTCCCCCGGCATCCAAGACACCGGAGCGGTGATGCTCCTGGCTGTAGGAACGTCCTTCTCGCCTCTCTGCTGATGGTTTCTGCGCTCAGCTCTTAACAAAAGCAAGTGGAAATCTGGTTTTTAAGGGCAGCAGAAGGGTTTTTTTAAGTGGTTTCCCTGCTCCCGAGGCAACCTGTGTCCCTGGTCCCAGCAGCATCCCTGTGGGGCTTCCCCACACCGGTTGGAGCTGCAGCCGTGGGTTGCAGGCAGAGCAGCTTAAAATGTCTCTCAGGGTCCGATCCTGGACCCGGAGCCAACGGGGTGAATGAAACGAGGGGTTCCTGGCGAGGGCGGTGAGGGCTCGTGGCTCGATGAGGTCCTTAATTAATGTCCCATGGTGGCAGGTGGCCCGTGGTGGTCCCACAACCAGGGGCTGGCTCGCCATCAGGGACGCAAAAGATTTTGCCTTCCCTTGGTTTTGTTAAGGTCACGAATACCTCATGAATTTATTTTAATTTTTTTTTTTTTTTTTTTTTTTT
>JAYKAV010000029.1:82488-131424 GCA_035582835.1 Phoebastria nigripes
GGCCAAGGTTTTGGGGCACATGAGGGGCAAGGATTTGGGATTTATGGGGGCCAAGGATTTGAGGGACCAAAGGTTTGGGGTTTATAGGGCCAAGGGCTTGGGGTTTGAGGGGCCAAGGATTTGGGGTTTGAGGGGCCAAGGGTTTGGGATCTGTGAGGCCAAGGTTTTGGGGCATGTGAGGGGCAAGGGTTTGGGATTTATGGGACAAACAGCTTGGAGTGTAATGGGGCCAAGGGTTTGTGATTTGTGGAGCCAAGGATTTGGGGTTTATAGGGCCAAGGGCTTGGAGTTTATGGGGGCCAAGGATTTGGGGTCTGTGGGACAAAGGGTTTGGGGTTTATGGGGGCCAAGGATTTGGGGTCTATGGGACAAAGGGTTTGGGGTTTGTGGGGGCCAAGGATTTGGGCTTTATGGGGCCAAGGGTTTTGGATCTGTGAGGTCAGGGTTTGGGGTTTATAGGGCCAAGGATTTGGAATTTATGGGGGGCCAAGGGTTTGGAGGACCAAGGGATTTGGGGTTTATGGCAGTGAAGGGCTGGGGGTTTTATGGGGCCACAGGCTTGGGCTGAGCAGAGGACAGCGGGGGCTGCTGCTCTACCTCCCCTCAGTGCAGACTGGAGAAATGCCCAGACCCTCCCCAGGGTGGGACAAGTCCCAAGCCTTTTGCTGGGGGAGCGAGTCCCCCGCCATGCACAGCTCCCCGGGGGGGCTGCAGAGCTGCTCCCAACCTGCAGAGCCTCCGCCTGCCCCCGGGGCTGCTGCCTGCGGTCACCTCGCTGCGACGTGGCGGCGGATGTGCCGACACCTGCGCTCCCCCCCCCCTCGGCACCCACCTGCACCCCCCAGAGCCCCCGCAACCCTGGCTTGTGGTGGGGCCCCCCCTGCGGATTCACTGGGACCCAGCGTCAGCGTTTCCTTTGGCTTTTGCACCTTTTCTCCCCCTCTGTGTCACCCCTCCATGCTCCGGGCACCTTGCAGGAGGATGTTTGCTGTGGGTGGGGGAAGCAGAACGAGGGGAAACTGAGGCAGGTCAGTGCAACTGCAGCCCTGGCCCCAGCCAGCCACCTGCACGGAGGGAGTCGGGGGGGGTTGCTGGCCCACCTCCCCCCTGCCACACCGTGCTGGGGCTCAGGACCCCCCCCCTTCCAGGCTCCTTATTTCCCTGGGGCCATTCTTGCTTCTCCCAGGGCACGTTACCCGCAGGGCTCCCTGGGGTGTTTATTTCCAGCCCTTGCCCCATCTTTGTCCTGTGATGAGTTCAATAGTCATCTGACGAGCTTGCTGGCCCTTGCGGTGTGGGGGGAGGGTGGTTATTTCAGTCTTGTGTGGTTTTTTTTTCCCTTCCGTGAGTAACCAAGCAGAATGAGAAACTCCTTCCCCCGGCTGCCTCGGCGTGGGCTGGGCACCAGCCACCTCTGCTCCGTTCCAAGACATGGGGAAAAAGTGACGGTTGGGCTGGGCAAGGGGGGGTGCCTGTCCCAGCAGAGAAAAGTCCAGGGGTTCTGGGGTGAAATCCTGCTTTATTGGCTCGGTCATGCCCAGCACAGGCACCCTGAGCCCCTGTCCTTGCACGCGGGGCACACGCCTGGCCACATCCCACGTGGGTCCCTGTCCCACGGCAGGTCCCCATTCCCACCGGGATTTGGGCACRTGCTTGAGCATCCATAGGAAGGGCCAAGGTGGCACACGATGCTCGTGGCCCCCAGCCGGGAGCAGGGTCCCAGCTCGRTCCCTGCGCTGCCCCTCGCGGGGGGGTGGGGGGGTTGGCCTCGCGCTCCCTGGGGGTGTCTGGAAGCCACTGGGCTCCCACGAGAGCCCTCAGTCGGCACCGGGCTCCCCGGAGCAGCGGGGACCACCAGTGGCTGCAGGGTTAGGCTGGAGAGAAGTAAAATCAGATGCTGGGGGGGGGGCTATAAACCCCCCCAGGGACCCACATGGGCTGGAGGGGCTGGGGCTCAGCTGGCAGCCCCCCCCCCCCGGGGGTGAAATACCTGGGGCAGTGGGGGGTCTGGCTGGCAGAAGGTGGTTTTGGTGGGCTCTGGGGCTGGGGGTTTCTCTGGCCCCTTCCTCTCCTGGAAGAGAGGCAGCAGCTGCTTGAGGAGCTGCACTGAGCATCCTCATCCCCCACCTCCACTGCACCACACGGCTGGATGGATGGGGAAACTGAGGCAGGGGCTGAGGCTTGCCTAAAGCCACGCAGGGGTTGGAAAGCAGCTCTCAGCCCTCCCAGCTCACACGTTGCTGGCGAGAGGATCCCCGTCGGTCGGGCTCACCTGGGGAGCAGGGATTATTGAAGTGGAATCATGGATAGAGAGGTGGTCCAGGGCTCCCAAATCTGCAATGCAACGAGCTGGGATGTGAATCACGGCACTGAGACTGGGTCAGTGATGGTATAACGAGATGCCCCGGCCTCACGGGGCTCGGGCTGACCACGTCTCACCTGAAGAGTCTCCGGCAGAGGCGGCTTGGTCCTGGCTCCCTGCGGGCCAGGGCAGACAGAGGCGTTAAAACAGCGGGGCTGAARAGGCTTTGCAAAAAGCCCAGCAAGACCCTCCTGGGAAAAGGGCAGCGATGGGGGATGAGCCAGCGAGCTTTCGGTTTTGCTTTACAGGAGGGAAAAATCCTCGAGCTGGAGGTTTGTGTTAAAGCAGAGAAGGAGAAACCCCGGGGGGAAAGAGCAGATCTGGCACCAAGAGATGCAAAATTGAGCAGAAAAGGGAGTTAAGGGTTAAACTTCTGGACTTTTAAAGCCAGATCTGAGCAAGGAGGAACCCTCACCATGGGGGCTAAGCCGTGGCCAAAGGGGTTTCTGGGGACAGCCTCGGGCTGGTGCGAGGGCCTGATCCTGCCCACCCCCACCCCACCCCCAGCATGAAGCCAGACCCCCCCCCCACCTCATCGAGGTGCACCAGAATAACAGACTTTTTGCAGCACTTCTCGCTGCTTTGAGGATGTGGGCTGCGAGATGGCTGTCACCCTTTCTTGCTAACCTAACACACAGTTGAGCGAAGCGGGGAGATGCAGGTGGCTGGGGGGGTGGGGGGAAGCTCACCTTCCCCCTTGGTCCGTTGGTAGGTGAAGAAGAGCACGAGCAGAGCAACCAGTACAAAAATGGCAGGGGACCAGTACCTGATGGGAACAGCCGATGCATTTTCTATGGGAAGAGATGGGAGATGTGGGCATGCTGCCTGCAAAGGTGGCTGGGGGGGGAGGTTGCCAGGCACCTGGGGGTCTTTGCAGGACCCTCCAAGGGTGGTGGCACATCCCCAAGCTGCATCTCTTCCTTTCTCCATGGGACTCACGGGTTTTGTTCCTCACGGTGCCTGCTTGTGTTGGCACAGGGGTGGTGATGGGGTTCCCGGTCCACGGAGGGGTTGGGGTGACCGTTGGCCATGTCGTCAGCTTGTCCACATCCCCGGCGGTTGTGGTGGGGTCTCCTGTGGGCTCTGGGATGTCGTCACGTTGCGTGATGCTTTGATACCTTGGCCTCTCTTCTTTGAGGACGAGAGCTGGAAATGAGAGTCATTAATTCATGTTAATGCCTCCTCAAACCAGAACTGTCCCTGAGGATCAGGAATGGAGCTGCAGAGTTGGGGGCTGCACTGGCCCCGCCATGGTCCTGCACCAGGAGCTCAGCCTGCACCGCAGCACCGSGGCTTACGGAAAGGCAAAACAGGAGCAAGAAATGGCTAACCCACGTCCCTCCGGCCTCAGGTGACTTGGGACGGAGGTGTGGGGCTGGGAGGGCATCGCCTGAGCGGGCTGGTGGATGCCAGCAGAGCAGCGGGCGCTGCCGTCCCACATCCAGGGCGGCGAGCGGCCGGGTTCACTCCGCTTTCCTGCACGGCTCCGCCGAGACAAACCCCTGCTAACGAAGAAGGTGCTAACGGCGGAGGCGGCAGCGCGGTGAATGCCGGGGAGAGCAAGCCGAGGGCTCGTTGGAAGTCGTGCATGGCCGCACGCTGCCGGGCGGCGTCACGCTGACGCAGCCCCCGCGGACCTGCCGGAGATTGGGCAACTGCCAGCGGTGCCAGCGTGGACGGGCGCTCTGCGATGTCAAAATGGTGTCCCCAAGCAAACCAGCCCACAGCTGCTACGCTCCTGACCGTGAAAGGGGCCCGGGCATCCCTGCTGCTTGGCCAGCAAAGGGCTGGGCAGGAGCGGAGGAGCCCAGGGCGTGGGTTTGCAGCACAGTTTGGTGCTGGGAGAGCCCAGGAAACCCCAGTCCTCCCCCCGTACCCAAGCCAGACCCAAGCCAAGTGATAAAGCAGGCGGTCTGAGCCTTACCGCCCATGAAAGGGCCGGGCGAGCATCCTGCCCTGCCGCAAAGGTTCCTCCCCCCCAGGAAGGCATCACGGTGTTGCACCTGCTGCCTTCACATCCCCCCTTCCTCTTCCTCCCTCCAGCCCCACAGATGGAGGGAGCCCCCGGACCCCATGCCACCACCATCACCCCCCCCCCAGCCCCACTCACCAGCTCCAGAGCAGAGCGCTGCGATGCAGAGCCATCCCATCCCAACGCCTCTTGGCTCCATCCTCCTCTGCCCCACTGAGCCTTCCACCGCCGCTCCCCCTCTTGCAATGGCTTCCTTCCCCTTTCTGCCCGACCAACGGCTTCCTGTGAGCTCAAAGGTGTTGGCACTGAAATAGGGTGATTAATGGCCAGAAACCATCCCAGGGGGTCATTTCTGGGGCTGTGTCTGGGGTAAGGGATGGAGCCCCGTCAGTGTGGGCGAAGGAGGAGGTGATGCTCCAGCACTGCCCCAGCTCTCTTCGGGCCGGTCCCTGGTGCCATCACTGCTGTCTTAAACCCTGCCCAGGCTGGGGATTGGAGTTACAAGGACAGATTTGGTGCCACGTGGACGAATCCCTTGGTAAAATGCATGACCTACTGAGGTATATATTTTTTAATTGATCAGCATGAATTTGAGGAACTCAAAAACAAGCCTGTCACATACCGTGAAAATGCAGAGAATAAACAAATTACTCCACGGGCTCGTCAATAATGGACTGTTTTCACCCAAAATAATATGCAGACAGAAATGGAGCTCAGATGCATCTTACATTTTTATTCCAGTAGCTCCTAGAGGGCTCTCCTGTGCCAGGCACTTCAAAGAAATCTCCGGTTTTATCCCTGAATAATTTACCATCCGCACAGACAAGACAAAGAGCAGGGGGGAGCGGCACGCACGGGAAGAGGCTTTCCAGCATGGGCGGCATCTGTCTGTCCCACGGCACCAGAAAATTGATGCCAAGGTGCATGTTTCGTTCAGTTGCCAGCTCTGGGTGGGTTTGGGGAGCAGGGAGGGTGGGGATGTGCCCTGCGCCCTGCTCGCTGGGCACCCAGGACCCTGTAAGTCCCAGCTCGGGGTGAACCCCCACAGACCCTGCTGCAGGACACGCATCCCAGTGGGATGCAGCCACTACCCACCCCTGCAGCATCCCTGCATCGCTCGGGGCTCGGCGAGCTGCTCTCCTCCCTAAAGCTCTGCTGGGAAGCCGCCTAACTCCAGAAACACAGCACTTCACATACAAATATTTCATCCAAGAATAAAAACCTCATATACAAACACATCAAAGGAGCGGAACAGAACGGCACCAGCCACGTTCCTTGTCCTGTTTTCCCCCAAAACCCAAACCACCTCTTGCCCCTGGACCCCGGCACAGCCCTGCAGTGTCTCAGGGGACCGCAAGCAGCTTGCTGACGGCATAAAGCGATGCTGAGCACGGTGCCGGGGTGCTGCGAGGTTTGGAAGGGAGCAGCAAGCACTGGGGAAGCAGCCGGCACCGAAACCGCAGCAACCTGGGTATGTGCGCCTAGGCAAAGGCACATGTGTTTCCTTATTCAGCTTTCTACCACCAAGTGTTATTTCTGCTTTCTCTTGGTTTAGCAACCAAAAGAAACAGCCAACATATTTGCCAAGTTTGAAAGTATAGCAAAAAGAAAAAAAAAAAAAATTAAAAAGGGCTTTAAGAGGCTTCTCAAGTTTTCCCGTCCTCTCGTCCTGAGGCTCTGCACCCGGGAGCATCAGCTCATGTCCTTGCACCAGGAAGGCTGGGTTTGCAGCCACAGTTTTGGACCATGTTCCTTGGTCTGGTCAAAGAGGGCAGAAAAAGGAGCCCAAACCTCACGTGGATGCCAAAACACGGGCAGAGCTCCYGTGCCAGACGAGCCCGCACTTACGGGGAGCTTACATTCTCATATCGATGGCCGGGGACCGCTGCCGACAGGCAAATTGGAGGCAGCAGTGATGGGGAAGGAAGGGGGGGGGATGTTGCAGCCCCACGGACCGGGGCCGGGCAGAGAGGAGCACCGCGCTCAGAGCAGGCTCATGGGTGCACYGGAGCCGTGCCGGGGCTGCGCCGCGGGGTCTGGCTGGCTGACTGACGAGTAGAGGCTTTTCTCATCCTGCTCCCAGCATCCCGACATGCTGTTGCCCATCTTCTCATCATCCGTCTGCAATTGCAAAGGGATAAAAGCTTTGCTTGGGCTCATGGGAGCCAATCCCTCCGTTGGTGAGAAAGAGGGGACCCACGGGCTTGGCTTGAAGCTCTGGACCCCAAGAAGACCCGTCTGTCCGTGCCCCTTGCTCCAGGGGTTACGTCTCTCACCCTGGGGTCTTGCCCATCTCCTTGCTTGGTGCTGGAGCCCCTCTGGGGGAGATGGCCGTGAGCACCAACTCACCTGGGCTGTAGCCTGGATAGTGAAATAGATGGTTCTGGAGGTCTCCACATCAGGGGTCGGCATCTTCTTTGGGTCATCTTGCTGTGCATCAGAGGAACTCTGCAGGTGCACCTGGGGAAAGGATTTTAAAAAGTGTTTCCAGGGCTTGGAGCTGGCAAAGGGATCTCAAAGCCTGGGTGAGCCAAAGAAGCCAAGTTTGGTGGGGCCAGGGACAGAGACCCTGGTGATGCACCGGGAAGTGCAGGCAGGTGGCCGTGCTGGCTGCTCTTGGGCAAGCCCCGGTGCTGGCATGTCCCCCTTCAACTTCCCAGGAGGATCTTACAGACAAACCCTGGGGTTGTCCAGCTGCTGTCCTTCCTCCCTGTCCCCACCAYGTGGCCCCCAGCCCATCCCCGTCCCATGCAGGGACCCCCCCCGGCTGCACAGCCTGGTCCAGCCACGTACCGGGAGGATGGGGACGAGCCTGCACAAACTCACCTGCCGGCAAGGGCCAACTTGGGCGTACACCGTCTTGTACTCTGCTCCGGCCTCTGCAAGGAGAAAAAGGTGGAGGATCAGCGAGGGACCAGGCTGCCGCAGCCGGGAAGGGGCTGCGGTGGATCCCCTTGCATGACCCGCAGTGCCGCTGGAATGCTCTTCACCAAGGGCTGGAGGGAATCCCGGCTTAAAGTGTGCCAGGCTCGGGCGAAAGCCCAGCCGTGCAAGAGCTACAGCACCCGGCAGCCCCTCGGAGCTGCTGGAGGTGTTTGCTGTGGGTCTGGGTCAAGGTGAGCATCGCTTCTCATCCCACTGTCCCTCCTGCCCCGGCTGCTGCAGGAGCAGGGCGCTTGCTTCCAGCTCAAAGGACAGCAATTGAAGGGACTTGCTAGTGAAAATAATCAGCTTTTTTTATTTAAAGACAAGATCCCCGGTTGCTTTCAGAGGGCGATACGTATTTGTCTCTCCTTCATACATTGCCACCATTGCAGCAAACGTTAGCGTCAGCTCGTTCTTTGGCTCATCGAACAGAGAGGGGCAGAGAGGACTTAAATCCTTCATAATCCCATTTTTGGGTCAAAATTTCAGTGCCTCTCATTCGCTGCCAGCCCCACAGAGGAACAGCCATGCAGGCTTCAGCCCGTGCAGAGAGAAGCGCTTCGGGGAGAGGTTTTGCCCATGGTTCCCAATGGAAAAGCTGGATCCAAATTATCGGCCAGGAGGAGCCCGTGGTCCTGGTGCTAGGTGTGCTCCAACATCCCGCTCGGGCACACGTAAATGCAAAACACAAGGCAGGAATTCCCCCATTTGTGTCAGCTTTATTACAGCTTACAGAAACAACAAAACACGCACGTTAAAAAAAAAAAAGTCAGTCAGATCTCTGCTGGGCATTGGCTCAGTTGTAGCAGTGATGGGCACGGCACRGCAACGGCCCACCACAAAATGGCCCTGAACATCAGGGAGAGGAGGTGGGAACTGGTCCAGTGGTCTTTTCTTCCAGCAGGTTTCTTGGTTGGACTTGCACCCCTGAACTCCTGAGTCTAGCGGAGCTGATCCCGAAGCGATGCCAAGGGCACGTTTCGGTCCCTGCGGCCACCATCGTGCTGCTCCACCTCTCCCAGGAGCTTCTGATCTCTGCCCCCAAGAGCTAGGGAAACCTGCGGCTGTTTCAGGCAGCGATTGCAGGCAGGGGGGCTGTTTCTGGCCATGGGACACATGACCCCTCATTGCTTGTCTCTGCCCACCTCTGTCGTCTCTTGCCAGCTCTTATTTTTTCTCCAAAATCCCTCTTGCTTTGGTGATATCACAGCTGCGCTCCCGGTTCCTTCTTGGTGGGCTGGCACGAAGTTTTCCAGCAAAAGACTGGGGGAGAGCATGGCTTCAGCCACCGTGACATTGCCTGGGATCGTCCCCTTCCACTTGCCACCGTGCGTGCAGGGTGGGGGTGTGGGGAGGCATCGGGGTCCCGCGAGCCGGGATACGCTCTGGTACCAAGCCACGGCAGTGGATGATTTCCCTCCTGATCTTCAATGTGACCAGGCTATTCCCACCAGGAAAAAGGAGGAGGAGGGGAAATGCCTGGGGGAGCCCTGAAGTCCTACCTGTATTCATAGCCTCGGCTGCAGGCAAACGAAAGATCATCCAGCCTGGAGGAGAAGCGACACGGGGCTCCCGTCAGCAGCGACAACCAAAGCAAACCCCACGCAGCATCCTCAGCTCCGGCTGCCACAGCCCCCGAGGTGCCTGGGCACCGGGGCTGGCTGTGTCCTCCCCTCTCAGGTCCCATCTCCTGCTTGCCAGGTCTGCAGGGACAGATACCCACAGGGGAAGCAGCTCACCTTTGGCTTTATAGTAGATCATGAAGATGATAACCACTACTAAAAGCACTCCGGCTCCAACCACCGATGCGGCCACAATTCCAGCCAGCCTACTGGAGTAGGTGCCTTGAAAGAGAAGAAGGTCCGGTAACAACATCCCAAAACGTATCGGCATCAGAGCGGGGGGGGGGAAAACGGGCATGTCTCTGCTTCAACACCCTGCTGAGCCCTTCCCTGCTTCGCAGGGACCCTTATTTCACGATAACCCAGTCCAACACAGAAAGGAGGCGACACGCTGCACGAGGACGAGTGGCTTTGCAGACAGAGAAGCGGCTGGGAGACTCCCACCCCGGCCCCTCCATGGCTGTCCCCGCTGATGTCCCTTTGCACTCCGGGGACCTCACGGGTGGCTTTTTTTTTTKKGGRGGGGGGGGAACCCCACGTGGGCTGGGGACAGCAGATGTACACGGAGCCACGCTCCTACCTCCAGCCCATCCTTGGCTTTGCCTCTCCGTTGCACGAATTGATTTGCTGCTCCCCATCCCCAGCTAGGACTTTTTGGGGGACAAGCTACAAATATGGACCCACCTTCCCTCCCCAAATTCCCCAGGTGACAAAGACAACACACGGATGCTAAGAGCACTGCCCAGAAAGCCTAGATATCCCCCCGCGAGCTGTTTTAGGAGGAGATGGAATGTGCTGGCCTCAGGCTCCCCATCTCCCCCCTCCCCAGGCGCAGGGGTCCGGGGCGGCCGGACGCTGTTAGCTAGCTGGGGCACACTCAGACACTTAAGAGCGAGGCCGGACACGGACGGGCGG
The DNA here is from genome assembly GCA_035582835.1 of Phoebastria nigripes. Taxonomy (NCBI): domain Eukaryota; kingdom Metazoa; phylum Chordata; class Aves; order Procellariiformes; family Diomedeidae; genus Phoebastria; species Phoebastria nigripes. The sequence goes on from JAYKAV010000029.1 coordinate 92,285, forward strand.
TTCCGCAGCTCACCGGCAGTGGGAGGGTGGGTTGTGTTTTCTGGCGGCACAGCGAGGGGAGAGAACAGGGAGAGAGGGGTAAGTGCCTCTGCCGGGGGGTCCGCATTTCTCTCTTTACATGCCAAGGCACAGCTCGGGGGAAAGCTGGAGCCACTGGGAGCAGGATACGGCCCATCCCCGCCATCCACCCGCGCATCTTTCCGTGGCTGTTACCTGCACAGAGGGCAGCGGGCGAGATGACAGTGACGTTGCGGCTGCTGACAGGGTTTCGCGCCGTGCACGTCAGCGGTGGCTTGTCCAGGGGCAACTCCTCCACCAGCACTTTGGGCCCCTCGCTCCATGGCCAGCCCCCCATGCTCCAGTCATAGGAGATGTTGCCGGAGCCGGAACCCGCCGCGGTGCACTGCAGGGTGTAGCGGCAGCCGTCAGCCGAGCAGTTCTGCACCGCGCAGGTCACCGTCGGCACCGCCAGCTCCCCTGTGGGAAGCGGGGGGCTGTCAGGAAATCCCTGACCCCCCCCCCCCTTTAGCACAAAGCCAAAAAAAAAAAAAAAAAACCACCAGCACTACAAGGTACTTACTGTACACGTGTAGGGTGAAGGTGGTTTTTACCCCCGAGATCTTTGCGGTGTAGGTACCAGCGTCGTCCATCCTCAGCTGGGAGATGGTGAGCGCACTGCCGTTCTTGGGGAAGGTCAAGCGCTGCTTGTAGTTGTCATCAAAAAAAGTGGTTTCAGGAGGATTACCAAATTTGACAGTCACTATGACATCATTTTGAAAGCTCCAGGCTGCAGCTTTTCCATCCAGGTTCTGGAGGAGGAAGGTGACGGACCTGCCCACGGCCCTGGTCACCTCTGCCCCATTGTTGGTGCACACTGGGGAGAGAAGCCGAGCTGAAGGCGGCGTGCCCAGGGAGAGGATGCACAGCAAGCTTGGGGGTTGGCTAGTGGAGAAGGCAGGAGGGCTTGGGAAAGGGTCCTCGGCCAAAAGAAGAGCCTTGTCCCACTGCGATCACACAGCGTGATGCCACGGACAGGCTGATCTATAGGGGCCAGAGCCCCCAGTGCTATCGCGCACAGTACCTCTGTTCAGCTGCGGGTAAAGTCATAGAATGGGTTGGAAGGGACCTTTAAAGGCCATCTAGTCCAACCCCCCTGCCATGGGCAGGGACATCTTCAACCAGATCAGGTTGCTCAGAGCCCCGTCCAACCTGACCTTGAATGTTTCCAGGGATGGGGCATCCACCACCTCTCTGGGCAACCTGGGCCAGTGCCTCACCAACCTCAGCGTAAAAAATTTCTTCCTTATATCTAGTCTAAATCTCCCCTCTTTTAGTTTAAAACCATTCCCCCTTGTCCTGTCGCAACAGGCCCTGCTAAAAAGTTTGTCCCCATCTTTCTTATAAGTATTGAAGGGCCGCAGTAAGGTCTCCCCGAAGCCTTCTCTTCTCCAGGCTGAACAACCCCAACTCTCCCAGCCTTTCCTCATGGCAGAGATGTTCTATCATCTTCGTGGCCTCCTCTGGACCCGCTCCAACAGGTCCATGTCTTTGCTGTGCTGGGGACCCCAGAGCTGGATGCAGACTTGGGGGGGGAATCTCACCGGAGCAGAGTAGAGAGGCAGAATCCCCTCCCTCGATCTGCTGGCCATGCTTTTCTTTATGCAGCCCAGGAGATGATTATTGGTTTTCTGGGCTGCCAGCGCACATTGCCGGCTCGTCCAAACCCTCTGGGGCATCCCTGGGGATGAGGATGCACGCCAGATCACTGACGCTGGATGCGGAGAGCACTGAGGAATTGCTCTGTCGCAGGGTGATTGCAGGAATTAGGGGATTCCTTTTTATTTTAAATAAACTCATTGCCTCTGAGGCTCTGGGCTGAGGTCCCTCAGGAGAACCTGTGCTTTCGCATGCCCCAAGGGTTCGTGAAACGAGTGGCACCAGGTTCCTCTGCAGCTATGGGACACCCACGCTGCTTCCCACATGCAAAGGGAGTACAAGGGTGCCTTGAGGTGCAAAATGAAAGTGCAAGAAGGAGTTTGCAATGGCTCAGAAAGGTCAGGCAGGTTCTCTTTCATCACCAGACCCAAAAGGCCAAGCTCACCTACATGAACAGGCAAGAAAATGGGTGGCCTCTTCCCCCTGCAGTTGCTTCTCCCCTCTTCTGAGGAGGAAGACATTTCCCTCTCATTTTGCTTCCTTCTTATTTTAAAAAACAGTGCTGCCCAGTCTGGGCTGGGGATGGATGTTTTCTTCCCAGTTCCTAGAAGGGGAACTGATCCTGGCTCAGCTGGGCAGCCAGACCCCAAGGTTGCCACATCTCCCCAGGGCTTCGCGTTTCTGGTCCCCCCTGCCTGACCCCACGGGGACGCCGCCGGGACATCGAGAACAGGCGTCTCTGACCACGTGGAAGGAAAAGCTGGTCTGGGAGATAAACTCAAAGAAGGAAACCCTGCAGAAACAGCAGATAAGGCAGCTGGAGGGTTCATCCGGTGGTAAAACCCTCCTCGAGGCTGTGGGGAGGGGACCGGGGCAGAGCCAGCGTCTCTGCCCATTTCCCCTTGCCTGAAAAGAGGTAGAAAGTGTCTCCTGTTCCAAACAGCCCTAAATACCCCACAACGAAACCACAGGAACATGGAAAACTCAGAGACAACACCCGGGGGAACAGACCCTGAACACGGAGCAGAACGGCAAGCTCGGTGGCCGGTGCACATCTGGCAGCAGCTGGACAGAGACTGGGCTGGAGCTGAGACCTGATGCACTCACTCGTTAGCAGAGGGGGACCACATGAGAGCAAGGGGCCAGCACTGGGTTGTGCTGGGCATCTTTCACCCGGGTTTGCCCGACGTCCTTGGGACAAACTCCATTCCTGCAGAGCTGCACCTGGCTCCGCTGGTCCCACACGTGCCAGCCCTGTCCCCGCACTCCCGGGAGTCCCTAAAACCACCCCGAGCCTCCTGTGGGCTCCTTCCCTTCCACCGCCGAGGGAAAATGAGCACCTTGCACTTACTTGCTTGGTGGAAGAGTAGGAGGGCGAGCAGCAGGCACCAAAACACGTCCATCGACCCGTGGCGCATGGAGAGGGGCTCTCCGCACCCAAGCATCTACTACAGATCGCGGCGGCAAGAGGAAGATGCAAGCGCCTACACCCACACAGCTTTCTCTTCTGCAGTTGGATGGGTGGAGATAACTGTATGCTTCATGCAACGGCTAGTACCCCATCGTGGTGACATCAGGCGGTGACACCAGGCCGGGTACCTCATGCATAATAAGGACTCGAGCTGAAAAACTCCATTGCCAAGCAAAGATGAGCGTGGCAGCTGGGACAAAGAGCATCATCGTGGCCGTGTGTGACAAGTTACCCAGCTCCTCTGTGGGAATCAGCCCTAAGAGAGGGGTAGCGTGGAGACCGTTGCGGGTGCCCACAGACCAATGTCATCGGGGCATCCCTCATAAGAGATGTTGAGATCCAAACTCTCCCTCCCCCCCAAACTCCATCCCCCCTAGACAGGATAGCTGAATGACAACTGCAGGGAAGCAGGCGCTTCCCTAATTGAGATTATTCTGGGAAGTAGCATGACACTGGCATCATACTGAAATTCAGGTAGGGGAAGCACGCTGGAGCAGTTGGGGATGTTGGGGTTTAAAATAGTCCTGGTTCCTCTACGCCAGCGAGGGAGCGGGGGCTGCTGTCACCCCCCAGTGCTGCAGGAGGCTGGGTGATGGGATCCATTAGCACAGGGACCTGCGTCATTGCTCAATACCAAAGCACTAACATCGCTGAACTCCTAAAACCAGCCCCTTTCTTTCACAACACCCTGGCAGGGGGGTGAGATGGGAGGCACAAAGAGACATCCCGGGGGATGAGCCACCCCGTAACCCCACTTTGCCTCCTCCAACCATCACCTGGGAGCCAGGGGGGGTCTGCGGCATCGTGGCTCGATGCTCCTCTGAGATGGCAATATTAGCATTTTTACTTGAACTCTTCCCCACATTGAGCATCTGACATCTCCTCGCAGCTGTGGGGTGGGCTGCGATGTTTGGATGCACGCTGGAGCGGCACATCACAGCATGCCCCATCATTCTGCAACACAGGTAGCATCGAGCTCCATCCTGCACCAAGTGCCAGGTACAGAATTTGGGGCTTTTACACCATTTTAGAGACACAAGGGCAAGCATGACCTTGCCGTTCCCCGGACCTGCCCATGCTCCTGGGGGGAAGTAGTTGCTTTGCGGGCAGACTTTTCCAAGGAAGAAGCTCACCTCATTTTCCATAGTAACGAAAGGAGGAAGTTAGGGAGGTGCAAAAACACTGATTTCTCTTCCGCCCCCAAAGCCCTGACACACTCCTTCAGCAAACCTTTCCAAAAGGCTTTACTATAAATTTATTTTCCTTTCCCTTAGCAGCAGCACACGAGATCAGATCTGCTGTACGAGCTGAGTTATGTTGGGATTATAAAATAGCTCAGACTGGGGAGGGGTTTGGAAAGATTTTACAGCCCTGGTCCCTCCTCCAGGTCACCTCCAGCGTCCCCACGCTGGGTGTTTCTACAGGGAAGTCGGGACCTGCTGTGGGCAGGGGGTGGCCGGGCCACAAGCAGGGGCTGCCTCCCCTTCTCAGCCAGAAATTCAGCTTTAAATAGTCCACCTGGAAGATCCTCGCCTGCTCCSGTAGTCATCAGTGGAAAAGGATGGGGATGGAAAAGTGCGGTGGGACACGGCTGCTTCCCCAGGCACGGGCATGGGCTGCCGGTGCCCCCGGTGCAGGGAGTCGGGCCGGGGCTGGGCAGGGTTCAGCTCCGAGGGGATTGCAAAACTTTCTTCACCACTTGGGCCAAAACCCGGGCATTTCATAACTGGTTGTGGAGCAGAGGTTGAAAAAAAAAAAAAAAAAATTGCTTCTGTTTTTTCCCCGCTGCCGTTGAACCCACGTCCCTGCGCGTCACCGGTGTCACCGGCTGCCACGAGCCGGGGGCTCCCTCTAGCGAAGCCGAGGCCACAGGATGAGGCCGTGGGGTGAAAACCCATGGGGCAGGGATGAGGTTGGGGTGCAAACCTGCTCTGGCCATGCTTCCCGGTGCTGCACCGTGGTGCTGATGGGCTGACCCTTCCCCTCCAAGGCACCGATTTTCTCTCTCTCGCTCATGCCCGGCTGCGGGGTCGTATCCAGAGCCCCTCTACCCTCTCCCAGTGCTTCAGCATCTTGCCGGCCACCCTTAGCCACAGCCCAGGGAAATTTCTTGCCTTGCTTCAGCCCTGCTTTTTGCTCCRCCGTCCCTCACCTCCGTGGCCATCRTTGCAGCCCCAGCTCGGCTGCGGCAGGGGTTGACGCGTGCCGGAGGGTTTTGCCCCAATGTCCCCAGGGACGAGCGGGGTTTTCTCCAGCCGGGAATGTGGACGTCAGTGCCCGGTGAGCAGAGGCGGAGGCCAGGCTGGGCTCAGGGAAGGCTCAGGCCATGGGCATCATCACGCTGGCGTAAACTGTCGTGGGCTCCTTGTCGGGGCTCTGCAGCAAAAAGCAGGGAAGTAAAGGGGTCGGCAAGGTGCCTGAGCTGGGGGGGCCATGGGGTGCCCCGTGGCAATGCCCAGCCGGGGTGATGACCAGGGGGGACAGCCACCCTTACCTGCAAGAGGGGCGGGTGGCCCTGCCGGGTGGGCGGCTCTGTCGGGGGGCTGCGCGGGGGGCAGTGGGCTCTGCCGGGGGCCGGGGCCGTGTCCGGGGGCAAGCCGGTGGCTGCAGCGTAGATGGTGGTGCAGGAGGGGTGCTCGGCAGCGGGGGCCCCTTTCTGCTTCTGCATGGAGAGCGAAGGATGAGCAGCGGCAGGCAGCTCGCCACGGGCATCCTTCCCTCCCTCCACCCTACATGGACCCAGCATTTCCTCCCCAGTTTGCGCTGAGCGGGACTCGGGGAGGGAGGGGGAGAAAACCACACAGTCTGTCCCCAAAGCCACCCTGGGATGCTGGAGAAGCTGCAGCACCCAACCTTCTTCCCAGCGATTCCCAGTTTAATAGCAGCCAGGCTGACTCCTGGAACAGCAGGGATGAGTGACCCCGGGGAGCCCACAGCCACCCCAGTCCCCCCCCAGTCACAGTTTCACCCTCCTCAGCCACGGGGCTGCGTTGACACCCAGTAGCCAAAGCCCATCGCAGAGGGTGCCGCAGACCAGCGGGGCAGCACCCAGCAATGCCCCAGGGCTTTGGGTGCTGCTGCCCAAAGCCAGGCTGCTGCCATCCGAGACCCCCACCCAAGAAACCCTGGCAGGTTCGTGCCCGTGCTCCCCGCCGGCTGCAGCGCTCAGGGTCCCGTTGCTAAAGGAGCATTTCCATCGCTAAAGGAGCATTTTTCTCCTGTGCACCGAGACCGGCTGGGGTCATGCTGGTCATGGCTCACCTCCACCCGCTGCACTTGGGAGTAGATGGTGTGCACCGCGCCGTCCTCGGCGAGCGGCAAGGGCTCCTGCTCCTGGCTGGCTGCGGGGGGATAAGCAAGTCAGTGAGCTGCAAGGGGAGCAGGGACCGCGGGGGGACCCCGGTGCTTTGCAAGCCGCATCCTGCTCCTGTATCCCAAGGCACAGCAAGGGTGAGCCCATGCTGGGTCCGTCCCCAGCACAGTGCCCGCTGGCTGGACCCGGCTGCATCCCTATCGCTGCAGCTGCCCGGCCGTGGTGGGAGGATTTCTGGCCGCCATAGGTCAGCTTTGCAAATTTGTTGCTACACAGGGAATGACAGAAGGGGACACAGCCCAGCTGAGGCACTCGGAGAGATGATGCTCTCTCGAATTTGGGCTGGGATCATTCAGTTCCCCTTGAGACCGTGCAATACGATCTCAGAAGCCCATCATCTGGGTAAAGCGTTGGAGATCACGTGCAGGTACATTTCTCTTCCCCCCCCCCCCTTTTTTTTTTTTTTTAACCTAGTTTCCTTCCTGCCTTTTACTCTGTGCTTAGAGAAACACGTTTTGCTCCTTCCCAAGGGCCAGGGTACTCCCAAGATGAGGTGCCCATGGGGATCGGCCCCTTGGTCCATTCCCTGGGGCTGGCTGGGGGCAGCTTCTGTCCCACCCACCCCCCCCCCGGCAAGGCTCAGCCCACCCATGGACCACCAACTGCCCCAGCACCCCTCCCTCCCAGCACTCACCAACGGGCATGGCCAAATGGATGGCCATGAAGACCGCGGTGAGCATCATCACTGCAGCGATGGGCACCACCACCATCAGCACGAGATGCTCTGTCCTCAGCCCGGCACTGCCTGGGATGGGGGGGGCAGAGAGGGGAGGGGRTCAGCCGCCAGCCCTGGGGCCCAGGGTCAGCCAGAGCTAAGCAGAACAGGCTGCTAAAAATCTTTCTTCATCTTGTCACCTAATTTTGGGTYGATGATGTTGGTAGAACAGGAAACAAGGGGCAGGAAATGCTTTTCTCAAGCAGAGATCTCTCTAATCGCCTCCAGACTGCAACAGTCAGCAAAAAACCTGCTGGGGGCCAGATCGGGGCTAGATAAAGCCCTAAAAACTTTGCCGGTGGCTTTATGGAGGCCTGTGGGGAGGCAGCCCCTTTGTACAACGCCCTTGCATCGCATGTGTGTGAGAAGAGGGCCCTGGGACAGAGCTCTGCAGCTCCAGCCAGGCTTCCACCGCAGGGAGGCACCCGGGGTGGCCCCACTCCTGGGCCACTAAYGGTGACACCATGCAGGGGTGTCCCACGGTGCAAGGGGTTGTGGGGCAAGGGGGTGAGAAACAAGCCCGAATTCCCCCCCTGGAGTATCTCATTTCAGTATCTCCCTTTCCTAAGCAAGAGTCCCGAGCTGTTTTTCCCACGGGGATATTTTCTCAGCACAGGTGACTGTGAGAGCCCCAGCAGAGGTGTGACTTCACCTCCGGGTCCCTTGGGAAAGGGGCAGCCACCGTGCCATCCAGCCCCAGCGAAAGTCCCCCATGTCACAAGGGAGTGCTAGAAAATCCCGGTGAGAGAGAGTGTGACTTTTGCCCCGAGAGCCTCCGAAGGGGAAGTTGTCACTGAGGTTTTTATCCTTCCCAAACTACCCAGCGTACAAGTCTCATGCATTTAAAATGAGCCTTGAGCACTGGGGTGCAGCGAGTGTGGTGGCCGGGCTGGCTGGGGAGGCAGGTGGGACCCACGGCTCCACGGCCAGCGTTTACGGGAAGGACAGGGCAACCCTGAGCAGGTGATGCAGCGGCCACTTTTCTTGTAAAAGGCTCCTTTGAGGGTGCCTAAAGCAGCGTGAAAAAGTCCCCTGCAAAGCAAGAGCAGGACTAGGAGGCTGGAGAGAGCTGGGTCRGCAACTGGGGACTTACCCCCTTGCTCGTAGCTGCACTCAGAGGAGTTGAAGGGGATGACCCGGCTACTGACGGGGTTGCTGGCCATGCAGGCACAGGTGATGCTTGTGTTCTGCAGGGAGTAGGAGAGGTGCAGGAGGCTGCCGTTGCGGGAGCAGAACCCCGAGGTGCTGTTGTCCTGGCTGCCCCAGCTGTAGGAGACGTTGTCCCCTCGCTCCGCCGTGCAGTTGAGGGTGACGGTGCAGCTGCCGTTGGCCAGCRCCCAGCCGAGGATCTGGATGCTGGGATCGGACACGGGCTCTAAAGAGAGGGAGGGAGGGGACAAAGGTTTGTGTCTGGGGAAGGATGCAAACATTGTCTTGGCCCCTGCCTGAGAAATCCTGCTGGCCTCTCCTAAATCCCTGGAAGATGGAGAAGAACCGGTCTGGCCCCGGCCCCACTGCAAATGCCATTAGAGAGGGACATGGTGTGCACGCACCCAAAGGCTCCTGGGGGTATCCAGATGGGGCTGCAAGAGGGTCCTGGATTCACTTCAACACCCTGACATCAGGGTGGGCATCTCCCACCCCCCCTGACCACCACCCACCTCCCAGACCTGCTCCCGCCACCGCAAGAGGCTGAGAGCATCCAGCACGGTCCTCCCAAAGCAGCATGTCTCACCATACACCTCCAGCTGTATCTGCCAGACTTTCTCTTCTGGCCCCTTGCTGACGATGTACTCGTAGAGCTGCCTGTCCTGCCGGCTGGTGTTCAGGATCTCCAGGGAGAAGTCCAACTTGTGGAAGCGAGTCCATCTCTGCATGTAGTTGGTGTAGTTGTCATGCAAGTACTTGAGCAGGACGAGCTTACTCTGCGGGTCCTCTGTGTCCCGTTTCCACACAGCCTCCCCAAAGCGCAGGGTGAGGTCCTGGAGTTCGGGGGGGATCCGCAATATCGTCGCCTTCCCCAGGGTGCCCAGCACTGTCTCCCTCGCCCCGCGGCCCGTGCCTGGGAGGAGAGCGGAGAGAAGGGCTGAGGCAGGCAGGGAGGCACGGGGGGCTCGGAGTCACCATCCCCCCCCATCCCAGCTCTGCCAGAGGAGGGCGGATGCCCACAGAGCTGCGGTAGCCGGCGATGGCGTTGCACCCACCCTGGTAATCCGCAGATTGGAGACGGCTTGGGTTGCGTCAGATAAATCAGTTAAAAATTGAATAGATTATCTAACCGTGTTTTCAAGCTCTGGGTTATCCACCGCATCCTGCACTAGCCATTGCCGGCAGGTGGGAACATGAGTCACGCTGTACATCAGGGCTCAGCACGAGCTGTGCCCCATGCCCACCCCACAGGACCATCTCCAGAACCAAAGGAGCAACCCCCAGCCCTCAGCCCCACATCCTCGACCCCCAGGGATGCAGGTTGAGGGCTTGGTACAGGAGACAGAGGGGAAGTGTTGCCTTCCTCTGCTCTTCCTCCCCACCCTCGCCTTCCTGGAGCGAGATGAGAGAGTCTTCATTTGCATCAGCCTCAGCATTCTCTTGCATCAGGCACTGCTGTGCACGATGGCCGAATCCTGATTTAAGGCTCTGGGCTTTTTGTTGACACAATGACAGCCAGCCAGCACAGTGAAACATCACCCCATGGAGCGGGGCTGCCTCRAGCAGGAGAAGGCGCTTGTGGTCCCAGTCCGGTGGGGATGCTGGTCCTGGGAGAAGGGTGCTGGCAGCGGTGGGACCAGCCTGGAGAAGTCCCGGTGACACCAGGGTAGTCCAGAGAGAAGCGATGCTCGGTGGCTCTTGGCCAAAGCCTGCAGTTGGGTGCCCGTCATGGCACCCACCTCCCTTGAGCGCCTCAGCTCCAGAAACCTTTGGTGGGACTTTTCTTGTAGAAATTACAGGAAGTGCAGCCTCCTGGAGGTGGGTTTAGGTGTAAATCCCAGGTTGTCCTTCTCCTGGTCGAGGCGGTCCCAGGTGTGTTTCTTAGTGGCCATGGAAAAGTGCTCTTAAGAAGAGGGGTGCAAGCATCTCCCACGTGTCCCAAAGCATGTTGACCACCCAGATTTCCTGGAGAGCATGTGGGAGGATTTTCTTCCCCAAACCCTTTCCTGTCTTTTGCTGCAAGGCAGTGATTCATATTTGCCCACAACCCCGGGCAAACAAGTTTGTTTTTGCAGGAAACAGCACGGGGAGAGGTGCCAGCTCACCACTGCTGCCAGCCACCGGCAGCGGGAGCATGGAAGGGACCCCACCGTGTCACCCCCGCATTTCCTACTGACTTCTTTCCATCGGGGCGAGGCTTTGCCCCAGAGGGGAAAAGAAGAGAGGGGGAGCTACCCCAGAAGAACAGGTCTTATCCGCCTATCCTGCAGCGCATATGGTTCCAGTAAAAACCACAGAGCAAACGCTCTCCCCGCCGCCATCCCAAGTGAGCACCATCGCTTATTTTTTCCCCCTTCCGTGGCATGAAACACAACAGTTTCTGAGCTGTCCCCGTGGACTACAACTCCCCAGCATCGAAGCAGCCACGCAGACACGGCCGTCATCCCTGCAGAAACTCCGGCTGACCCCGTGCCTCACACATTTTTTGTTAATACGTTTACTGTAAAGCCCAGCACGCAGGCAGGTGCTGTATTTTCTCAGCACCACGTATTTTTGACGTGCAGCGGTTAGGCTCCTCATTAATTACCAAATGGAAAAGCCCTTTTTACATCACATTAGAAAAACCCTCTGCCCCGGCGAGGAGCATCTCCTTTACGGAGAAGACGACTCGGCTGGAGCAAGGCTGCAGGAGGAGGGATGTAAAGAGGTCTGAAACCATCTGTGCTGAAGCCCAGATGGAGGGGCTGGAGGAAGGCAAGCGATCCACACTGGCACAGCGCTAGGTCCGGAGCAGCCCTCACATCAGGTATTGGACTTGTGGGACTTTTGGTTGTGTTAGCTAGGCAGAAAACCCCAGGGAGATTTTAAAGGCAGGTATTCTAGTAACAGTGAGCCAGCAGAGCCAAGGAGAAACCCCAGCTCTGCCGAGGCCTCTGGTTTCCGAGAGTCTCTGGCCAAGCCCTTCATTTTACACCCGGTAATTACACGGATGCAGTGGCAGAGGGCTCATGGGGCTGCGGGGCACACAGTGTCCCCAGGGAAGGGGAATGGATGTCCATCTGGCACCAAGAAGAGGGTCAGGATTAGTCACAGCTCCCTTTGCTCTGCTCTGCTCAGGGACCCTGACTCACCCGAGTGCTCTTCCACAAGCTCAGTGCCACCAAAACAGATTTTGCAGCATTCTCCCATAACTGCTGATGGGCTGGGAGGTGAGGACCCAGGAGCCCTGGGGGGTCTGGGTGGCCCTCACTCCCTGACCAGCTGGTCTGGAGGGGGGATTTTGACTTGTCCAGGACACCATCATCCCCAGGACACCATCCACAGCTGGGCAGGGCTCTCTGGGCACCCAGAAAACAGGCATTGCCCCGCTGCCATCCCTTTCCACTCACATTATATGCATTTGATTGCTTGGGTACCATCTCCCAGCCCACCGGCATCTCTTGATCCGAGACACTCGCTATCGCAGAGTGAGACAATCCACCAAGGACCTTCACCTCAAGTACCCCAATTCACATCTGGTACTAAATTATTTGGTCAGTGCTATTAATACCCCATTAAAACACACGGTAGAGTGCTTCACTATTGCAGCTACACTTTGTCCATCACCATCTTTGTTCATTCATCATCTTTTATTCTCTCCTCCCTCAGCCTGACTGGTAGGAGCAGATTAGGGATGCACCACGCATCCAGCTTGGAGTTGCGAGCCATTTATCTTCTGTATGAATATTTATACTCGATCTGCCCCTCCGCCCGGCACACAGCTCGCGATTTCTAAAGGTCTTAATAGCTGACAAAAATCCCCAAACAATCCGAAGCGAGTATTTCACGGAGAGGAAAATATACGTACCCCAAACACAGCCGAGAGAGATCAGCAGCCAGAGACAAACGCTGCAGCCCATGCCTCGGTTCATGGAGCTTCTGCTGCAGTGGAGTTAATATCTGCTGCCGGGCTCATTATAAGGACAGGTGTACTCAAATCAGAGAGGCTGCCCTGGGCCATGTGTTTCCTGTTTTTGCCTGAATGACTCTTTTTTTTTTTTCCTTCTTGAGTGGAAAGTATTCAAAGCACCGAGTCGTGCTTCTGAATGCTTCACCGGAGACAGCCCAAGAGACCTGCAGAAGGAAGCAGAGCATCGATTTATAGTTTGTACCAGAACTGCATCATTCTGCCACGGGTCCTTAACTCGACCCCAAAAGAAGAGGAAACGACCGGCAAGAAAAATCGTTTCACATACGGTAACAGCTTCCCGGGGCTGTACAGAGCCTTCAAACCCTGCTACCACAGCGGGGGCGGAGGCGGGCGGCCACTCCCCCCATGCAGCAGCATCCCAACCGCTGCTGCTGGATCCCAGCACCGTGGGGCTGGAACCCAGCACGAAGCTCACCCAGAGAGCCGGCGTGCACTGGTGCTCATGGCCACAATGCCCACCAGTGTAGGAAAGCCCCAAATATTCTGGGATTAACCCATACCCCCTGTTTTGGGCTGCATGGGATCTACTACAGCAAAGAGGAGTATGGGTGGTCTTTAAAAACTCAGTGAGGAAAAGCCCAATCCTTGTTCTCAGGCTGAGCGCTCAGGGAGGTGACCTGGATTTCAATCTGCTCCTTGTTCAACGCCACCCCCATAGCGAGTGCTCGGGGATGGGGACGGTCCCTCCGCTCCTGCCAGTGTCCCCCCGGGTGGGGATGAAGCGGGGAGCGCAGCCTCCCGCGCTCAGCAGAGAGCCGGGGATGGGGAGTGCGGGGAAAACACCGCTCGCTTGTTCCGCTGCTGGAAAGGGGCGAGAAAAGCTTGGTTGTTTTTGTGTTTAACGGAATGAATTATTCACCTCCGCTGGTGTTCGGCCCGTGCAGCTTTAAAATGGGACAAGGGTTTTTTTCCTATTGCTTTCTTCAAGTTTTCGTTGCTTTTTCTGGTTTTCAGGGGAAAGCAGAGGTGACAGCGTGAAGCAGGAATTCCTCCGCTGTTTTAAACCAAATTTGAGTGCCACAAGGAAATAAAGGGTGAACTTACATCCCACCACTTTTCAGTGGAGCCAAGGTCCAAGACCTCCMTGAGTTTTGTTGCCAATAAATTATTTCTAACAATAAAAAGCCTAAAACCATACTAAACCACCCCGGCATCCTGTGCCAGGCTGCTCCTTCCCACTTGGAAAGCATCTGGCTGAGAAAAAGAAACAAAACGAAGCCATTTCCCAATAATCAGCAGTTCACAGAAGGGAAGAGCTCAGCAGATACGTAAAAAAGGAAGGATGAGTAAGAGCAGAACGAGGGGACTCGGCTCCTTTTCTTACCACACACACTCAAGGAGCTTCGGCTTAGCTGAAATGCAGCGGTGGTTCCTACCGGAGGCAGCCGGCTCCCGGACCGAGAGCTTGGTGAGATGATGGAGGGGTGAAGACATCGCCTTGGGGTATTTTGTAGAGCAGCGAGCTGCCCCGGCACAAATCCCACCCGAAGAGCCGGTGGTCAGGAAGGAGGTCTGCGGTGGATGGGCTCCACCAGCTCAGCCCCCCAGGCAGGGCAGCAAGATGGTCCCCAACCCTCCCCTTGCCACGGATAGGTGCCCCACGTTTGGGTGCGGGCTGTGACAGCATGGAGAAGACCATTGACCACAAATTGGTCCAGGAAAGGCATAAAACCCCAATACCACCCATGGGGCACTACCACAGCAAGATGCCCCAGGCTGGGCTGGCACCGGCCAGGAGAAATGGGAAAAATTATTTAACAAGCAAAACCGTTAAGAAAAAAATCCTTCCAGGAAGCACCTGGGGACACAAAAAACATACAAGCAGTCACAGAAAAACCTCCTTTAACCAAAAATAATGATCCTACATGCCCTTACTTTCCCCATCAGCTCAGGCTGAAGTCTCCTGGCTGGAAAGATGACTGAGGCACAGCACCAGGCTCTGTATTTGTTCATCGCAGGAGGTTTTATGATGATGCTGGTGCTCAGCAGTCGTCCTGGATTTTGTCAGAGGCAGAAGAGCCCCAAACCTCCATATGGGAATGGATCAAGACTCAAGCAAATATTTTCAAAGGGGGAGGATTTCTGCAAAAATATACATTGGTGCTAAAGCCATCAGCAACCCAGCAGGAATTACCCCAAGCCGCTCATTAGACCCGGGAGCTGGAACGACTCGTGCTCGTTACTGATTTTTCAAATGAGCCAGCGAGGTCCCTGTTGACCCTTTGAGGAATCTGGCCTTAGGAGTCTTTGCTTAAAGATGGCTCTGGAAAGTGATGCCTCTTGGGTTTTATGGAGGATAGAGCCCAGTTCTCCCCTTTCTTAGGCTGGTTTGCTGGAGCTGGCAGGAGCAGCAGCATCCCAGGGCTGTGGTGGCCCCGAGACATGTCCCCATCCCTCCTTGCAGGCTGAGGGACCGTCTCCATCACTCACAAGACACATCCTCCCACCCCAATGGGCCCGTGTCCCACCATCCAGAGCCACCTCCTCCCGTGGAGGACAACTGTGGAAGGGGTCCTGTCCCCAGGAAGGGGAAACGCAGCTTCCTCCATCATCCCCCCCATCCCCGAGCACCCGCTGTGGCCAATCCCAGCCCAGAGGAGAAAGCAGAACAGGCACCTAAAAATGTGGGATTTAAGGTTAAAATTAATTTAATGTAGACGCAGGGAGACATTTCGGAAGACAGAGACTGTACTTGCCCTGCCGAACACTCCCTTGCAGAGAAAGCCAAAGGTACCACCTTAGCTCTGCCCCCTCGAGATGCTCTGGTGCTCCAGAGCTGGAGGTTGGGCAGCACCCAGCTGCACCCATGCTGGTGTCACCAGTTTCGGACTAAACAGTCATGCACCATCATACACTGTCATATTGCTCATCAGTCCCGTAAAGRGCCTCATTGACAGCAGGCCAAGGACCCCCCAAGTCCACAGGGAGCCCTGGGAAAGGCTTACATTGGGTCTCCCTGCAGATCTCAGAGCCAGGGAGAAGAGGATTTCCAAGTAGTTAACCATGAATTTAGCAACTGAGATTGCAACGGTGTTTCGAGAACCCTGGCAACAGACTTCACCTTCATTTTGTTCACATCTGGAGAACATGACCTCTGATTAAAGCAAAGCAAAAAAAGGGGAGGAGGGAAACTGAGGCATGGAGCTACCCTGAAGGCAGCAGTAATAGCAGCCAGAGCCTGGGCTGGTGGGAGGCAGGCAGCTGTGGATGAGATCGGGTGGGTGCTGGTGTAACGGACACTGGTTGTAATGATTCCCTTGAGCAACCACATCTTTCTGCATCCAGCCGGCTTGGGGACCCCATCCAGGCGCTGGTCCCGTAGCGGGTGGTGGCAAGACGAGGCGAGATGTCAACCGCAGAGCATCCTTAAGCCAGAGTGAGGAGGAAGAGGAGGAGGAGGTGTCCCAGGGCCACCAGCACGCTGGTGGTGGTGCAGGATGCAGCAGTGGAGGACTCAGCTGGAAGCAGAAGGAGACCCAAGGCGTGGGGAGGGCTGTGGGCTGCCCAGCCCTGGGAGGGGACCCCCCTCCCCCCTCCCCAGGTGGGCTCCTGCCACCCACCAGCCCACGGTGCAGGGGGAAAAGGGACCCACCGCTCCTGACCCATGGGCCACCTCCAGCCTTGCAGGGACCCACTGTCCTCAGAGTCACCGCCACCGCTCCGGGGACCCTCCAAAGCCAAGGTCACCTTGCAGCCCATCCCACACGAGTTTTGCCATCTCGTGCGTGCACCACGGGTGATACCTGTCCAGGAGCAGGGGTGCCTGTAGGTCAGCGAGGCATTGTTGGAGGAGACAGGGTTGCTGACTTTGCAGATGTAGGTTTCCATCAAGGGATTGAAGGAGACATGCTGCTTAGAGGCACCAGCAGCCTCCAGCGGGAGCTTGCTGGGAGGGATCCATTCGTAGGTCACCCCTTCAAGCCCCACCGAGCACTGCAGGGTGGCTTTGCACCAAGTCGAGTCATCCCTGATCACTTTAGCATTCACGGTGGGCTTCGGGACCAGATCTGCAAGAGGCAGCGGGATGTCACAGCCTCCCTGTCCCCCCGCAAGGCGCTGGGACAACCCTCCCATCCTCCCAGCTCACCGTACACCATCAGGAGGATGTTTTCAATGTGCTCCTTGCCCACCTCATCTTCCAGGTACACCTGGTACATGCTGCTGTCATTTTTCTGCAGGTGGCTGATTTTTAGAGTGTTGTTAGGGAAAAGTTCCAAACGTCCCTTGTAGGTGCTGTTGAGGTACTGGACATTGGCCCCCCCATCCCTGCTGGCGATCTTCAGGGAGTTGTTGCGTCGCCAGTGGATTTGGTGGTAGGAGATCTGGTTTTGCGGGCTGGGACTGAGATATGCCACCCCACAAACGGCCCCAATCACCTCCGATGATGGATCGGGTCGCGCTCGGGCTGTCGAGAAAGCGGAAAGCGGTGCTGCTTGGCCGGGCGGACACAGCCCACCCCTCCCTGGGACTCATCCCCATTTGGGGACCTCGATTCCTCCCAGACATGTGGAAAATGCAAATAACCTGTTTGCTCACTACTTCCTAATGCCTTTGCACTCTCTCGATCTTAGCAGCATGTTGCAGAGACAAACCCTACAGCTGGTGGCAGGATTTCCGCCTCCCCACCCCAAGCACAGGACCGCCCAGATCCCCTGGTGAAATTGGGTTTTTTTTTTTTTTACTTTGCTTTCATTTTTTGAGTCCTCTCCCCCCTCCAGGCTCACCCACAGCAGCCCCTCACCTCCAGCTTGGTGGTGGCAATGCCAGGGGTTCCCACAGGAAGGGAGCCGGTGGGTTGCACCTCGGGCACAGCGCCGGGATGGGAAAAGCCAGGGGAGAGAATGGGGACAGGGAGGGTTTACCCACAGGCACATCCCCAAGGTCCCCCACTGTCCCCAAAGCCATCTCTCCCCCAACCCAGCACCCTCACCCCAGGGGAACCCGCTGCCGTACCTTGCATGATGAAGAGGAGGAAGAGGAGCACCCTTGTAAGCCCYGCCGCCATCTTCTCTCTGCATCCACACCCAAACCCTGGGGTGGAAATCCCCCTCGCTGGGCAGCTGTTCACCGAGGACCCCCCCCGAGCCTGCAGCCCCCTGCCACCGTCCCTAAGCCTGGGGCTGGCAGGGTGGCCGGGAGACGGCACGAACCCACCACGGTTCCTCCTTCGCTTCTGGGCTCCCTCGAAAATAAGTCGCCTGCCCAGGGTTTGCGGGGGGGGGGGGGGGGGTGTTCATGACACCGCCCCACGGGCGGCCAGTGAGAAGAGGCAGCATCCCCGAGCCTCCCTGGAGACACCACACACAGCACCCCGTGGGTCCCCGAGCCCCCCCCCATCAGAGTTGCCCCGCCATCCTGGTGGTAAATGAAACGCAGACCCCAGGGGTCACATCTCTCCTTTACAGCTGCTGTAACCAACCCACAGGGTTCCCATTTCTCCACCTGCAAAGCCAGGTCTGGCCCCCCCAACATGCCATCGAGCAGCCCCAGCTTGAGCAGGGACCACCAGCACCGGTGTTGGTCCGGGTGACCCCGGTTCACGGTGAACAGTGCAGGTGGGAAGGAGATGGGAGGGATGACTTACTGATGCTAAAGCACATGCTGCAGCCCCAGCTCCTCCGACCAGGGCAGATGCTTAAAATGAAGGATTTTAATTACAGCCTGGATTCTTTCCTGAAGGACGACATTTCAGGGCCTTTGTTCGGCACCGGCTGAGGGATGCGCGGGGCAGCGAAGCCCCCGCGTTGGGGGCAAACGGCCACCAGCGTCTTCCCACGCGCTGTCCCGGCCGTGAGCGAGGAGCGCCGGGGCCGACCCTGGCCRTGAACAAAGGGTGACGGCGGCACCCGCTGAGCCCTGACCCAGTTTAATTTCAGCCCTGAGCGGTCCCCGTCCATCGGGAAGGAGATCCGATGTCAGCGCGGGGAAACATCAGTACGAGCACACCAGCAGCCATGCGATGATGCTGTGGCTGGATCACTGGCACCGATCCGGTGGCACCACGGTGCCGAGCACCCACCGGCTTGTCCCCATGCCCGATTACACCGCGCCGATAGAAACCAGCAGAGATGGGAAAGCAAACTTCCCTGGCAGGGAGCAAAGTGCTGCCTCAGCACTTGCAGCGAGCGCTGCAAATTATCTCCGATATGCAAAAGCAGGTCATTAGCATAAATTACAGCACTGGGATGGAGCGGGGCTTCGGCAGGAGCCCGACGTGCTGATGGATGCGGCAGCCCTCAGGCTCCGTGCTGTCACGTTCAGACGTTTCYGCTCATCAGGAGCGCCGGGACCCGGCGTTTCGGGCTGCAAAGGGCTGAGCTGCGGCTCCTGCTTTAGCCCCCACTCCCAGGCAGCAGCCACAGCCCAGCAAGGACTGCCACCGCATCCCCAGCGCCAAAGGATTTCCATCCCCTCCATTGTGCCTGAACTTTTCCCACTGAATTCAGCCAGCCACGGGCCCCGCTGCCACCTCTCTATCAACACCGACTACCACATGCAGAGGGGGATGCTGTTARAGTGCAAGAAGTATTCGACTCACACCTGCACATCATGAAAAGCAGAGGATGGGGCTTGGGATGGCATAARCCAGCCCAGCTCCAGCGGCAGTGCCGGCACGCTGTGCCTGAGCCCCCATCCGCGCCAGCCTGGCCCCCTAAATTCCCTCTTTGTGGCAGCCAAATACCCCCTCCCTCCCTGTGCCAGCCTCCCAGCGCAGCTCCCCGTTAATGATCCCAATTAATGCTTGTTTCACAGGGAGCAACCACAAAGCTATTTTGATCYGGGGACTCGGGCAGGAGCTGCCGCCATTCCCCATGCTGCCATCAAAGTACCACGTTTCATTTTAATCCCAAAGAAAAGCCCTTGATCTTGCTTTTGGGAGAGATCTTTGAAGCCCTAGCCCCTCTTTCTCCACCTCCTTCTCCCAGGGCCACKCATGCTCTAGGAGCATGGGATAACTTAGGTGGGAAGGGACATGGCGGCGTCTCCGGTCTCAGCTCGCCGTGGGGCACCCGGGGCTGTGCCCAGCCCAGCCGGTGCCGATGCCCATGGCCACCTCTCCCCTACCCGACACACATGGCTGAAACTTTGCAAAGTGCATCTCCACATGAGACCCCATTCGCTTCAGAGGCTCCCAAGCCACAAACAAGGCAATTCCCACTCCCTCCCTGCACCCAAGGTACATTTCAGGGTATAAATAGCCAATTAAGCTAATTAAACAAGCACCACAATTGCCTCGTGCAGTTCAGCTTATATTTGCACCTAAAAATAAATTCCTGAGGYGTATCAAACCTGTCACGACCTAAAAAAAAAACCCCACAAGATCACACACTAGCACTAAACACGTGCACATCACAGGTATCGCCTTCCCCCATGACCCTGCCTGTCCAATTTCACATCCATCTCCTCCAAAGACAGGTTTCCATCACCGACTCTTTCCTCCTTCCCTCACAGGAAAGACTCCAAGGCGCAGCTGAGGTTTGCATCCTTGCAAAAACCCCACGTCTGAGCGTTTCCATCCCAAGCGAGCCCCCGGCTTTGCCGGGTGGGGTCCTGGTGGGTGCTGGAGGTCTCTGGGTGCTCCGGGGAGAAGAGGCCCATAGGGAAGAGAAGGTCCTGCCGAGGCAACCGTGGCATTAGGAGAGGTGGTGGCCAACAGGAGCCGGCGGCAAGGTCTGCAACGGGGGGGGGCACCAGCGTCTAGAAGCCGYCGTAGCCTGCAAGGAAACGAGTGGGGTTTAGCACACCGCTGCCCCAAAAAGCTGATGAGCTTTGGAGATCCCCAGGGCTCATCTCCCCACCAGTCCGGTGCCCGTTACCTCTACGTAGGCAGTGGAAACCAAAGCTGGGTCCAGCCTCTTCCTCCTGAGAGAAGGAGACTGTGGAGCAGAACAAGAACCTTGCCGTTAGGCAACACACAAGCGGAACGGTGAACCCAGCACCCGGTTGACGAACCGAGGGGATCCGGGTTTCTGTGCCGCTGCAGAGGGGCCGGGGTCACGGCAGGGCAACCTCACCTTCCTGGTGGGCTGAACGGTGGAGTAGATGGTGCAGCTTTCGGGCTCCTGAGGGCAGCTGGGTCCCTGCCAGGGAAAAACGGTCGAGATGCGCAAAGCAAAACAAATTTTGGGCAAAAGGAGGGGTCTTGGCAGCTGCCAGGGATGCATCCAGTTCAGGGGCTGCACAGCCAAGCCCACGGGGCAGCTCCAGTTCCCCGCACCAGCACAGGACTGACCCTACCTGCGTTTTGGTGCAGACGACAGCGTAGATGGTGTTTCCTCCCCCGGTGGCCTCACTGGTCCCATTCTGGGGGAGAAAGCAACCCCAGGCTGGTTAAAGGGTGCAACCCGGGGTGACAGACATTTCCAAACAGAGGTCCTGCCCCTGCTGGCAGCACGGGGAGGGGACATGCAGGGACAGCCCTGGCACTCACAGGGTCTCGTTCGGTTCGGGCTTTGCCCACCTCCCTGTAGACAGTCAGCGTCTGCTCAATGTGTCCTGGGGGAGTTTGAAGGGTCAACGTAAGACGGGTGATGTGTTAGAGCCCTCAGACCAGGGGGGTTCAACCCTCAAGCAAAGCAAAGCAGAGGGAGAAAGAGGTCTCTTGGCAACTGGGAGGTTTTACTTTGCTGGCACCTGGCAGGGGAGGGATGCTCCAGCTCAGATTAAAATGAATAACCAAACCCAAACAGTCCTCTAGACCCCACGGGATGAGGCTTCCAGGTTTGGGCACCGATGCTTGGGCTGCTGGAATGCTTCATCTAGCTCATCAACCTGGACCACCCTGCATCAGCAGGGATGGGCAAAGACTTTGTGCCCTGTGCAGCGCCTGGCAGGGGGGTGACAGTGCCCGGTGGCTTATCCCGCATCAGCCCCAGGAGGAGGGAGAACCCCACAGCCAGCATGGAGAGCGTTAGGAGCGTGACAGCAGTCAGGAGGAGGGCAGGGGCTGCACAGCCAAAACCGCGTGGCTGCCCATCCCACGAGCTACCGCACCGACCCCGGGAACAAACCTCCCGGGGGGTCCTTTCCTTGCTTCCTCCGCCAGTAGCAGATGACGAGGGCTATGGAGATGGCCAGTGCCAGCCCCAGGGACATGGCCACTATCCACCATGGAACGATGCTGAAAAGCCCTGGGGAGGAAGGAGAGGAGAAGGGGAGACCTCCAACGCAGGGCAGAGCCTCAAGCCATTTCTAAACACAGTCTCCATCACAGCCCAAAGAGGACAGACCTGGTCAGGAAACGACAGCCCTGATTAAATCACCCATGCTGGGCTACCATGTTTCCTTTCCCAGGAGGGGAAGCTGGGCACATTTTGGCATCAGCGTGATGTCCTCCACGGTTTCACTGGCCCAGGCAGGGAGACRAAGGGCCCCAAGAGAGGACTGGAAGCCATGTGGCTTGCACACCCCTTAAATACTGCTTTTACAGAGCTGAGGGCAAATTACCTGGGGCCTCAGCACGGCAGACTACCGCAATATCGGTGCTGGCCGTGCTCCAGCTCACCGGGTTGCTCGCGTTGCAGCAGCAGACGGTGGGGTCGGCGTCCCCATGGACCTGCAGGTGCAGCCAGCGCTGGTGCTCCAGGGCTCCCAGGGGATCCCCGCCACAGGACCAGTTGTAGGAGACGTTGCCGGCACCGGGCACGGTGCAGACCAGCGAGAGGTTGCACYGGCCCTGCTCCTGGTGCAGGATGTGTGCCTCCAGGCGCGGCTGGCGGATGGGCTCTGCGGGGACAGAGCCGGTGAGAGGGGACGGGGGGGACGCGGTGATGGGGTGACAGGGACACGGCTACTCACCCCACACCGACACGTGGAAGCACAGGGCAGTAACAAAGCCTGATCTGTCCTCAAAATCTGCCCTGTAGACCCCACTGTCTGCCGTGCTGACCGGGCTGATCTGCAGGGAGAGGGTCTCCTGCTGGAAAACAGCTCTCCCAGAAAAAGGACCCACGGAGGATGAGGCAACTTTAGTCTTCTCAGCCGTCAGGATCCGCTGCCAGTATCCTGCATCCAGTCTCACTCTCCATTCCACCTTTGCCCACCCCTGCGGGGGTTTCTCCGGCAGYAGCTGCAGCACTCCRCCGGCAGACACGGCTTGTTCCCGGCACGCCGGGGGTCCTAAAGCGGAGAGGGGTGAGCGAGGGTCCGCGACCCCGGGAGATGCTCCATGGCTGGGGAGGGGGCATTGCCACCAGAGCCCACCCATGCCCCAGACCCCAGCACAGCCCCTCCTGCTCCCCGGGGGCGAGCTCAGCCTGGTTCCCCATCACCATCCCCATCTTGGGGGTACCCTTCTCTCTGCATCATCCCAGCCCGGTTGTGTCTCTGTCTGCAGCCGCTGCCCTGGCCATGCGTTGCAGACGTTCATGCGATATCCTCTGCCCTGCCCAGCGCAAGGATGGTTCCAGACCCTCTGATCACAGCATCTGGGTGCTCATTTGTGCCTCAACTCCTTCCTTGCCCATCCAGCCTGGGGAACAGCAGGAATTTTGGCTGCTGGACCCTTTTTTCTTGACTGTCTGTGCTTGCCTCCCTCTTTTCAGCGCAGCCCCGGATGTCAAGGGCTCTGGCAGGGGTGAGATAAAAAAAGGCCCTAAAACAAACAAACACCTGCAGATGCCGGGGCCGAGCGTGCTTCCTCGCGTCTGCATGTGGTCGGGGCAGCACCGGGGGCTGCCTCGGCCGTGGGTGGACTTTGCCCAGTACAGCCCCATCCAACCACCCAGCTTGCACAGCCATCAAGGCAAGCGTCAGCCTCCAGGAGCTCAGCTTAGCCCACCCAGCCCACAGCCCCCAGCACCGCTTTGCCTCCGCGCAACCGATCCGAGCACCGAGCCCTGCTCGGAGGGCACCRGCGGAGCCACCAGTTTTGCTATCTCCTGGCCCGGCCAGCAGACCCCCAGCAGCTCCAGCCGAACCCTTGTCTTTACCAAGCCACAGGCATGAGGGTACCAGCCCTCGCCGGGGCCAGGGGAGGCCATCCCCGTACTCAGCAGATCTAGGAATACGAGAGGCCAGAGCAAGCAAAGGCAGAAGCATCCTCCCCTGGGGAAATGAAGGAGCAGGCTTAGGAGCAGGCAGTATTTATCTGTTCCCACCCTGATGGCTCACACCTGGGACCTGCAGCTCATTACAAAGGGGGCCCTTCCCATCGCTCCAGGTACTAAACAGCCTGCAAGAAATCGGGACTATTGCTTCCTACTGTTTTGCAGGTATCTAGTGCTGCAAGAAAGATGTGAGGGCACCTTAATGCCCTCATCTTAGGCTCCTGGGGCTGCCCCGGATGGGGGGTGCCGGGGTAGTGGGTGTGCAGAGTCAGGGAAGAAATGATGCAAAAATAACCCCCRCAGCCTGGAGCTGTGATCATAACCCGCTGCCTACAGCCGGTGCGAGCGCTGGGGCCGGGCCAGCGCAGCACACCGCAGGTTAACCACGCCAGCACCCCGGGGGGAGGTTTTTGCAGTTCAGCTGAGCCCGTGGTTGCTGCTGGCTCTGCCGCTTCAAACAAGCAACAGCCCCCATCTTGTGCACCCCTGAGCAGCGAGTGCCCCCCCCTCAGCCCTGCACCATCAGGGTGGGCAACGGGGCCGGGAGATGCGTCTTAGGGTGGTGAGAGAGGGAAGGTGGAGGTGATGCTCGCCTGGTCTCCCCAAGAGCAGGGAAAGGCGGCACAATGGGGGATGCAGAGATGCGGCCAGGGGATGCTCCAGGCACCAAGCTGGCCCCCAAACCCCGGCGTTTTTCCACTCCCCTTGTGCAGAAGTTGCTGGTTTTAGGAAGAAAACCCTCGGCCACCACCAGCTGCACTGAAATCGTGGGGGAAAGGTGCTGTGTTTGTCCAGGGGAGAGACCTGGCCTCAAAAAGCTGCATTTCTGGGCGCAGGAAAGATGAGGGCCGGCCACGGGGTGTGGGTGCTGCTCCGGCGGGGAAGTGACTTCTTTTGGACAAGCCCCGAGCGCTGCAGGCAGCAACGCTGCCCACAAAGGGGAACCAGCACCGCGTGAGAGCCATCCCGTCTCTACCTGCTCTGGGCAGAAAAAGAAGAAAAGCCAAAAAAATCCCACCCAGCCCCGTTCCATCTCCCCAGGGACCCCGAGCCCGGCTCGCTGCCTGTGACCCCGCAGCCCTCCCCGGGCTGAGTGCCTGGGGATGCCTTCATGCCAGCGGCGTGGCCAACCTTTCCCCGGCACCCAGCTCCCCGGGCAGGCACCGTGCATCCCTCCTGCCCTGCCTGCGAACGCTACCAGCACCAGTGCAGGCAGCAGGGCTGACCCACCGCCAGCCTGCCCTCTGTACCATGAGGTCGAGCAAGCCCCCATCCTCCCGGCAAACCCAGCACCGCGTCCCCTCCTCACCTTGGCCGCCGGCCACAGCCAGCAGCACCAGGTACAGCAGTACCAAGAGTGCCGGCGGGCAGCAGGGACCCCCATGCCGGTGCATCTCCGGATGGTACCGGAGCGAGTTCCCTGCAGCCAGAGAGGTGCAAAACCCCTCAGAGCCAGCAACTGTCCAGCCACAACTTCCTCTCCCGCCTGCAGTTCCTTCGCATCCTCCGCCTCTGTGTAATCTCCTCCATGCTGCCGCTCTCATCCCCACTGTCCCCCCCTCCCCAGCCCAACCCTCCTCTGGGGTGGATGCCAGGGTACCCCGGTTCCCCACGGGGCAGAGCGCGGTGGGGAAGGAGGCGCTGCCGGCTGCCCCGGCGAGCTCGGCTGCAGAGTTGGGTGGCTGCAAACCTCAGAGGAAACTAATTTTAATTACCAGGAGGGGAGGAGGTTTTTGGGGGTTTTGCTTTCCCTTTGCAGCTCGCTTCAGGAGGAGAAGCTGCACCAGGCGCTGCACGGCAGCAATTTGTAATGTGCGGATGTGTCCAGCACCCTGACCACAGGCCAGGGACGGCCCTGAGCAGCAGGATTCGACCCATCGGGGAGCAGTGCCCAGCCCAAAGACCCCCGTGCCTCGAGGTCAGGGAGCTGGGGAGCGGCGCAGCCCAGCCGGGGGGGTCCCAGGAGATGCGGGGGGCAGCAGATGCAGACCTGGGGCTGATCTTCCCCCCGTGCCCACCCTGATCTCCCACCCCAATTCCCACCTTTCCCTGGGACAGCCATGGAGCATGTCACCCCTCTCCTCCTCATCACCCTCTTCTTCCTCTGCCGAGCCCAAGGTAAGTGCAGGCAGGTGGCACCCAGCTCTGCTGCGGGAGGTGCAATGAGTTGTGTCCAGCCTCTGCGCCAGGCATCCACATGGAGCTGGCAAGTTCCTCGGGAAACTGCTTTTAAAAGCACGCCCAGGGTCAGCGCTTGGCTGTGGGTTGGTTTTTTGTTTGTTTGTTTGTTTTTTTCTGGTGCGAACTAGCAAGCAAAGCTTGTTGCAGGATCAGAGCAGTCTCTCGGGTTGTCGGGTGAGGAAAAAAAAAACTCACAAACCGAAGCTGAAAGCAAAAGGCTCTTTTTGAGGGTCAGAAAGCCTCAGCACTACGGGTATCACTTAAATTGGGCCATTAAGAAGGAATTATTGTCAAAAATTGTCTTTTTTTTTTAAGGAAAGACTGCATGTTTAGGAAAAAAATGCTCTGCTTGTGAGGGTTTGACTTGCCGTAGGAGGCACAGGGGAGGGTGGTGAGCGAGAGCCTCATCAGACCTTCCTCTCTGCCTGGAAAATGGGATTCCCTTTATATTAACGTTAGATAACAAATAAATATTGGGAGAAAATAACCCCCATGGTGCATAGTCGAGAGTATCTCTTTCCCACCAGCCGAAGGTAAGTGGAGGTGGAAGATGTGAAAGAAGGAGGAACTGAAAATGGCTTCCCAAACTGCGCTCGGCCTCCCCGGGGGGATCGAAGGGATGGGTGAAGGCACGCGATAATGGAGGCTTTGAGCCCCAGATCCCCAGGGATGGACAGAGCGGGGTTGTGCCGGGTATGGGACCCCACTGCAGTGGTGGTGACCGTGCYCCCTCCCCAGCCATGGAGCATCTCCCGGGGTCGCGGACCCTCGCTCACCCCTCTCCGCTTTAGGACCCCCGGCGTGCCGGGAACAAGCCGTGTCTGCCGGYGGAGTGCTGCAGCTRCTGCCGGAGAAACCCCCGCAGGGGTGGGCAAAGGTGGAATGGAGAGTGAGACTGGATGCAGGATACTGGCAGCGGATCCTGATGTCTGAGAAGACTAAAGTTGCCTCATCCTCCGTGGGTCCTTTTTCTGGGAGAGCTGTTTTCCAGCAGGAGACCCTCTCCCTGCAGATCAGCCCGGTCAGCACGGCAGACAGTGGGGTCTACAGGGCAGATTTTGAGGACAGATCAGGCTTTGTTACTGCCCTGTGCTTCCACGTGTCGGTGTGGGGTGAGTAGCCGTGTCCCTGTCACCCCATCACCGCGTCCCCCCCGTCCCCTCTCACCGGCTCTGTCCCCGCAGAGCCCATCCGCCAGCCGCGCCTGGAGGCACACATCCTGCACCAGGAGCAGGGCCAGTGCAACCTCTCGCTGGTCTGCACCGTGCCCGGTGCCGGCAACGTCTCCTACAACTGGTCCTGTGGCGGGGATCCCCTGGGAGCCCTGGAGCACCAGCGCTGGCTGCACCTGCAGGTCCATGGGGACGCCGACCCCACCGTCTGCTGCTGCAACGCGAGCAACCCGGTGAGCTGGAGCACGGCCAGCACCAACGTTGTGGCAGCCTGCCGTGCTGTGGCCTCAGGTTTGTGGGACAAATGTTTTGGGGGGGGGGGGGAGTTTCTGCCCCCTCCAGCTCCAAAATGAGGTTTGGGATTTAAATCCATATGGGATAAATAAGTGGGAAATGTAGCTGGGGGCTGGGGGCGCAGAGCAGCGCRCTGCCGGYTGTAGGCAGCGGGTTATGATCACAGCTCCAGGCTGCGGGGGTTATTTTTGCATCATTTCTTCCCTGACTCTGCACACCCACTGCCCCTGCACCCCCCATCCGGGGCAGCCCCAGGAGCCTAGGACCCCATCACCGCGTCCCCCCCATCCCCTCTCACTGGCTCTGTCCCCGCAGAGCCCCTCCGCCAGCCGCCCCTGGACGCACGCATCCTGCACCAGGAGCAGGGCCGGTGCAACCTCTCGCTGCTCTGCACCGTGCCCGGTGCCGGCAACATCTCCTACAACTGGTCTCGCAGGGGATGTCCCCCCCATCCTCAGCTTCTGTCTCTATTTGCAGACGTTCTGTGTTCCTACTGCAAAGTGAAGGGGCTGCTCTGCCTGCTGGTGCTGGGCAGCCTGGTTACAACCGTGGCCGTCACGCACGTCCTCGTCCGGCAGCGGGGACCCCCTTCCCGCAGYGCTCCCGGCTCTTTGGGTGCTAGGTAGGACCCCCCAAAGGGGGAGCCTGAAAAGCAGCCGCCGCTTTGTGCGTCAGGTTGGGCCTCAAAACACCCCAATAAATGAGCTGCTTTTAACCGCGGAGAGCTGTTAACCCGCCTGAGCATGGATTAAAGAAAAATCTACTTTTTTCTTCCCCCCCCCCGTATTCTGTATTTTGGGTTCTTGGGCTGTTCTGTGGAGGGGACAGATCAAATGGGCTGCAGGGGTTTTCACCCCAAAAGATGAGGCTCCCCTCCAGCAGCCCAGGACAAAGCTTCCCCCCACCCCAGAAGAGACCCCCGGGGTGGGATTTTCCCTCGGGTTTTGAGCATTTGCTCCCCTGCCCCGTGTCCTGACGGACCCCTCGCTCTGGGATGGAGCCGTTGCGATGGGATCGGGATGCGGGGATTGAGGAGCATCACCCCAGCCTTGCGTTAACTCTCCTCCCCATCCTTTAACGAAGCAGCTCGGCGTGTCGCCCGCTCATCGTCGGAGGTTTATTCCCTCACCCAAATATCTTAACTCCAGATCTGCCATGTATAGATAAACCGCGGATGGGGTGCCGTGTGGAAGGAGCATTGTGTTATCTGGGCGCAGCAGCAGTTTGTTGGTCCCTTATCTAGCCCTGACCGACAGATACCACCTCATTAAATCACCGGTAGATATTAATGAGCCTGTCCTGAGAGAGGTTTTACTACAATCCAGCGGCACTTTCAGCTTTTTCTGGCATATCAGGGATGCCCAAGTCCAGCACAGCTCCGCCGAGGCCAGGCGTCCCCTGTGCCCGTGCCGTCCCCTGCCCGGCAGAATCATCCGGGGCCGGTGGGACGCAGGCAGCCGCGGTGCTGCTGGAAGAGAGCAAAAGGCACCGAGGCCAGCGGCCCCTAATCCGATCACCCCGCCGTCTGCTTCTGCCCTCTGATCCGCGCCGCTAATCACCTTATGGTAAGCTCATTGCCTCCGCGGCAGCCCCGAGCCGTTCCCCGGCCTCGCTGCAGGGTTGGATGCTGGCAGGGAAACCGTGACTGGGAACTGGGTGATGCATGGGATGAGTTGGGGTCCAGGGGTCCCCGCTGTAAAACAGCCACCCCAGGGCAGGGGCCGTTGGCTGGCTCTGCCAGGGGACTGGGCAAACGGGTGGGAAAAGGGCAGATTCCCAGCAAAAGTCTTGGAAAAAGGCCACGGCACGGGGAGCAGAGAGGGATGGGATCAGCTCAGCCTCTCTGGCAGCTGGAGCGGGTTTCCTGCAAGCCCGAAAACCACCGGCATGCCCAGGCGTGCGCACCCAAGGATGCACAAGCCGACAGGTCCCTGTTCCATCACCCGGCAGCGACCAGGCTGCAACAGCTTCAACCCTGGCGGTGGGGGAAACTGAGGCACGGCCTGACCCCGCAAGCCGAGACGGAGCCGGCTGAAGGAGCTCCGGCGGCTTTCCCTCCCCGCGCGGTGCCCCGGCGGTGACGTGGGACACGCCGGCTCCCGCAGCCCCTTCCTCCCCCTCGCAGGCAGAGGAGCAAAAAAACTAATTAAGGCTACAAAGGGAAAAGCAGCGTTTTGCAAGGTTGAAAACCTCCGCTCCAGAGCAGGGGCTGAGCCGATTAATTAGAGCTTTTGTCTGCGACTCTGTTCAACATGTTGGGAACAATTTACATCAAGGGGACCTTCCCTGGGCTGGAGGAGCTTTGCCCAGGGAGCGCGAGAGGGGGGAGAAAAAAAGGGAAAAGAATGAAAGGGAAACGTTTACCACGTTTCACGGACCACGTTGAGGAGGAAGGGAAGATGCTGCATACTTGAAGCACCGCATTGCAGAGGGTGTTTTTATTCAGCGCATCATCCGCGGTTTCTCATTCCCCTTCCAGCTAAATTTGGCCCATGAGATGCGCAGGCGAGGAGGACGGCGGAGGGTCGGGGGGGGATGCGGTTCTGCGCAGGCAGAGCTGCTCGCGTGGCGGTGCGATGGCTCGGGGACGCGTGGTCGCTTTCCTGGCTCTGGCATCCCTCCCCTATTCGGCAACGTGGCCGAACCAGCTACGCGGGGCAGGTGATGCTGCAGGATGGGAGTGGGCGGCCATCCCGCACGAGGCTTTCACGTGGATGCCACCATCAGGGTCCCCGTGAGGACCCCCCCATACCTCCCCACCCTTCTCAGACAGGCAGCTTTTTAAATGCTTTTCTGTTTGAATGGGCCTGCAGCCCATCCCCGCAGCATCCGACCTGYGCTCCCCTTCGAAACCATGGAGGGAGGGAAAAGTCACGTTATTTTTAATCAAAATACTCTCCCAGGCTGGAGCGTGGCTCTGCCCGAGAGGTGGCAGCATGTGACCACGCTCGGTGGCAGCCAGGTTGGGCTTGTCCCTGGGGGGCCAGGCTGGGGGTCCCTGAACGCCCCCCACCCACCCCAACCCCCCAGCATCCATCCCACAGGAGCTGAGCCCTGGCTCCGTGCGCTGATCCCAAATTACTCGGGGAAGGGATAACTGGGTGGCAACCTTCGCTTTTGAGTGGGACGGGGCTGGAGGATGGGTCGTGCAGGGATCATATCCAGGGGAAAGCAGGTTTCCACCGAGAGCATCTTATACAGCCCCTGAGCCTCCCTCAGCCCCAGCTAAAATTCACCTGTGCTGGGGGGGCAGCGCCTGCAGCCCTGTCCCCGTTCCCAACTGGTTCCAATGGGAAAAGGGCCGGGATGCGCAGGGGAAGGACACCAGCCCCAGCTCTGCCCATGTCCCCTGGCCACTCACGCTCCACCAGCAGGATCTTAAACCCCTGCTTCCCCTCTGCCGCTGGTGCCATCGCCTCCGCMGGGTTATTCATCATCCACACGAGATACTGGTGAAGTGGGAACTGCCCCTTCCTCTCCTGCCTGTCCCGGGGCAGAGTCAGGCCCCAACACATCGTGGCAAATACCGGCTGCCACCGCTTCCTCCATGAAGCCCATCCCACCCGCCAAGTCACCGCTTCCCTCRCCCCACAAGCACCCGTGTCCTTCCCGGCGGTAAGCCTTGCGCGATCCCTCTCCGACAGCGCTGCCGCCAGCCCCGGGGGGTTTCTTGCCCCTGTAGGATTCAGCCCCACGGGTCAGGGGACTCAGCATCCGCTCAGCCCTCCAGCCAGCCCCACACAAGGAGGGGACATGGCCGGAGCAGAGGCCACACTTCTCTGCTGCGTGCTGCTAGTGGCAGTCGGGGGTAAGGATGCTCCTGGGGCTGGGGTGGGCAGTTTGCCRCAGGCAGGGCTGGGATGCTGGGGCAGGTGGGCTGGAGCATCCTGGCTGCACCAGCATCCATCCCTAGGGATGCTTCGGGGTGCTTTTTTTTTTTGGCGGCGGGGGAGGGAGATGCGATCGCCGCTGCTGTGGTTCCCCCCCACAACCGTCTTGTGGCACCCGGTGCCTTTGCAGGTCTGCGTCTCTGCTGCGGCATCAAGCTGCTGAAGGGGCTGAAGGGACAGTCCCTGTCCTTCCCAGCCCTGCAGTTAGAGTCTGCGGACATCACACGGGTCACCTGGAGGTCCTCGGGGATCCACATTGCCGAGGCCAAGCCCAGGGAGAAGAGGTTCACCGTCGACTACCTGCCCCACTTCCATGGCCGGCTGCTCATCCACCCCACCAACCTGTCACTGGAGATCACACCGCTGAAGCTGGGGGACAGCGGGATGTACAAGGTGGTCGTGGACACCCTGTCTGACCCCACCAACCCAAAGACCTTTTCCTACTTATTGCTGGTTCATGGTGAGTCCAAGGATGGAGGGAGGAGGCTCATGGGGGCCAGGCTTGGGTTTGGTCAACCCCGGGCATGTCCCCATGGGTGTGGGCTGCCACCGCGTCAGCTCCCCAGCCCCAAGCCCACCCATCCCACGGCATCTCCTCCCTGACTGTGCGGAGGAGCCCAGGATGGGTTTGTGGTCGGTGGAGAACTTCACCTTCCTCTTTCGGTGCCTGTGCTCACCCGCTGCACCCRCTGCACCCAGCCCCAGTGGCACCCAGACCCCCTGGGGTGCTGCATCCAGCCCTGGTGGCACCCAGACCCCCTGGGGTGCTGCACCCGCTGCACCCAGCCCCGGTGGCACCCAGACCCCTTGGGGTGCTGCACCCACTGCACCCAGCCCCGGTGGCACCCAGACCCCTTGGGGTGCTGCACCCACTGCACCCAGCCCCAGTGGCACCCAGACCCCCTGGGGTGCTGCACCCAGCCCCAGTGGCACCCAGACCCCCTGGGGTGCTGCACCCGCTGCACCCAGCCCCAGTGGCACCCAGACCCCTTGGGGTGCTGCATCCGCTGCACCCAGCCCCGGCAGCACCCAGACCCCTTGGGGTGCTGCATCCGCTGCACCCAGCCCCAGTGGCACCCAGACCCCCCGGGGGTGCTGCACCCACTGCACCCAGCCCCAGTGGCACCCAGACCCCCCGGGGGTGCTGCACGCACTGCACCCAGCCCTGGTGGCACCCAGACCCCCCGGAGTGGGGGCCAGTCCCCTGTGCCCGAAACAGCCACTGGCCCCGTGGCTCACGCCGTGCCCCGTGCCCGCAGGTGGCTCACCTGAGACGCTGGCCGAGACCGGTGAGGCAGGAGGACACAGCGGGAGCACCGCGGCACCCCGGGGAGCGACCGAGCCCCGTGCTGGAGATGCCACGACGCAGGGCGCGGGTGGGGGGCAGSCCCCGGGCGATGGCAGGGGGCCGGGGGGGTGCAGAGTGCGGGACCGCTACTGCGTGGTGAAGGGGTACCTCGTGGCCACCGTCTTCGGGCTGCTGCTGATGTTGGTGGCCACCGTCCACGCTGCGACCAGGGACAAAGCCACCGAGCCGGGGGATGAGGTCTCAGACCCAAGAGGGGAGTCTGAGCCCACCGGCGTCACCGCTCCACAGAGACCATCCCCGCGGCAGTGATGAGCCCATATTCGGGGCTCCGGGAGCGGTGGCTCCCCTGCCTCAGTTTCCCCAGCCAGGGAAAGCCAAGATTGCTCTAACAAAAGCCCCTCAAGGTTGCGAAGTGAAACCCAGCTTCCTCATCTATTGCACAAGCAGCTGCCCCAAAATGCGGCAATGCCTCTTCCTCCCAGAGGCCACCGCAGCCCATGGGGGGCCCGGCAGCCCCCTGGCACCCAGCAGGACCGAAACACATTCCGGCACACCCCCTGCACCGAGCGTGCCGCCGCGTCGGGTCTCAGCACACCTGATCCAGGGACGCCTCGGTTACCGGGACATCATCGGTTTCATATTTACAGCCCCGAATCCGGTGCGAGATAATAATTCAGCGTCTCATAAAACCTTCTATAGTTTATAATAAGTGAATTATTTACTGGTGACCCTGACTAAATGCTGCGCGGCATAAATTATTGAGTGGCAGATCTGTCAAAAAGTTCTCATAAATAAGTTATCTGGTGCCGTCTTAATGTTCCCAGTAAATTACTCATTCAATCTCCCGTCTAAATGCTCTCCTGGGGAAATTACTCGCGCCTGCTGATTTATGAATTAGGCCTGGGCAAATAAGGACGATTAGGAAGGAGAGCCCTGCCAGGACACCCGAGGGTTTCGTTTCGCCGTGACGTTTCATCCCAAGCGCATCCCTGGTGCTGCCCCGTCCAACAGCTGCTAGGTACCAGGCGGGACGGATCCTGCTCTGCCCTATGTGCTGGTCCCAGAGGGACTGTCCCCACCCTGGGGTGCTCAGCACCCTCCTTCCAGCCACAGGCACTGGCCAGGCAGCGATCCCGGGGTCGGACAGCAATCCCAGGGTTCTGCAGTGATCCCAAGGTCAGGCAGTGATCCCGGGATCCAGCAGCGATCCCAGGGTCAGGCAGCGATCCCGGGGTCAGACAGCGATCCCAGGGTCAGACAGCGATCCCGGGGTCAGGCAGCAATCCCGGGGTCAGGGCAGCGATTCCAGGGTCCCACAGCGATCCCAGGATCCTGCGGTGATCCCAGGGTCCCGCAGCGATCCCAGGGCAGGCAGCGATCCCGGGGTCCCGCAGGGATCCCAGGGTCAGGCAGCGATGACAGGGTCAAGCAGCGATCCCAGTGTCCCGCAGTGATCCCAGGGTCAGGCAGCAATCCCAGGGCAGGCAGTGATCCCGGGGTCCCGCAGCGATCCCAGGGTCAGGCAGCAATCCCAGGGCAGGCAGCGATCCCAGGGTCAGGCAGCGATGACAGGGTCCCGCAGCGATCCCAGGGTCCCGCAGTGATCCCAGGGTCCCGCAGTGATCCCAGGGTCCCGCAGCGATCCCAGGGTCCCGCAGTGATGCCTGGGGAAGCAGCGCCCGCTCCCAGCCCTGCTCCGCTCTTCCCCATTGCAGGAGGGGGTCAGAGGGGCTCCCCCCAGCACCCCCGACACCCCAAGCAACCCCGCGGCAGCCCCGGGCTCGTTACCTGTGCTTTATTGCCTGCAGGCTGTGGCACACTGCGCTGGCCATATGTTTTATTGCCATTATAATCATCACCCGGCAAGCACGCGTTTCCATCTCCCCCAACAAGCCTAAATCTTCCCTGCCAGCAGCCCGGGGTTGCTCTCCATGTCTCGAGCGCGCCGAGAACCATATTTCTACCAGGTCCTGGGCGTAATTAAAGTGTCACCCGAGGAGTGTGACAACCACGACCCCGACACAGAGGCAAAGCACAAAGTCACGAGCCCCGGGAGGGGACTCCTCCGGTTTAACCATCCCTCTCCCCGTCACCGGCACGCGGGAATTGCAGCCGTTTTTGATGAATCTCTTTGCTCTACCTCTTCTTCCAGGAGCGGAGCTGATGAAAATAATATGTTAAGCATGGCTCGACCTCGTGGGGTGATGGGATGGGGAAGTGCCTTCCCCGTGACGAGGCACAGCCTGCGAYGGAGGCAATTAACTCAATCCTGGAGGATGGTGAATTTTGGAGGGGGGGAAAATTCACGTGCGAGAGCCGGGGGTTTCGTGGGAGACGGGGATGTCGCGCAATTATCCGCAGTGGGAGAAGCGGATTTGCCTCTGCGGAGGGGATGGGGATGGGAACGGGTCTCCCTGGGGATGCTCCTGCATCCGCTTCGGCACAAAGGCCACCCCGGCCGCTCCGCCGGGTCCCCGTGGGAGCCCCGCTCGCCCATCACCCACGCGCCAGGCCTGCGCCAGTGTTTGCTTTAATAATTGAATGCCGGTTTGGGGGACAATTATTTATTTAAAGGAAACAGCGTGTTAACAAGAACACAATCTAATCCCCGGTGACAGATGTCTGCTTTATTAGCACCTCTGTCCGAGAGCTGAGCCCGGGAGGCAAACAAACAAACACGACAAATAAAACCCTCGTTAGAAGATGTAAGCACACGCCAGAAATTAGTGCGAGGGGGAAAAAAATAAATATGAAAAGGTGGTGGCACCCCTGCCATGGCTGCTCACGCCAGCGCCGGGTTGGGTGGAGGGAGGCGATGCTCGGAGCCGGGGCTGGACCGGCCCCGGGGTGATGTTGGAGGCTGCGTTTTGGCCAAATCCCCGGCTAGACGGCACCTCGCCGTCCCCTGCACCGAGGGGTGCGCCCAGAGCTACTGGGTGAGGTTGTGTCCCCTTTTTCACCCCTTGACACCCAAATCTGCTCTCTTCTGCCTGAGCCTGGCACCAGGGAGCAACAGCATTTGGGAGATGGGGAAACTGAGGCACCGAGGGGCAAAGGGACCGGTCTGCGGCATTCAGGGGAGACGCATCTCAAGGAGCCCTTCGTGGAGGAAATCCTGATCGCGGTGACGGGGAGCAGCCGGGGAAGGACAGGCAGCGCAGGCAGCGCGGGCAGCACGGGCAGCGGGTTACGGGGACAGGATTAGTGCCAGTAAAACAGGCTCAGTCCTCAGCCGCCGTCTGGGGCCGGGGAGGGGGGGGAGAAGGAGAACGGATTTTCCCCCAGCGCAGGATTAGTCCAAGGCGCTGTCGGGGGGAGGCTGGCCGAGCGATTTGGGGTGCTGGGGATGGGGTCCCGATGGCCAGGGCAGGGCTGGGTCACCCTCACCCCGGCTCGGCTGAGAACGGCGGCGATGGAGGCGGTGATGGATGCCACGGCACGCCAGCCCCACGGGGGCTCTCCGGCACGTCCCCATCTGTTTGGTGTCCGTTTAGCAAATGCCTCCGTGAGGACCAGCTGCGAGCTGGCACCCAGCACCCGACTGGCACCCAGCACCCGACTGGCACCCAGCACCCAGCTGGCACCCAGCACCCACCCTGAAACCGGTTGGGGAAGCCAGAGCGTCTGGTCTGCCGGGAGCTGCTCCCGGGCTGGAGTCCCACCTCAACCTGGAACTCATCTGTGCTCCAAAAAATAAAGGAATTAAAGAAAAATGGCATCAGCGAGTTGTGGGGGGTTTCCTACAGCGCCCGGTGGGGATGCTCTGATGTCTAATATAGAGCTGAGCCCACCGAGCGCGGTCCCAACAGCTCGCATCTCCCTAACCCCCTTCTCGCCCCATCTCCTTTATCCTTGTGACTTTGACCCGCTTGTGAAATTTATTTTAAATCAGCCAAGGAGTTGAGGAATTATTGGCAGGGGGAAGGAGGCCAGAGAGGCGAGAGAAGCTGCCTTTCCTTAGGAAATCAAGTTTCCTGCAGCTCTTTGCAAATCACCATCCGCCGAGCAGGCAGGAGCTGGGCAAAAGCAGCGCCCGCCGCAGCCCCTCCTGGAAAGGAGTTAATTACCGTGGAATAGAGGTCACGCCGGCAGGAGCGTAGGAACGCAGGCAAAGAGGCTTCCTCGTAATTGCTTTAGAAAAAAAAAAAAAAATAATAATAATAAAGAGACTTTACGTGGGTCTGAAGGATTGGGGTATAGACTTCTCCGGCCTTTCCCCGCCGAGGTGCTTTTCATAAGCCAAAAAATATCTCAAATTATTTTTCTGCTCTCCATCATTGCGCCCGGGCAAGCGGGAAGCAAAATCCCTTCCCCTCCATCCCGCCTCGGCCGTCGTGGGAGCATCGGGCATCGCAACTCCCCGGGGACCCCCGGTCCTGACCCGGCATGGAGCGGGGCCGGCTAACGAGCGGCTTCGTTAGCCATTCCGCTCCAGCGCGTCGCTCGTAATGAGGAAAGGCGAGCGGCTGCCTCCAAATGGGTTCTGGAAGCTGCTCGGAGACATTAGGCTCTGTATAAATATCATTATGATTGTTATTATTATTGGCGCAGATGGGCTTTCATGGCCCGCCGCGCACCGCGGGAGATCCTGTTCTGCCTCCGGCGCTCGGCGAGTGGGAGAAAACAAATTGCCGATGCCAGTCCCGGCTCCGCGCGGTGCTGGGGGGTGCCATGTACCCCCTCCCCCCGGTTCGGCTGCGCCCCCACCCCCCCCTCCCTGCTCCCAAGGCAGCGCTCGCCGCAAGGATGGATTTGCTCAACCCGCCCTGACGCCGGGGTTGATGGGCCTAACGCCAAGCTGGTCGGGATGTGCTGCCCCATGGGGACTTCCCCCCCCCCCTCCCCCCGCTAATCTGCCAAGGTTTTGGGGGTTTGGGGGTCCCACGCTACCTTTGCTGCTCCCCCTCATCCCCCAGCCCGGTCCCGCTCCCCGGCCGCCCCCGCTCCCGAGCAGCGAACGTGGCGGCTTTCTCCTCTCCCTCTCGTCAGCAAATTCCCGGCCGCTGCCGCCGCCGCTCCTCCCTGACCTCTCTCCCCTTCCTCCGTGCTCCACAAACTCCTTCATATTTCTTTCGACTCCGCGGTCATCTCCTCTCCTACTCAAATTCCTCCGGGCGGCTGGAGGAGGTGGGGGGGAGGCAGCTCCATGGGGCCCCTCGAACCCCAGGAGACCCAAGGGAAGAATTTGGCCGGATTTGGGGTAAGAGGAGCCCACGGGCACGGTGATGCCCGGGGAGGGCACGGCCACACTCATCGACACCTCCCRTCCCATCCCGTCCCCCCCCCATTGCTGATCTGGACACAACCTGCATCACCCCCGAGTCGCCTCCCAAGGAGAGCCGCTGTTATTACTTTTAATAAAACATCCTTTATTTTCATCTCTTTTTATTGCAATCATCCGTCTCGGCTGCTTCGGAGCCCGGCGTGGCCGCCATAAAGGCTCCCGGTGCCCCTGGGGGTTGTGGCGGGTGGGGGGGGCTTGGGGGTCCCCGGTCCCGGCTGAGGGGGGTCCCTGGGTGTCGCTGGGTGAAACCATCCGGGAGCAGCGGGTCCCCAGAGAAAAGCTGCAGCTGAAGGAAGGCCCCGAGGAAGAGGAGGGAGCCGGGAGCCCCCCGAGCAGGGAGCCGAGGGGGAGCCCGCTGCTGCCCCGCACCCACCGAGAGCCACCTCCTCTGTGGCACAAGGGACGCCGGGGACGTGCCGAGCCGCAGCCGCAGCCACCGGGATGGGGTGCGGGACCGTGGGGGGTGGAAAAAAACCCTCTGCCTGCTAGAAATCCCTGCTAAAGCCAAAAAATTGGCCTTTCTGCTATCGCATGTAGTGATTCAGCGGCCTTAACTCCTGCACCGAAACACCCCGGGCTCTGCTCTCCTACCCCTTTGGCAAAGCCGGCGGCTCCCGGCGGAGCGCGGGAGATGCCTGCTGACTCAGGCAGGCAGCCCGGCGCTGGTTCCCATTTGCAATGTTTTTTCTAAAACCCTCAGGGCTCGAAATTCTATTTAAGAAAAAAAAAAAAAAAAAAAAAAAAACCCAAAAAAAAAAAAAAAAAAAAAACCAAACCCCCCCCCCCCCCCCCCCCAAAAAAAAAAAAAACAACAACAAAACCACCACCACCACCATGAAAGCTGAAAGCTTCTGCCTCCACCAAGGGCTTAGCCAGCTCCACTCGACTTGGAAAGCTTCCCTTCCCGGGAGCCTGCGGGCAAGAGGATTTTTGGAGGCGCTGATATCCAGGGCCTTTAGCTGGAGCTTAGAAAGTTTTCAAAAGAGAAATAGCAAGAGGAAAG
The DNA here is from genome assembly GCA_035582835.1 of Phoebastria nigripes. NCBI lineage: Eukaryota > Metazoa > Chordata > Aves > Procellariiformes > Diomedeidae > Phoebastria > Phoebastria nigripes. The sequence continues at coordinate 130,800 of JAYKAV010000029.1, forward strand.
GCTGAAAGCGTGTGCGGCGTGGGGAGGGGACGCTGCCTTGGGACATGGCGGGGGGGGGAGAGGGAAGGGCGAGGGCTGTGGGTTCTACCCTGGGTGGGTGCTGCGGGGTCCCGGGTGGGTGCTGCGGGGGCCACACAGCCAGCCAGCCACAGTGCGCGCGGGGGTACGCAGACACGGCAGACACGCAAGACGTACGCACGCCCCCCCCCCCAACACGCGTGCACAGATGCGCCCACAGAAGCACAAACCCACCCCGCCACGTTCACACGCGTGTACGCACACAGCAACGGGCATGCACGCCCGTGCGGACCAGCATGCGAACGCACGCACGCACACGGGCGTGCCAACAGGCGCACACAAAATACCCCGACACGCAAACACAGACATCCCGACATGCGTGTACACGTGCACACATGTGCAAAACGACATGTGGATACACACCCCCGACATGCATGTACACACCCCAACACGCACACACACGCAAATGCACACCCCAACATGCGTGTACACACGCCAACACGCATGTACACACCCCAACACGCACACACACGCAAATACACACCCCAACATGCGTGTACACACCCCAACACGCATGTACACACCCCAACATGCACACACACACAAA
>JAYKAV010000029.1:155836-176442 GCA_035582835.1 Phoebastria nigripes
TGCTGGGCACCCACGGAGAGCACCCACACTGGGAAGGGATGCTGGGCACCCACGGCGAGCACCCACAGCGGGAACGGATGCTGGGTGCCCATGGTGAGCACCCACACCGGGAAGGGATGCTGGGTACCCAGGGCAAGCACTCACGATGGGCAGGGATGCTGTGTGCCTACACTAGGAAGGGATGCAGGGCACCCACAGCGAGCACCCATGCCAGGCAGGGATGCTGGGCACCCATGGCAAGCATCAGAGCTTTTGGGATCTCCCGCAGCATGGGCCATGCCCTGGGTGGCAGCGTGGGGAGGGGGATTCTCCCTTTGTCCCCTCTCCCTCTGTCACCCTGACCCTGTGCCAGCGCCCGTGACAGCTCCGTCTGCCCTCCCGCAGATCCCCCGACTGTCACCCTGTCCATCCAGCCCCAGACGGTGCAGGAGGGCGAGAGGGTCGTGTTCACCTGCATGGCGACCGCCAACCCCGAGATCAAAGGCTACAGGTGAGGGTCCCGTGGGACCCCGGGAGGTCCCTCCCCAACCTCCTGGCTTGGCTTCAGCATCATATGGGGACAGGGATGGGGGGTCAAACGGGGCCATGGGGGTCCCGCGCACCCCCTCAACGCGCCTGCCTCGGGTCTCTGCCCCCCTCAGGTGGGCCAAGGGGGGGGTGATCATCGAGGATGCCAAGGAGAACAAGTACGACACGCAGGTGGATTACACCTTCTTCACGGAGCCCGTCTCCTGCGAGGTACACAACGACATCGGCAGCACCAACGTCAGCACGCTGGTGGACGTGCACTGTGAGTGGGGCAGCCCCCGGCCCGAGCCCCGTGCCCTGGCACCCCTGGGCTGCTGCCAGCCCCCCTCCCCCAGCTCTGCTCCTCACCCTCTCCCCCTCCCCCCTCTCCAGTTGCCCCTCGGATCGTGGTGGACCCCAAACCCACCATCACGGACATCGGCTCCGACGTGACGCTGACATGTGTGTGGTCCGGCAACCCACCGCTGACCCTCACCTGGACCAAAAAGGAATCCAACATGGTAGGGTCCAGCAGCYGAGCTGGGGGTAGGTGGTCGCGGGGGGTCTCGTGCCCTCTCCCTGATGCCCCCATGGCGCTTGCACCCAGGTCCTGAGCAACAGCAACCAGCTCTACCTGAAGTCCGTCACGCAAGCCGAYGCGGGGCAGTACGTCTGCAAAGCCATCGTCCCCCGCATCGGTGTGGGCGAGCGCGAGGTCACCCTCTTCGTCAATGGTGAGTGTCCCCCCCCGTGCCAGACCCCCATCCAGGACACCGATGGGTTGATGCGGTTGTGCTGCCCGTGACGAGCAGTGCGGCGTGCCCTGCCAACACCTGGGGTTTCGGTCAAGCCCCCCTTTGCCTCCCGCAGGACCCCCCATCATCTCGAGCGAGGCTGTGCAGTACGCGGTGCGTGGGGACCGCGGCAAGGTGGAGTGTTTCATCGGCAGCACGCCGCCCCCGGACCGCATCGTGAGTGCCGCGGCGGGGGGCCAGGGGTGCCGGGGGGGTGCTGGGGACGACGCTGAGCTGCGGGTGCTGACACAGCCCCCTCTCCCCAACCCTGGCGAGGCCAGGCGTGGGCCTGGAAGGAGAACATTTTGGAGGCAGGGACGCTGGAGCGGTACACGGTGGAGCGGACTAATACGGGCAGCGGGGTCCTCTCCACCCTCACCATCAACAACGTCATGGATGCCGACTTCCAGACCCGCTACAACTGCACGGCCTGGAATAGCTTTGGGCCGGGGACCGCCATCATCCAGCTGGAAGAGAAAGGTAGCGCCGGCACGGCACCGYGGCCGCCTGGCACGCTGGGGAGCCCGGCTGGGTCTTGGGCATTGCAGGCAACGGGGCTTCGGCAAGGGCAGGCGGCCTCCTGCTGCGGCTGCCTCCTGGCAGTGCCCCTGTCCCCTGTCCCCAGCTAACGTCTCCCCGTCTCCTGTAGAGGTCTTGCCCGTGGGCATCATCGCCGGTGCCACCATCGGGGCAAGCATCCTTGTCATCAGCTTCCTTGTCGCGCTCGCCTGCTTCCTCTACCGGCGCCGGAAAGGAAGTGAGTGGGGGGAACAGGGGGGGTCTGCGGCCACGGCAGAGGGGACTGTGGGTGCTACCCACGGCAGGGATGCCACCCACGGAGTGGGTGTGGGAGGATGCTGCCAGCGGCCGCCTCCATCCCCCGTCCCGCGTGTCCCCAGGCCGCAAGGACGTCACCCTGCGCAAGCTGGACATCAAGGTGGAGACGGTGAACAGGGAGCCCCTGACGCTGCACACGGACCGTGAAGAGGACACGGCCAGCGTCTCCACGGCCACCCGCGTCATGAAGGCCATCTACTCGGTAAGGGACACCCCACGCTGGGGGGGTCACCCCGCAGCATCCTTCCCTGCCCTGCGCTGGGATGGATGGGACCAGGGAGGAACGAGCCCATCTCTCTCCCCCTCTCCTGCAGTCGTTCAAGGACGATGTGGACTTGAAGCAGGACCTTCGCTGTGACACCATCGACACCCGCGAGGAGTACGAGCTCAAGGTCCGGTGATGGTACCAGGGCACGTGGGGTGTAAAAGAGGGGCAGGTCCTGGTTTTGTCCCAAGTTGGGTGGCTGCGGGATGCTCAGTGGAGGGGAAAGGGCTGGGACTCGTGGGTCCCCTCCCTGCGGAGCCCCGCCAGGCTCAGCACATCCCCCCCACCGCCCCCCTCTCCTGGCAGGACCCCACCAATGGCTACTACAACGTCCGCGCCCACGAGGACCGCCCGTCCTCCCGCACCGTCCTCTATGCTGACTACCGCAACCCCGGCCCGGCGCGCTACGACACCCGCCCGCCCTCCCGCCTCTCCCATTCCAGCGGCTACGCTCAGCTCAACACCTACAGCCGCGGCCCCGCGTCCGACTACAACGCCGAGGCGGCGCCGGGTCCCGGACCCCCTCCCGGCACGGCGGGTGGCGAGACGGCAAGCCAGCTCTCCTACGAGAACTACGGGGGCCACGCCGCCTTCCCGGCTGGCGCCGGTTATGCCACCTACCGCCTGGGGTACGGTCAGCCCCCCAGCCTGGACCGGGCACCCTACGACGCCTACGACCCCATGGGCAAGTACGCCAGTGCCACCCGCTTCTCCTACACCTCCCAGCACTCGGACTACGGGCAGCGCTTCCAGCAGCGGATGCAGACACATGTCTAGGGCGGGCAGTGCCGAAGGGGGTTGGGGCGCAGGCAGCGGGGGTCCACAGGTACCTCACGACTGTCCCCTGATATTCAGGGGCTCATCCTGACCCTCCTGCCCCGCTTTTCCTCCGGCGGCTGGACTCCATGTGCCGTGCCACCCCCCCGGGGTTTGCTGGCGGCGGGGACRTGCCCCGAGTCTCTTTGAGCTTCCACTCATTCAGTTCTTTCTTTTCGGTACCTTCCCGGAGGAGGGAGAGGGTTGGGGGGGCATCCTCCCCCCCGTGCCCACCCCGTCCCCCCCCATCCCACCCAGCCTCAGCGGGTGCGTGCGGGTCCGCGCGGCTGTCGGGGCCGGCTCTGCAGCCTCCGCTCTCCCGCTGCCCCAGATCCCCTCTCCGAGCTCCATGGGGCCGGATCCTTCCCCAATGGGTCCCCAGCGCCCCTGAGCCAGCACCTGCCTCTCCCTCCTCTGCAGGAGCGAGGGGCTGCACAGGAGCTGCCCCCAGAACCCCCCCTATCCCATCCAGACCCCCACGCAAGGGAGCAGGGAGTTGCTATATGTGCATATATATGTCTCTGTATGTACATACATATATGCAATGCCCGGTTTCTGTTTTTGCCCAAAAAAGCCCCGTCCCAGCCTGTTCCCATTCCCTGTGCCTTGACTTTGGGGACAGCCCCTGCTCGGGGCCAGCTCCCCCCTTCCCCATCCGTCCCACCTGCCGACAGCCCCCACGCCCACCCTCAGAGCTGCAAGCAGGGGGTGCCCCGGGGGTCCCAGAGAATCAGGACGGGTGAGTTCAGAGCAGCAGACCCCCGACGTCCGCACGTCCCCCCCCCCCCCCATACGCACACTCGTACCTATGGGACAGGCAGCAGTGGGTTTCCATCCCGCTGTTGTCAGCCTGACCCCAAGCAACACCCTGTTAGACCAGCCGGCTCCGTCCCATCACCGCTGCCGCAGCCAGCGGCACCAGCCGGCGCGGGGATGCGGGGGAGTCCCTCTTATGAATGTATATAAAGGTGTATATAAGGGGTGTAAGCACCCTCCCAGCCACCAGCAAGCGTTACCGCTCCGCAACCCCATCCCCGGCACGCTCCCAGCCCAGCCCCGAGGGTTTGGCGAATGTTTTGAGCCGTGGCAAACCAAACCAGCCGGGAGCAGGAGCTTGGCCAGTCCCCCAGCTCCAGGGACTGGGAGGCACTGGGCAGCCAGGGCGATGGGGGTCCCGATTTTGCTGCCTGCAGCGATAACGCTTGCCCAGATGCCGGCTCAGGAGCTGGGGGATGGGGGTCTTGCTGGGGTGCGATGGGTTTTGGAGGGAGGATGGAGGCACAGGGTGGGTTTTGGCTGGGGAGCCCTTCCTGGTCACATCGCTGTCCCTGCGGTTCCCCGGGATTAGGTACGAAATACCTCCCCATGTGCACCCACCCCGCGGGGTCTGCCCCAGGGAGGGGGACACGCTTTGCGGTCCCCATCCCACCGAGCTCCCCGCTCCCAGCCGCCGATGGAGCCGGACCCCGGCGGGCTGGATCCGGCCCTGTCTTGAGCAGGTACGATTTTGGAGGGTTTGGGAAGGGGCTGGCAGAGCCGTGCTGCCACCGCAGCCCCAGCAGCATGGCTCGGGGAGGGGGGGGGGTCCCCTGCCCCCCTCCTTTCCCCCTCAACCCCCCCCAAAAGGTACTGTCAGGATGGGCCAAACCCTGGAAGGTGCTGAGCCCGCGCCCAGCCTGAGCCTCCGACTGCAGGACCGCGTGCCATTTCTTGCAATGGTGCCTGATTTAAACCCCCCCGTCCCCAACACCCTCCTCCTCGCTCCACACCCCCCCACCCCGGGGACAGCCCCTTCTCGGGGGGCAGAGGGGGGCTCGCGCCCCAGGTGCTGCACCCCCACATCGATAGCAATAGCCACTGCGGCAGCGCGGGACGGGCGTCCTGCCCCAGCCATCCCCGGGTGCCGTGAATCGAAGCCGAAGCTTTAAATTAAACCCCCACCCCACCCCGGGGTGGGAACGGGGCCCCCCCCCAGGCCACGGCCGAGCCCCCCGGCACCGGGCGAGCGGGTCCCTTCCTTAGCACAGGCTGGTTTAGACCCCTAGAGACACGTGTCTGTGATCCCCCCGCCCTGCCCCAACCTCCCATTTTTTATTTTTCATTTTCCTTTTTTTTTTAAATATTATGTACTATATTTTTAGTCTTAAACACGATATATTATATATATTTAATTTTTTTATATATATATATAAATATAAATGTTAAAAAAGGGGCTGCAGGTCGCCTTTGTTCTGCGGGGAGCATCGTGACGGGGTGGGTGCGAGTGACCCCCTCCATGGGACAGAACGGCTCGGGGAGTCAGCGAGGCGGGGGAGTCCGCAAGATCTTGGGGGACACGACCAGCGGGGTTGGGGACGTGGGTGCTACGCTGGGGACAAACTCCTTCCCCATGCCCAGCACAGGGCAACGCTTAAACCTCGGCTGACGTTTGCACTGGCTGCCGTCCCCAGCGGGGGCCAGGGGGGTTCCACCGGCCCCGCGCACCCCAAGCAAGCAGCTGTRGGGGCGGCAAGACACGCGCCGGGCTCCCCTGACCTATTTCACCAAAGCTTTTAGCCGGAGCCGGTGCCAGGAGGGGCAGAGGAGGTTTGCCAGCCCCTCCGCGCCCAGCCCGGCTTTATTTTATATCTATTTTTTTCTCCAGAAAACCCTGCAAACAGGCTCGCTTAACGATTTTGTTTCCCTACAAACGCAGCCTATTACTTGGTGTGTTTCCACGCCTGGTTTATTATGCATGAACCAAGCAATTTGCCTGCCGCTCCCGGGGACCCATCTTTAAAACAAAAAAGGTGCTTTGTCATTCTTAATGGCTTTTGCTGGAGCGAGGAGCGGGCGGATGGAAGCACGGATAGACGGATGGATGGACACGGAGGAAGGGAGAAACGTTAAGTTTCTTCTCCATCCATAACTCGAACGCCGTCGTGCGAACCAAGCCAGGCAGCTTCAAAGAGATCGGCTTGGCTCTGAAATCCAAGCCCCGGAGGTGTCTCTACCTCGCTGAAGAGGCAGCCTCCTTTCCCCAGGAAACAAATCTCCCCTCCTCGTCAGCCGGCTAATTTATTCCCGAGATGTATTCTAATTTATTCCCCAGGACGGCAGCAGGCTCACCGCCTCCTCGCAGCGGCACAGAAATCTCTCGCCTTCTTCTTCCTCTCGCTTCCCTTCCCTCGCGGCCTCGACGAGGTTGCAGCCTCCGGGGGACCACGGCGGGGAATTTTGGGGTGGGCTGCGTGATTTTATTTCACTTCCATCCCCACGCACCCGTTCTCCCCTCGATGCGACGGACGGCAGGCAGGAGGGGAGCGTCTCTGCCAAAGTTTGGGGGTGCAGGTGAAACCCCTGCCCTCGTCCCTGCGTTTGGGGGGGCAGGACCAACATGTACCCACCCTCAAGTCCCAGGATTTTCTCCAAAATCCACCCTAAACTTGTTTGCCGGGTGGTATGGACAGCCGCAATTTAACTCCGAGTCACCCTGACAGCCGCAGCAGGTTAAAAAAAAAAAGAATTAAATAAAGATTCCCTCAAGAAAACCGTAATTTGTCTCTCAGAGCCCAGCGCCCGATAATAACACGCTGTAACCAAACAGAGATATGATTCCCGTCCCTTCCCTCACCGCCGGCTGTCATGCTGGAATTTAATCTTTCAGCCCTCTGTTACCCAGGCTGGTGATAAAATATAATTTGATTTCGTTCCTAATAAATCAYGAGCTTTTGGAGAGAAAAAAAAGACGGAGGGAGGGATGAGCTTCCCTCAATTTGTCTGCGTGGCAGAAGGATGGAAAAGCAGGAGTTAACACCAGCACCCCAGCTCAGTGCTTGGCATCGGCAGCATCCCCTGAAACAGGCAGACGCAGGCAGCGGCGAAGCAAAGCAGAGGTTACAGGCAGGAGACAGGCAGGTGCTGCCTACGGGCCTCAGTTTCCCCACCTGCCCGGGGCTCTCACTGGTCAGCACCGGCAGCGACCCACGAAGGCAGTGACCGTGGGACAGCGTAAGGCGGTGGCCACCCCTCCAGCCTTGGCCCTGCAGGGCCTGTCCTGGGCAGGACGGCTGCTTTGAGTGCAGTAGGGAGGGGGTACGAGGGGGTGAGACCCCCGCCTCAGCGCCAGGCCTYGGTGCTAGGCCTCGGCCCTCACAGGCCTCAGGACAAGGCCTCTGGACAAGGCCTCGGCCCTCACAGCCTTCAGCCCTCGGCCTTGCCCCTTCAGGACAACCGCCCTGGCTCCACCCGAGCCGCCCCAGGACGTTCTTTAGCCCCAGGACGTTCTTTAGCCCCAGGACCTTTAGCCCCAGGCCCGCCGCTCCCCTCTCCCCTCCCTCCCCCGGCCCGGGCGGTGACTGAGGGCCACGCCCCTCCCCCAGCGGGGGGGGCTATTTATAGCCTGGGGAAATCCCGCGAGATTTGAGTGGTGTCGCCACCAGGTGAGAACGAGGCAGGGGGCGGGGCTTGCTTCTCGCTGCCCGCTTCGTGCGTCATCACTCGGCGCCCGGCGACAACCAGCCCCCGGGGGGAGGGGGCGCCGGTTGGGGTCTGGAAGCAGCGCCGGGAGGGCCCCGGGAGCCTGGGGCCGGGGGAGGCCGGGGGTGGAGGGGCCCTTGGTAGGGCCAGAGGGGGGCCGGAGGCTCCAGGGGTGCTGGGGGGCGCTGGGGCCCGGGCCCCGGGGCTCTGGGGGTTCCAGGGAGCGCTGGGGCCTGGGCTCTGGGGGGCCCAGGGCTGGGGGGCTCTGGGGGGCCCAGGCCCCGGGGCTCTGGGGGATCCAGGGTTGGGGGGTGCTGGGGCCCGGGCCCCGGGGCTCTGGGGGTTCCAGGGAGCGCTGGGGCCTGGGCTCTGGGGGGCCCAGGCCCCGGGGCTCTAGGGGGCCCAGGGCTGGGGGGTGCTGGGGCCCGGGCCCTGGGGCTCTGGAGGGCCCAGGGCTGGGGCCTGAGCCCGGGGGCTCTGGGGGGACCCAAGGCTGGGGGGCACTGGGGACCTTGGGGGGGTCCGCTACCCCCATAACACTGTTCTGCTCCCTGGTTGGGGGGGCAGCAGCCAGAGCTGGCTGAGGTGGGCAGGGGGTCCCCCCCGCCTCCATCTGCAGCCTCAGCCACACACACCCCCGCAGGCCTCCGTCCTCAGCTGAACCCCCACACGCCGGTCCTCGAGCAGCGCAGGGTCTCTACCCGCAGCGGTGCTGCTCAGCCCTGGCGGGAGCAGCCCAGAGGGCATGGCCAAGCCCGAGAGCGATAGGAGCGGAGGCAGGAAGGGACGGGACAGGATTTACTGAGTGCTGTGGGGCTCTCCTGGGGAAGATGCTACTTGCAAAGTGCTAAATAGTGTTACTGCTGGCGTGGCCCCTGGAGGGAGCGCTCCTTAAAAGTGACTATCCTTAACCGTAGGTGATAAATAATAAAACACTGCATTTCTCTTCTCCCGGYGTTCTCAGCCCCCTCTGGCAGCCCTTTCTGGAGCAGTGGCCTATTTCACAACAGGGGGGCACTTGCTGCCTGCGGGAGTTACTCACAGCAGCCCTTGGTGTTTTAACAGCGTCGCAACTCTTTTTCTGAGGAGCAAAAGGGTCTTTAACTATCCTGAGTTCAGCTGCCTCTGCCCCTGGCAGATGGTCTAAATCGGGAGCCAGTCCTGATGCTGGCAGGTTGAGCTCGGGCTGTGGCTGCGGGGGGCACAGGCACCCCCAGTTTATGTTACCTGCTGAGCCCCTCCTGGTTTTAAACGGTTGGTTTTTCAGTCGCTAGCGTGTGCTGGAGGGAAACGGGAGCTGGCATCGGCTTTCCGGGGGGGGTGGGGGTGTCAGTGCCCCCCAGCGCTGTGCTGGCTCTGGGTTCCTTCTTCTCATGCTTTGGGGCGTGAGATGGCAGCGCTGGGGGTGAGTCCAGGGCGTGGGGGGGTTAGATCCGACCCTGTGCTGGGGTACAGCGGTAACGGGGAGGCTGTGGTGAGGGTACCCCATGGAATGGGGGCTGAAATCAAGGCCCTGGACTGGTGCAACCCCATGGGACCTGCAAGATCCCTACAAAATAACATGTTTTCTGTCTGCAGTGGGTGAGAAGTAGCTGTGACTGTCACTGGGTCCTTTCCTGAGGCCACGCTTCCCTCTGCTGGAAGGCCACACGTGCGCATCCTTCTCCATCCAGGAGATCTTGTTTACTGGGAGCAGTGGGAAACCCCCAAACCCCTCCGTCCTCAGGTTGTCACCTGCAGGGAGAGAAACAACCATGCGCTGGGTGAGGAAAACGGGCGGTGGTGCCTCGACCCTGGCACTTTTGCACCCGTTTTGGGAGCCGAAGCGAGGGGTGCAGCCTGGCTGGGTGCTGCTCGCCTGCCAGCTGAGCCTGGGGGTGTGTGGAGTCTGGCAGCTGCCTGCACCGCTGCCCAGGGGCCAACGTCTGCGAGATGATGCCAGGCGGCCTGAATGCGGCTGCCTGAAAGACGGGAGAGGCTGGGGGATGGTGGGCAAGGAGGGCTGGATCCAGCCCTGAGGCATCCACCCAGGAGACGATGCTGCTCGAGGGGCTGAGCTGAGCCCCGGCTCCGAGCAGACCTTGTCACCGCTGCTGTGACAGCGATGGGGACAGAGAGAAGTAAAATCACGGGGGGACTTGCTATTTATAGATGCCACGGTGTGAACGCAGAAACCCCCGGCTTTGCGCTTTCATTTGCCGCTGCGCGAGAAGGCAGTGAGGGTCGAGGATGGGTGGGCGCCGCGTCTGCCGTTTCAGGGTTGCCTTCCTGGCCGCGGCCGTTGGCTTTGCAGGTGGGTGAAGGGCGAGGGCGGAGGGCTCGAGCATCCCACCACCCACCGGGCTGTGGCCAGCTCCTCCCACCCCAGCAGCCAGATCCCCCACTGTGGGTGGTTTTGGGGTCCCCTATCACCCTGTGCCTGCAGTCCTGGGGTGAGGGACGGGGCAATGGGCTCCTGGGACCTCCCTTAACTTCTCTCCTGCACCCTGTTTTTCTGATGCTCAATTACCCCAAGCCTGGGCGCAGCCCCGGCAGGTGAACGGCGTCCTGGGGGCGGGGGTGGGGGTCGGTGCTGCTCTCCCTGGCTCTGCCTCCCCAACAAGACAGTGAAGAAGATCRAGTGGAGCTTTTCAGCCGGCACCAGTACCACCTTTCAAGTGGCAGAGTTCAGCCCTGGCAGCTTCAAGCGCCCTGACCCCAAGGACCGGTTCAAGGACAGGCTGGAGATGCTCAACAAGATGGTGCTGAAGATCGGGGCCCTGGAGCGGGGCGACAGCGGGGTCTACGAGGCTCGGATTAAACTGCGCCCGGCACTGGTGGAGGATCAGTTCTTCAACCTCTCCGTCTACAGTGAGTGGTTGCAAAGCGGGGGATGGAGATTACAGAAATTCTTTCGTTTCGGCACTAAACGCCAGCACACGTGGCTCCTCTGCTAGCGCACTTGGGATGTTTCCAGCCCTGGGAACAGATTCCCCCTCCCTCCGTGTGTGCAAAGTGACGATTTACGGTCACGTTGAGCTGAGTTCTCAGCAAATTATGTGGTTTTCCTGGCTGCAAACAAGCGCGGTCCCTGCCCCCCCCCCGCCCGCCCGGGGCTCAGCGCAGTTCGGTGTCGGCCACGCACCGGGCTGCCGGCTGCACGCCGGGGCCCCGCTCTCCTCCCACGCGGCACGCAGGCGCTCGCTGCTCCTTGCCCGCCAAACGGCAGCTGCCGAGCTGAGGCCGGTGAGCACGTAGGCAGCTCCGGCTCCAAGTTCCCCACGCCGTTTCCTGACCTCCCGGCTCTGGCAYGCTGCGACCGTGCTGGGCTTGAGCTCTGGCAGCCAGATGCGGGGTGTGCGGCTGCTCCCTGCGGCCATGGTGGTTTGTTGGGCCACGTCCCAGCTGCTCCCAGCCTCTGCCCAACCTTTTGGTTGCCCCCGGGACAGGAGGGCAGCGGGGAGGATCCACTTTTGTCGGTGTTTGTAATCCCCTCCTGTTGCAGAGCCGCTGCCGGACCCTGAAATCCAGAGCTGGCTGTTTTTGAAGAGCCCTGCGTGGTGCCACCTACGTGCAGTGCCACGTACCCAGCGGGACCGGAGGCACCGTCACCTGGATGAAACCCTGGGGGGAACCCGGGGGTGTCAGGGTGCATCCCCTTTGCAGCGGGGTGCTCCACATTGGGGTGCAGCCCGGCTCCCCCAACACCAGCCTCATCTGCAGGGCCTGGCATCCTCTGGAGGAGAGGAGCCGATCCATAGACCTGGAGCGGAGGTGAGGGTGGCATGAGGGGATCAGAGGGGAGGCTGAGGGTCTTGTGGAGGGGTCTCCTGCTATCTCCAGGCACCCATGAGCCCCACAAAGGGCTGTTTTGGCAGCCGGGCATCCCCTCACTGCGGYCCTTTTGCCATCGCAGGGGACGACGTCAGGCCCGGCTGCTGGACCACGGTGGCTGCAGTGGTGCTCCTGGCAGCCTACGCCGCCACGCTGGAGTTTCCCGAAGTCCCTCCGCGGCACCGTCCCTGATGAAAAGGGATGTGGCGACAGCTCAGACCTCCGTGCCCGCCTTCACTGATGCTCTCAGCTTTGCATTGGTGCTGCCCGGCTGGCTCCCCGTGCCGCGGGGACATCCGTCACCGTCACGTGCCAAGAACCGCAGCCCGTTCCCGTGGCCGGACGGTCCCAGCCGCAGGGAGCGGCTCTGGCAGTGGTGCGTGCCAGCGGGAATGACGACCTTGGGACTGATCCTGTGTCCTTCCCCTGGGTCCCACAGACACCGTGACATCGTCGCAGAGGACCGAGCCGGTGGCATTTCCCGGCGTGATGGTGGGGGAGTGGTGGACCCAGCAGCTCTGCTCAGTGTTTCCCAAAGTCCTGAGCCAGCACCCGACACCTTCAGCCCAGCCAGCCAGACAAGCCCCGGGAAAATGCTGCCCATCTCCCCATCGCACGGGGGATGTCTGGCGCAGCGATGCTTCACCTCGCCGGGGATGTCCCAGCCTGTGAAACCCCTCAGTGCTGGCTCGCAGGCAGGAGGATTTGGCAGGAGGAAGCCCCTGCCTTGCACAAGAGCCGGTGTCATCCTCGGCAAGCAGCTGCCGTGGAGCCCCGTCTCCGGATAGATGGCCTTCGTGCCATCCAGCTGCGTTGTTCTCCTCTTCCTCAGCGGCTCTCGGAGGGCTAGCCGGTTTCCCTGTTAGCTGGAAATTTCAACTCAGCAACTTTCATTTCCCCTCTGCACTCAAGAGATGTGGGAGGAACTGACAGAGTGGGCAGTGTGTCCAGCTCAGCTGCCCGCTCCCCTCGGGGGGACCCCGATGGGCAGTTTTGGGGCATTCACTGGCCATCATCAGCCCCACGCTGGCCTCAGTTTCCCCAGTGCTTTGAGGATCCTCCTTTGAAGGTGCCCCAGGAGAAGGGCTGGAGTTAATAGTCCCCTGGGTGCAGGTTAATAATTTTGCTCGGAGGTGGGGAGCGGCGAATGCCCTCCCCACAGCTCTGTCCTGCTGTGGGGAGAGCAGCCCTGCTGCGGAGGCTGCTTTTCCCCTCCCTGTTTTCCACTTCGAGTTGCTGGAGGTTTTAAATAAAAAATAAGCTTTCTGTGCTGCTAATGGAAAGCTCTTCCTTCCAGTCACAGCCCCCGCAGCAACTCAGGGCTCCTAAATCGTAGCTGAGAGGGCTCGGGGGGGGCTTTTCTGCAGCAGAGGGGTGTGAGGGAGCCGGTGGAGCCCATGGGGCTGGTTTGGTGGGTCCATGGCTGCCTGGGCATCACCGCCGGACCCTGCCAGGGCATCTATTCCCCAAGCGCGTCCCCTGTGATTCAACCAAGACCTGGCAGTTCCTCGGGGACATCCTCTCCTGTGCTGCTTTCTGCACCCAAGGGTGCTTGGGCAGCCCCATAACCCGCCAGGGGTGCTCCCACCACCCAGCTCCAGAATGTTCCTGCTGCCTGGGTTTCCCTAGGGAAGTGCTCTTGATATTGGGAAGCCCCATTTCAACGAGCCCTTGGTCAGCCCCAGGGCCAGCGGGAGACCTGACAGGGATGCGCCGGGCATCACCGCCATTAATCCGGGCACTGAACCGGGCTGACGAGGGATGCCGCAGGGTCGGGGGTCACTGGTAGCCCCCACCATCCTCGCTTCCCATCCTCGGCGGCATGGGTCCCACGCGCTTCCCCCGGCCACTTAATCATTTCTGGCGAGCTAATTAATAAGCTGGCTGTGCCCCGCGATGCACGGCTTCCTACGGGTTGCAGCGAGAGGCAGCTTTGCTCCTCCCCGTCTCTCCTGCCGCTGACTCTGCCCACTGAGCCGCACGAAGAGCCGAGGAGGAGAAATGGAGGGGGAATTGGCCAGGAGCAAAGCCCGGCTGCCCTCGCTGCTCTTGGCGTTGCTCGGCCTCGGGCCAGGTGAGTGTGTGGGTGGCCGTCATCGAGCCCTCATCCCGCGGGAGCCTCGTGGCAGGGGGCTGGTGGCGGGGTGGGTTGCGGGCAGGGATGCCGACCCTATCCTGTGCCTTCTCCCTGCCTGCTGCGGGCTAATTGCAGCCCACCCCAACGCTGCCCCTCCATCCCTCTGCGCTCCCGGCCGGGCACGGGATGGTTTCTGGAACGCTGGCTTAACGAGAGGTTTTGTAACGAGGTGATGGCCGAGCGGCCGCGGACCCCCCGGCTTCATCCCCCCACGAGGGTCCCCTCGCCCCTAGTGCCGCTTTCGCCCCATGGAGCCCTTTAACCCCCCGGGGCCACGCCAGATCCGACTGCGAAGCGGCTCCTTACGTAAAGCAGGAGCAAGGAATCCCCTTAATTCCCTGCGTGCTAATCCAGACATTTAATAATTCCCATAAAACCTCCAATTCCTACAGAAAGCATCTAATAGTACGGGCAGATTAGCAGGGGGAGGTTTATCTTCCTAACGATTAATTGGCTTCACGAGCAGGATGGGCTGTCGCCGGCCAGCGGGCAGGAGGGCTGTGGCACAAGGTGCCAGCCCTGCCACGCTGATGACAAATATCTGACCCAGCTAGATGGAAAATAGGCTGTTAACGATGCTTTGGAGTTTTCCAGCTGCTTTCTTTGATCAAAATTATTTGATACCAGAGTGTAGTGGGAGGGTAGATGAGAAAGAGCAAAACCTGGGCTCGTGGTGGATAAACCCTGGGCTAAAATCAGCCCCGTAGCTCTGTTTTTTAGGGTCTGATTGAGACCCGACTTGGACTAATCCAGGTGCCGAATGCATCGCGACGCATCCAGCATCAACGTGTTTATCCCCCTCCCTCGCCCACCAGCTCCTGCTACGGGGTCGGGGTTGCCGACGCTTGGTTTCCCCGAATCCTGGGGTAAACAGGATGAGCCGGGAGGATGCCGGGGAGGCGAGGCGGCGGCTGTGTTCGGCAGAGGCCTGGCACCAACCGGCTTTTCCCAGCCGTCATTTCCTCCAGCCGCTCGTACAATAGCGCGGGGGCGGCCAGTGGGGACCCCCCCCCCCTCCCCTTCTCAGAGAGCCGTGGCCGACGGATGTGCCACGGGAGGGTGGAAAACTCCGGGAGGGGTGCAGGAAGGATGCCCGTTGTCGCTGCCCGTGCTGCTGCCTGTACGGTGCCCTGGGCGAGCAGCCCCTGGTTTAAACACGGTAGGCAATGCCGCTGGGGTGACGCGACAGACGGACAGACGGACAGACGGGGCACACGTGCACCTCCAGCCTTCGCCCGGCTGCAGCGAGGGATGGGGGAAGAGCATCTGCTCGAGCTCCTCCATAAGAAACCCGATGAGCTGCTCCAGGGCCCCCCCCAGCTCCTTTCTGTTGCTTGGGGTGGTGGCTGTCCCCTCCTGTCCCGTGTCCCCCCCCAGACCCCAAAGCCAGTGCCTTGGGACCCCCAGCTTCCCCCTCACCACCCCACTGATCCCCCCCACGTCTCCCCACTCCCACGCACGGGCTCAGCATCCTCCCTCCGGGCTCAGCGAGAGCCACACAGCGATGGTGCCCCACAGCCGGGGCAGCTTCACGGGGCCCCAAAACTTCGCAGTCACCCGGGAAAGTGTCAGAAATTCGGTGGGGTTTAAGATTTGGCTGGAAAAATGGGAATCAAGCCTGGGATAAGCAGGATCAGAGCAACAAAAGCTCCAGCGACGCGGAGCACTTCTTATAAAGCAAAGCAAAGAAGCAGCTTGTAATTTGGGGCTGCTGGAGGGTTTTATACAAAGTAAACACTCGGATGTCTGTGTTTAATCTGCTTTAATATACAGGCACATCTGCTTCTGCCTCCTGCGAGCGGAGGGAGAGGAGGGGAGGCGGCGGGGGGGTGCACGGAGGCGATGCAGGACCCGTCACCCCCGCCATAGCGGGGTCCCATCCCAGGCGGGATGGGGGCAAAGCCGTGCGCCCCGACCTGGCCGTCCCAAAGACTGGGCATCCCAGTCCTCGCGTGGGACAAGGACAGGGAGAAGGGGAGGCTGTTATCCCAGTGGCAGAGGGACGTGGGGGGCCGCGGGGGCTGGGGCCGGCAGAGGAGACAGCTTGTAGGTAGGCGGGAGCTGCCAGGAGCGAGGGAGGTGGTGCCGAGCGGTTCCTGGCGTGATTTTTGCAGAGAGCTGTCGATGCTGCCAAAAAAAAACTCCACGGTGGAGGCTCAGATGGAGGAGCTGAAACCTGCCCCTCGGGCTGGGAGAACCGCCCGGGATGGAGGCAGCAAACTCCATCCCTGCAGGAATCAGGAATCGTCCCGGTCCTGCATCTCAGAGGTGGTTACATCCCTCCCGGGTCCAGCATCCCCACTGTGCAGGGACCCCCATAGCCATCCCCGCTCTCCCCCATCACCTTAACCCTTGTCGATCTTTCGTAGGCATCTTGGCCGAGGCGCGGTTTAAGGCGGACAATGAGGTTTTGCAGATGTTGGCTGGGAACTCCTCCCAGACGCTGTTGGAGCGTTGTTCCGGTGAGAGCCCGGCCGCAGCCCTGGGGACGGCAGCGTTCAGATGGGGCACCTACATCTGAACCAGTAGATGCTTTATGGTATTTTTGGCAACCAGTCTCCAAGCCCAGCATCCTTCCCTCCCTGCCGGAGCAGGAGGCAGCTCCATCGGGATACGGGGTCTTTTGAGGGGGGGACATCCCTGTCCCCAGCCCGGAGAGGGACCGGCCGGCGGAGAGGAAACCAGGCGGCTGYGTCAGGGCAGGGAGATGCTGCTTCTTCCCCCTGAAAAGGGACCAGTCCCCGAGGGTCCTTCTGTCCCCGTCTTGTCCCCGCTGTCCCCATCTTGTCCCCACGCACCCGGTGACTTTCTGCCTTGTCCGCAGAGCTCCTYTTCGGCCAAGCCCGGGTGCCACCCCGGCAGGTGAACGGCGTCCTGGGGGGGTCGGTGCTGCTCTCCCCGGCTCTGCCCCCCAACAAGACGGTGAAGGAGATCGAGTGGAGCTTTTCAGCCGGGGCCGGGGCCACCATTCAAGTGGCAGAGTTCGGCCCCCGTGGCTTYGAGCGCCCCGACCCCAAGGACCGGTTCAAGGACCGGCTGGAGATGCTCAATGAGACGACGCTAAAGATCGGGGCCCTGGAGCGGGGCGACAGCGGGGTCTACGGGGCTCGGATTAAACTGCACCCGGCGCTGGTGGAGGATCAGTCCTTCAACCTCTCCGTCTACGGTGAGCGGCTGCATGCTGGGGTTTGGCAGAGGTGCTGGGGGCAAAATCAGAAAGCCCTGAGTGCGAGTGCTAACCCCTTTACAGGTGGGGAAACTGAGGCACGGAGCAATGATGGGGTCTACTAGGGGTAGTTTAGACCCCAACCTTTGCAGCCCAGTGCCTGCAGCCCCTCAAGCTCTGCAAAAGGCCAAATTCTGCCACCCCAAGGAGGTCCCCGGGGTGGCTGTGCCGTGCCCCGCTAGGGACAAGCGTGACAGTGAGGATGAGCAGGCTGGAGAAATCCTTGCCGCCCCGCACTGATCCTTTCCCCCGCATCGGACACAGAGTCGGTGCCGAGCCCCCGGACCCGTAGCCAGCTCCTGGCCAGCACCCTGGAATGGTGCAACCTGACGCTGCAGTGCCAGGGTGCCGGCAAAGGCGTCGTCAACGTCACCTGGAAGAGGGACAACGTCATCCGGGACCTGACCTCCGACCGCCACCAGCTCTCCCCGGATGGGACCACCCTCCGGCTGGCCCTGCCACCCACCGCCGCTAACGTCACCTACGCCTGCACCGTCAGCAACCCCGCCGACCAGAAGGTCGTCCTCTTCGACCTGCAAGCCATTTGCCAAAGCGGAGGTGAGACCCTCGCCCCGAGGATGCTCGGGGAGGGGGGGGGGGTCCGACCCCAGCCGGCTGGCTTGGTACAGGGTGGGCTCAGCCATCGATGGGGGGGGGGGTTGGCACCGCTCAGTGCCTCTCTCTGCCCTCCCAGGGGGACAGACGTCCTTCTCGAAGTCGGGGTACATCGTCCTGACCCTTATCTTGCTGGCGGTGAGCTTGGGGGGAGCTTTCTGGTGCTGGCGGATGAATAGCGAGAAGGCGGCAGACCCAGGCAAGTGAAGCCCCCCTCCAAGAGCCGGCACGGCTTTGTGGGGAGGGGGCTGGGGGAGTAGTGGGGGGGGGTGGGGGGTGTTTCCCAGCACCCCCCTGATGCCCCGCTTCCCTGCAGCTGCCACCCCCACGGTGCCCGCCGAGGAGAGCCCCTCTGACCCCCAGTACGCCGAGATCGTGCGCCGGAGCCCCCCGGAAGGTAATGACCAGGTGAGGCCCCCGGGGGGGCTGCTGACCAGGGAGAGCTGTGCTGGGGGGTCCCAGCCATGCTGGGGGGGGTCCCGGCCACATTGGGGTCACAGCCATGTCGAGGGCCCAGACACACGGGGGTCTCGGCCACACCGGGGTCCTGGCCATGCTGGAGTCCCAACAGCTCTGGGAGTCCCAGCCATGCCAGGGGTCGTGGCAACACTGGGGGTCCCAGCCACATTGGGGGTCCTGGCCAAACTGGGAGTCCTGGCCACACCAGGGTCACAGCCACACCGGGGTCCCAACAACACTGGGGGTCCCGGCCACGCCAAGGGGTCCTGGCCAAACTGGGGTCCTGGCCACACTGGGGGTCCCAGCCACACTGGGGTCATAACAACACTGGGGGTCCCAGCCATGCTGGAGTCCTGGCCACACAGGGGGTCCCAGCCACACTGGGGTCATGGCACGACGGGGGTCCCAGCCACACTGGGGGTCCCAGCCAAACTGGAGTCACGGCAACACTGGGGGTCCTAGCCACACCAGGGTCCCGGCTATGCTGGGGGTCCCAGCCACACCAGAGTCATGGCCACACTGGGGGTCATGGCCATACTGGGGGTCCTAGCCACACTGGGGGTCCCAGCAACCCCAGGGACCCAGCCACACCAGGGTCCTGGCCACACTGGGGGGTCCTGACCACATCAGGGTCCCAACCACAGCGGGGTCCCRACCCCATGGGACACCCATGGGTGCAGGCTGGGCTCCGTGCCAGGACAGAGCATCCCGCAGGGGTTCCCCAGGGATGAGGGGAAGGGGAATGGGGTCAGTGGGTCCCTCACCAGCCCCCCAATTTTTGCTGCAGGGCCTCGGTCACCCTGAAAATAACCAGGAGCAGAGCCCACCGCAGAAAGCACCGGTCACCACCGTCTATGAGCAGATCCGCCGGGCACCAGAGGACACGGCCGAGGAGGTGACATAGGCCCTCAGGTGCGGGGGGGGGGGCTGCCCCCAAAAGGGGACTGGTGCCAGGGGAGGGGGGGGGGGGTTGGAATCTGCATGTGGGGGGACTCCCCCCGCCAACCTCCGTCACCGTACGCTGCGGAGGCTGAAGGGCTCCTTTCTCCCACAGGCACCCGCAGAGCCGGAGCATCGGGATTTCCCGGAAGGGCTGTAAAGTGCGTTGTGTGCCAAATCCGAACCCTCCAGCCCCCGTTTCGGCTCCGGGGATGGAAGGCACCATCTCGGGGCGATAGCCGGAAGGATGCTTTCCCCCCCCACCCCACCCCACCTCCGGTTTCTCTCCAACCTCCTTGTCTGATGCCCTCCGAGACTCTTTGGGGAGCGGGATGCCGGACTGAGGCAGAGACGAGTGGTGGCGGCGAAGCTGGGGGACCCTCCGTGGTCTCCGGATGCCCTGGGATGGGGTGGGGGGGGACCCCGGGGTTCACCTCCCACCCGCCGCCGCTGCCCAGTTTGGCTGGGGCTGGGGGCATTGGGGAGGACAGGGGCACATCCCGGTACTGGCCGCGCCGTGCCGCTTCGGCACGGCACTGCGGATCTGGGATGAGACCCCCCTGGAGCAGTTTGACACCCACCCCCCCATCACCCCCCACCCTTCTCCAGCCCCCAGCTCCCCTCGGGGCCTCGCAGGGACCCTCTGTGGGGAGATGCCCACGCGGCGTGGAACTGCCCACCCGCTTCGTCGCTGCCACAGAGTCGCGGAGCTGGGGGAGACACCGAGGTGTCCCCCCAGCCCCATCCTATGCGGTTCAACTGGAGCGGACCCGGGTGGCATCTGCGGGGGCACGGAGGGATGCAGAAGGGATCGTCGCCCATGCAGATCCACCGAGAAGCACCCCCCTTCTCCCCCACCATAGCTCTTGCCCGTGTAGCCCGTGCACCGTCGCGACGGAGAGGGTGTCTCACTGCCTGTGTGTCCAGCACCTACTGTCACAGGGTCCCTCGCTCGGCCGGACCTCCCGCCGTTGTAAAAACAGCAAATAAATGTTGGTGAGATCACCAGGGGAGAGCTGGCAGCGGAGTGGGCATGCGTGGGCACGCATGTGCACGTGTGTGCATGCATGTATATGTGCGTGCATGCACGCGCACGCCTGTTTCTCTCTGTGCATCCGCACGTGGATCCGTTGCAGTAAATGTGCAAACCGTCCAGGTTTGGGGCTGCACCCTGAGAAACCCCAGCCCGGCCCCCCGTGCGTAGCCGGGGGACGCAGCTGCCTCTCGCTTCCCTTTTTGGAAGGGCAGCAGTGGCAACGGCATGACCTCTGCTTGTGGTCTGTGTGCTGCCTGGGGCCAGCCCGGACCCCGAAAACCCTCCCCGAAACCCGGGGAGCTCTCGCAGCCTGACTCTCCATTGCAGCCGGGACACGGTGGGAGCCCCCGGGGGTGACAACCACCGTGGGGACAGGGCTGGGCTGTCCCCGGAGACCATGCTCCTCTTTTACATGTCTCCTGCTGCTGCTGTGGGGGTTCTGGTTCAGCGAAAGCTTCTCAAGCAAAGACTTTGCTGCTCACGGGGAGAAACCGGCCGAGCCCCCAGCGGGAAACACAGCCACGGGGCAGGGGAGAGCAGCATCCCGGGTGCAGGGGACAGGAGCATCCCGGGTGCTGGGGATGGGACATCCAGGGTGCTGAGGACAGGACATCCTGGGCGCAGGGGACAGGAGCATCCCGGGTGCTGGGGACAGGACATCCCAGGCACAGGGGACAGGAGCATCCTGGATGCAGGGGACAGGA
>JAYKAV010000029.1:196633-209424 GCA_035582835.1 Phoebastria nigripes
TTTTTTAAAACCACACAAACAAATCACTTTTCCTGAGGCATGTTCTTTGACTTTACTAGAATTGATTCAGCAGGGATTAGCGTGGATGCATACACGTACGGCGGGGACGCGGTTAGCTTGAGCTGTCTGTCCGCGGAGAGCAGGATGGAACGTGTGTGTATATGTACATAACAATGTAAAGTAGTCTTTAAATACTCCATTGTGCAGTGCCTTTAGACGTTCCACTTTCTATAAAGTCTTCAAAAAAAAAAAAAAGTTTGCATATATATATTATATATATATGATGTAATGTTATAGAAATATATGTATAATATACATATTTTTTCCAGGGGTATCTGATAGCTCTGTATTTTGTTATGGAAGTTGAAAGAAAAAAAAAAAAAAAAAAAAAAAAAAAAAAAAAAAGTATTTTACCTCAAATTAAAAAGTTAAATAAACCTTTTAAATAAGCATTTCTGCTGGTAGCTCAGTTCTTGGTGGGTTTTGCTCTGGGGTCGCGGCGCGGGTGGTGCCGCTTGACCGGCGTCTCTCCCAGTCTTTCCTAGAGCCGAGGCCGCGTCCGGATCCGCTGCGGATCAAGATGGTTTTGGCTCGATTTTGGCGAGGAGCATCCCCGGTGACCTGCCGCTCTGCCCTACGACTCCGGCTGCTGCCATCCCTGCCCGTCCCCGTTCCCGTCGCAGTATCCCAAACCCTCCGCGGGGATTTTTTCCAAGGTAATCGCCGCCCCGTCCCCGGGGAAATGCAGCGCTGCTGCTGGCAAAGCCTCCGCTGATCCCGATTCTCGTGTCCCCGTCTCCCCGGGGACGGCTCTGCGAGGGGACCCCGCACCCTGACGGGGACGGATGGACAGACGGAGCTTTGCCGATGGGTTTG
Source organism: Phoebastria nigripes (assembly GCA_035582835.1). NCBI lineage: Eukaryota > Metazoa > Chordata > Aves > Procellariiformes > Diomedeidae > Phoebastria > Phoebastria nigripes. Next base: position 197,510 of record JAYKAV010000029.1, read on the forward strand.
GGAAGACCTGAAGTGCYGCCGAGCGGGATGGGAGGGATGCAGGGCTGGGACAGCCCCAACTGCGCTCTTGTAAAGTCAGGTTTAAACTAAATTCAACTAAAACTGGCTTAAATCCCCACCCTGCGACCAGCGCGGCTTTCCCCCTTGGCCAGACCTGCTGCCAACGGTGCCTTTTTTTATAGGATTTCTCCAGCGGAAAGGGGCTGGGACGGAGGGGCCGGGGATCTGCTGGCGTGGGGGGACCCCGCTCGGGCTGGGAAGGGCAGCTCGGGGCTTTTTTGATTTCCTTTTTTATTTTATTTCTGAGCACAGAAAGGGATCTGTGTCAGGAGGGGATTAGGGGATGGAGCTCCTGGCTCTCAGCCCTGTGCTTACACCGTGGGACTCTGCTCTGCAGCCATCCCCTTCCCAGGCCTTTCTTATTACTATATTATTATTAATTATTATTATTATTATTATTATTCTCTTGCAAACGGCAGCAGAAGGGCTGGGGCAGTGACACGGGGCAGCGTGAGCCCCGACGCCGTCCCCCAGCACCCTCCTGTTCATGCCACGCTCTTGGAGGGATGGAGCTGCCCGGCGAGAGCTTTCCGCTCCCTTCCTCGGACACACAAATTAATCTACTAAGACGTATATTTAATTAAACACCCATTAATTCCAAGGACCCATGTGCCAGGATCCTGACAACCAGCTAATCCTCCTGGTGGATTTTTTTTTTTCTTTTTTTTTAATTTATCAATCAGTCCTTATCAATTAGGCATCAATTCAAGACCCTGGTTTTGTCGTTGCCGGTGGCCGTGCCGAGCGCGACGGCTTTGGCAAGACGCTCTCAGGCTAATCTTGGGGGAGATTTGAGACAGTTTTGGGAAAAATAGGTCCTGTTTGGAAGTTTGCAAAATGGTCATCGCTTAAAAACAAAAAAAAAAAAAAAAAAATTATCCCGTTGCACAATCAGGCACCGAGCGCAGGAGCCGGAGGAGTCGTGTCCCCACTCCGGGGATGCCGCTGGCCCCGGCGCAGGATCGGGCCCCTCCCGGGGAGAGATCGGCCAGGAAAATAAAGGGGGAAAACCGCACTTTTCGTGGATGCTTTTCCAGCTTCTTGATTAAAAGGGAAAACTGCAAATGCTCTTCCAATTTCGTGATGAAGACGAGCCCCCTTCCAGCCCCTCTGAAGATTCCTCTGGAACGGAACGCTCTCTGTTTTCCAGGGGAAAAATAAGGGAGATTTGAGCCCTAACTGGAAAACCAAAGCTTTAGAAATTTCTAGCAACATCCAAACGGGAATTTTCATAAACGGCCCTAGCAGCTCGTGCCGGCAGCCGATGGCAAAGCTGATTAAGAGCCTGCCCGCGCTTCGGAGCCCGGGCTGCGCTCCCAGCCGGCTGCTCCCCCTCCTTCCCAAACACCGGCGCGGCCAAGAGCCGAGTTCAAAGCCTTGCGCTGGGGGAGCGATGTGGGGGCCGGGAAAGCCCCCCCCCCCCTTGCCCTGTGCTGTTCCTCCTTCCGTTGCTGGCTTTTCCCTCCCTTAGCCGGAGCTGCGCTGGCTCCCGGGGTGGGGGTTTTTTTGGGGGGCAGCTTGTGATTTTGGGACTCCCCATCCTCATCCCAGTCCCAGGAGTGAGTTGATGGGGTGGGGGTGGGGGGGAACGTGGGCTGCATCTCCCTCTGTGCCTCCTCTTCATCCCTCTCCCCTCCTTCACCCCCCTTTTCCCCCCTCTTCCTCGCCCGCCGATGCGAGGGGGGAGCTGCCGGTATTGATCTGTGCCGTTCCTCCATTCCACCCTCATTGATCAGGTAATTGCTTTATCTCTTATTTGGCCACCGCGTTATCTGCTCTCACTCCAGCTCCTGGGAAAACTGGGAGCCGAAAAACCACGCCGGGGGTCGCGTGCCTTYATCTGTTCCACCTGGCATCGGGCCTCGTGTCCCCCAAGTGAAGCCCCCCCGTGGTTACACCAAGCCGATGGCATCCACCGCGACCTAATGGGAGCAGAGTCCGGCCTTGCTGGAGGAGCTGGTGGCCGGCTCCTGCCCCCGTGCCCGCGGCCGCGTTTCGCCTGCTCCATCCTGAAACAGCTTTGGGGCGAGGTGATCCGTGCTTTGCTCCGCTGCCCCGTGTCCTCGCGGGGACGGCAGGATGGGCGTCCCCACCGCATCCCTCGGCTCCCAGGGCACCGCTGCCGGGTGCTGCGGCTCCAGCCCCKCAGGGCGTCAATCGGAGCCCTGGAAAAGGAAAAACAGGTTTAAGAACCCCGCAGGGTTTTCCCTTCTCCCTCCGAGGTGCAGGAGCCCTGGCAGGGTCTGGGGCAGGGCAGGGACGGGGGTCCCCAGTCCCCAACTCGCTCTGCATCACCCCGGGACCACCGCTGGCCCCGTGCTCTTGCTTGCAGGCGGTGAAGATGAGATGGGAACGGGGGGACGAGGCTCTGCACGCTGCTGGACCGGCACAGACAGCCCGGGAGCTTGCTCCCTATCCGAGCACCGCAGCATCACACCATGGCCGAGCGTCTCCCCGATGCCGGAACGTCGTGCCAGCAGAGTCACGGTAGGCTGGATAACGCAGCATGGGGAGGGGGAAATCTCTCTGGGACTTTCCGAAGTCTTTTCAGGGAGGGATGCCCGGCTTGGCGGGTTGGGGGGGGGGATGCTCGTGTGCAGCTGGGCGCGTGGGAGGTCCCCCCGGCGAGGGCAGCGAGCCTGCAGACCCACTGGGGATTTCCCCACGTCCTTTCCACCCCACATTCACAAGTCTCCCGGGTCTTTTCTTGGTATCCCTAAATTTATCCCGGGGGTCTCTGCTCCCCGCAGGGTTCTGGCCGGGAGCACCCCCTGGGTCGGCGGRAGCCTTGCTGCTGTTGGAACCACCCGAATTCACAGGTGTAATAAAACCCCAAAACTCTTTCATCCAGTCCCAGCCTCCTCTTAATGGCAATTAAAACACCTCCAGCCCCATTCCTGCCTAGGGTGCTGTTAATCCTCCTTTGGCACCCGAAAGGCAGAGAGAGCTGCTCCCGCCCGCCCGGGAGGAGGGATGAGCCGCTCTGTCCCGGCTCGGCAAAGCCCCAGGACCTGATTCTGCCCGGCACGTGGGCTTTGCACGACGTTGGCTGTAGCTAAAAAGGGACCTGGAGACGGCCGTGGTCTGGGGGGGCTCGTGCCAGCGGGGTGGGYGCTGGAGGGGGCCGGGGCACAGGAAAACGTGAGCGAAATGTGTTTATTACCRGGAGTCTGTTGGCGCGATTGCTATCGATCGGTAGCTGTCACCTTCCATCCCCGCTAATGGGACCTGAAGAGGCTTTGGGAACCGGAGCGGGGCGTGCGCCGGCCTCATCCTGCTCCCAGCACGGTCCCCCAGCACCCCTCGCCTGTCTCCTGCCTCCTTTCTCCCTTTTCCTTTCCTCCTCTTGCTCTTTTATCATTTTCTGCCGATTCTGCCTTCCCTCCTCTCTCCCCATCTCCGGTTCACCACGTCCTCTCGCTCTTCATCTCCCCCTCTTGCCCCATCCCTCATCCTCATCCTCAGATGAGCCCCCTCCGCTTGTCCCTTCCCTCCTCCTTCCCTTTTCATCCTGCTTCTCCCTTTTTCTTTTATTTCCCCTCCTCGCTCCCCAGGTTCGGCAGCTCCCCTCCACCCCGACCCTTCGGCAGGAGGGGATTAACCCATGAGAAATGAATTATTGATCCCGGCTCGCGCTTTCCGGCTCCATCCCGGGGGAGATGGGGACGTTTCGGTGGGTTATCCGCAACGAGATGCCGGGGCTGGACCGGGAGCATCCTTCAACTCTGTGCCGGTGCAACGGGCAGGGGAAAACTGTGCACAGGGTGCCCTGGGTGCCGGGACACGGTGGGTCGGGGGTCCGGCACCGGCACTGCTGCCTCCCCATCCCGCTCGCTCCTGGCGCGTTCTAGACGTTCAAGTCTGAACAGATAGCGAGCCGCCCGGGCCCTTCCTCCCAATTACGAGGAGGGAAAGCAAAGGAGCGGGAACTCGCCCGGCGCTTTGGTAGGCAAAGAGCTCAGCGCCCGGGGCCCTGGCACCGCGCCGCCGCGGCTGACGGTGTCGCAATGGGTGGGCAGCCGCGAGCCGGCTACACCCTGCGGGATTCGCAGCGAGCTCCTGGATCGGCAAGAAACGTTCTCCGGCTCCACCCGGCCTTCGTGCTGCCAGGGCGCGTCTGGCTGGCTCCGGCTGGGCTCGGGCGGCAGGCAGGAGCGCTGCCGGCGGAGCTGTGCCGGCTGGGAGCGGGCAAAGCCCAGCCCGAGCGCCGGGGAGGTGCCGTGGGCACCGTGCTGCTGTCYGCGGTGGGCTCATCCCGGTGAGCGTGGCCACGCAGAGGGGGTCATGCTTCCCGCYGCGGCGTGCCGTGGGCTTGCATCCCAGTGGGAACCAGCCGCGGGGACGGGTGCCTGGCTGGGATGGGGGATCTTGGCACCGGCAAAGCTGTGCAGCGGTCGGGAGATGGATACGGCACGGAGAGCCGGGAGATTTTCACTCCAGCCCTGATGCCCGGGTGCTGTGGACCCAGACAACTCAATTTTGCAGCATCCCGGTGACTCCGGAGGGGAGGAGCACCCACCCGGGACCCCCCGCAGCCATCCCCCACACCCGTCTCGTACGCCCCTTGCTCTCCCACCCCACCCATCAGTCACCCCCCCACCCGGCCTGTATCGCTTTCCATCGTGTTAGCCTCGCTTGATTTAACCAGGAAACAGCCCCAGGATTTAATTCCCCAGCACCGGGCAGAGCAGGGTGCGCGGGGAGGGCTGCTGCTCCCCTCCATCACCGCCGGCTTCCCAGGACGGTTGAGCCGAGTGGGGCTTCTCCCCATGGCAGCCCCTCCTCGCCCAGCCTTCCCCTTCGGGTCCCGGCTTTTCCCCGCGGCCGAATCCCTCCCGGCTCGGATGTGACCCCGCGCCGCTGGAAGAGATAAACTGGGGAGGGGTCCCGTCACCTTTCTGGCTGCCCGGCATCACCCGCTCCTCCCGGATCACAGGGATGGGCAGCGCAGGCAGGGACGGGCTTCATGCGTGGTTCCGGGAGGTTTTTCCAGAGGCCTCTGGAGCTGGTGAAACCCCATCCTGGCCAAAACATCCCTGCCGGATCCCCGCTTCTCCGGTGGGACCTTGCCGGCGCTGTCGGCCAAGGCGCTCGGTGCCTTTCCTGGCTGTCCCCATCGGTGTCCCCAGCMGGTCTCCCGTAGGGAGGGACCGGTGCACAGGGAGCTGCATCCCCATCACTCGCAGGGACCGGCCACGAGGAAGAGGAGGAGGAGGATGACGACGGCAGCGGTCRGCAGCCCACGGCTGGTGAGGGGTTAACGCAATCATCCGTGCAGCCACAGCCGCCCTCCCGGGAGCGAGCGCAGCAGGGTTTTCATTTTAAGTGACCCTAACGCGGTGAAATGCATCAGGCCGGGTGCGCCAGAGGCGGGGAGCGCGTGGGCAAGACGGACGCCGGGTGCCGGCGGGAGGTAGGAGACCCCCAAGCGATCCGGTGCGGATGCTTTGGGAGAGGCTCCACGAGCCCTTCCCTCGCAGCGACCCAGGGGTCCCAGCACCCCTCGGAGCCCCTCTCGTTCCCAGCRTGGGTTGGATGCCCACCGTGCCGGCATCGGAGTGGGCATGGGGCACAGCCGGTGCCCCTGACATCCCGCTTCCCCCCACGGCTCCCACCCGCAAGGGCAGGAGGTGGCTCTGCTCGGGGTCACCGCGCTGGCCTCGTGCTCCCGAGGCTGCTCGGTGCCTCCACCTCTGCCTGCAGGCAGGGTTTGGCGCAGGCAGGGTTTGGTGCAGGCAGGGTTTGGTGCAGGCAGGGTTTGGCGCAGGCAGGGTTTGGTGCAGGCAGGGTTTGGCGCAGGCAGGGTTTGGCGCAGGCAGGGTTTGGTGCAGGCAGGGTTTGGCGCAGGCAGGGTTTGGTGCAGGCAGGGAACAGGTCTCGTTTTTTCCATTTTCACCAATTTCACCAAATCAAGGGCAGGGTTTCACCCTGTTCGCTCAGGTCGGTGCCCCTGCGCCAGCCCCCCTGGCTCCGAAGAGGATTTAGGCAGCGAGGGGAAAACCCTAAAGAGCTTTGAGGATGAGGGCTGGGCTCAGGGGATGAAGCCAACGATATCCCGGCCCAAATGCCAGCCCAGCTCCTCGGAGCAGCCATAAGAGCTCCATGGTCAGGAGCTGGATCCTGTGCCCCCCTCTCCACTGGCGCCCAGCACAGCCGGCCCCRGGATGGCCGCATCTAGCCCAGTATGGCCGCATCCAGCCCAGTATGGCCGTATCGAGCCCTGGGATGGCTGCATCCAGCCCCGGGGTGGCGGTATCCAGCCCAGTATGGCCATATCCAGCCCAGTATGGCTGTATCCAGCCCCAGGATGGATGTATCGAGTCCTGGGATGGGTTGTATCCAGCCCTGGGATACAGGAGGGGACCGAGCAGGGGACAGGGGATGCCACCATCCGAGGATGTGGCGTGCCCAGGGACCAGCCTGGACCCCGGGGACCCCCCTCAGCCCCTCGCCTGGATGTTTCCAAGGCTGTGACTTTCCAATRTGACCTTCATCCCCTTGTCATCCTCCCCACCCCAGCCCGGTTAGGGTTTCTGTTTGAAAGCTTTTAAATCCCACGGTCCCAGGAGACCAAAGGATGGGAATGAGTGGGGCCAGGGAGGGAAGGGGAAAACCACTGTGAGCATCGGAGGATGCTCCGAGCTCGGGATGGGGCTCCCTGATGGGATGGGGGTCGGACCCTGCAGCACAGAGGGGCTCCCGGCCCCGGGAAATGAGGGGGTGACATGCCACCGAGGGTGGCTGCGATGATGCTCCATCCCCATCCCTCTGCGGCAACCCCTCTCCCCTGCCCCATTCCTGGGATGAGCCCTGGGATCTGTGTGTCCCACCCCCCACACCCCCCACCCCGGCCCCTTTGGGGTCCCCCCTGACTGCTGGCTGTTCCGACGTTCCCTAATCCGCTTGTTTTAATAGCATTAAATGCTTTTAAACAAACAGGCCCTTCACCTCTGCCTGCCCGGGGGGGTGATSCCCCCCCGGCCCCTGCCCAGGGCTGGTGGCAGCGGGGGGGTCGGCTAAGGAGATTGGAGCGGGATTTGGGAGAGATAAAGGGGCAGGAATCCGGCCAAATCCCAGCCCGGACAGCCAGCCCTGCGGGATCAGCCCCAAAAGCTCCCCTGCACCCCTCCTTGCTGTCCCCCCTCCCCATCCGGGGGGGACTCAGGCATCCTGGCTCCCTGCCCACCCCCCCAGCAGGGTAGCGGGGACCCCCTGCCCTGATTTGGAGCCCCCCCTCCATCTCCATGTCTGCCGTCCCCGCTCAGCTCCTCTCCCCCTAATCCGGGGGGGGGGGGGGTGACCCTCACCCAGAGATGGGGCACCCCAAGAAAACACCCTCGGGGCTCAACAGCTCCCGCGGGGCTCGGGGGGACCCCGGACCCCCACCCTGCACCAGAGACTTGAAAAAGTCGTTGAGGTCCTCACTAATGCGAGACGGAGAATAAACGAGGAGAGGAAAGCAAATTAGGAGGGGGGGGGGAAGCCCCCAAGCCCTCGGGGAGGGGGGGTGGGGGGGGTCGCAGCCTCTGGGCCCTGTTTGCCTTCCTGCTTCAATCCAAATATCCCAAATCGCCCCATTTGTATTTATCCGGTTGGGACACGGGGCCGGGGAAGCGCCGCGGCCGCTCGGGTGAGGGAGAGGAGGGAATGGGGAGGGGGACGAAGCCGCCGTCATCCTGTCCCATCGCTCCCATCTCTTTTTTTCCCTGGGTTTTTGGCTGAATCTGGAATCACGCTTAGATAAAATGGGGTGGCGGGGGGGGAGGGCACCCACCTCCGGGCACCTGCAGCCGAAGGGGCCCAAACCAGTCGGGGTTTTTGGCAGCGGTTCCTTCACCGCCGCCGGGCAGGAACCCCCAAACCTCCCCCCCTGCACCCCAACCCTCCGCTCCCCCCTCTCCTTCCCAGCTATTTCTTGCTCCCTCTCCTCCCTGCCGGGGTGTAAGCAGATTTACGCTTAACCCATCCCCTCCCTTTATATATCCAGGTGATGCTCCCTAAGACCCTCAGAAGGTTTCTCCTGCCCAGCAGCTCCCACCTGGGAAGATCCCCCCCCACCCCGGCGGGGCCGCAGGTGAGCGGGGCAGGGGGGAGCTGGGGTCCCCCCCCCACACACCCTGGGACCCCACGGGAAGCGGTCGGGGATGGCAGGTTTTGCTGTTTTTTTGGTGCTGCCAAACCCCCTGCAAGTCAGGACGTGACCGACCCCATGACTTGCCACGGCACGGCCTGTCCCAGCCATGGCGGGGAGGTCACGTAGCACCGCAGCATCATCCTCTGCTGCAGGGTGCATCCCCCCCCGGTCCTGGATGCATCCCCCCCCGGTCCTGGGTGCATCCCCCCCCGGTCCTGGGTGCATCCCCCCGCTGCAGGGTGCATCCCCATGGTGTTGGGTGCATCCCCCCACTGCAGGGTGCATCCCCGGTGCTGGGCGCATCCCCCAGTGCTTGGCACATCCCCAGTAGCGGATGAATCCCTGGCGCTGGGCGCATCCCCCCAGCTACAGGGTGCATCCCCATGGTGTTGGGTGCATCCCCCCGGTGCAGGGTGCATCCCTGGTGCTGGGTGCTTCCCCATGGTGCAGGGTGCATCCCCCCAGTGCTGGGCGCATCCCTGGTGCTGGGTGCATCCCCCCCGGTCCTGGGTGCATCCCCCCGCTGCAGGGTGCATCCCCGGTGCTGGGTGCTTCCCCATGGTGTAGGGTGCATCCGCGGTGCTGGGTCCATCCCCTCAGTGTTGGGCGCATCCCCGGTGCTGGGTGCTTCCCCCCGGTGCAGGGTGCATCCCGGGTGCTGGGTGCCCACCGCAGGGCTCCTCTGCTTTCTGCTCGCAGGCTGGAGGATGCAGTGTGGCTGCGTGTCCCAGGGGCTGCCCGTCCTGCCCGGCTCCTACTGGGTATCAGGTGAGCGCCCAGCGGAGCCCAGCGAGCGGGGCAAAGCCTTGGGGAGGGAAGGGGCCCCCCACTTTCCTCCCTGCCTGCACCCAGGGTCAGTCCCTCTCTGCAGACCCGCAGCCACTCCAGGATGGGGCACGGATCTCGTCACCATCCTCCCCAGAGCTGCTGCGTGAGGGGGGAGCAGTGACCTTGGGGTGATGTCCCCCGGTCCCCAGAGAATCCTAAGCGTGCCCTGCTCACTCCGCAGGGCTGGCCTTCCCCGACTGGGCGTACAAAGCTGAGTCCAGTCCCGGCTCCCGGCAGATCCAGTTATGGCATTTCATCCTGGAGCTGCTGCAGAAGGAGGAGTTTCGCCATGTCATCGCCTGGCAGCAGGGCGAGTACGGGGAGTTCGTCATCAAGGACCCTGACGAAGTGGCCCGGCTGTGGGGCAGAAGAAAATGCAAACCCCAGATGAACTACGACAAGCTGAGCCGGGCTCTCAGGTGCCGCAGGGGACGAGGGGCACGAGGGGGCAGAGCCCTCGCCGTCCCGGGGGACCCCATGGGGTGGCATTCGCCATCCCAGGGGGACCCCTCGGCTCGCCCAGTTCCCAGCCCTCGGTGGGGGTGTCCGTCCATCTGTCCGCCCGTTAACAYCCCCACCTTCCCCCCCCAGGTACTACTACAACAAGCACATCCTGCACAAGACCAAGGGCAAACGCTTCACCTACAAGTTCAACTTCAGCAAACTCATCTTCCTCAACTGCCCGCTGTGGGATGCCCGCTGCCCGTCCTCGCTGCCGGGTGCCAGCAGCCTGTGCCACCCCCCCACCGTGCCCCCCGGCATGCCAAGCCAGGTAGGGGATCCAGGACACCCAGCCCAGCCAGGGACATCCCTGGGGACAGCCCAGGGCACTGCCACGTCCCCTTTCACCCCTCCAGTTGGTGCCGAGCGTGCTGCTGAGCCGGCGGGTGCTGGCAGAGCCGCTGGCCTGGCACCGGTGTCCCCGGTACTCCCAGCACCCTGAAATGCTGGAGAAGAGGGCAGCCGCCGCCGGGACCAGTAAGTGTGGGGGCAGCGGGGCTGGCTGGCACGGCAAGTGCCGGCACCCAGCACGCTGCTGCCTGCGCAGGCAGGGGATGCATCAGGGACAGGCAGGGCTCGCTGCCTGCAGGCAGGGCGGTGGAGAGCAGCGGGTGCCAGGGCTTTTGTGGGTGCAGGGTATGGTGGGGCTCGGGGCCCTTGGTGCAGGCAGGAGGGCCCTGCCTGCAGCCCCAGCGCAGGCAGGGACGCCGCCGTTGCCGATCCCACAGCAGCACCCAGTGGCTGCGGCTGGGAGAGAGGCCGGGGCACCCACCCGCAGGGTGCTGAGACCAAGGGAGAAGGGACCAGCCGGAGCATCCCGGGGTGCTGCCGGAGCATCCCGGGGTGCTGCCCATGCCCCATGGCGTGACCCCGGCATGGCCGTGCCGTACGGTGCCGCCGCCGGCCACGCTCACGGCACTCCCCATCTCTTGCTGCCCGCAGGCCTCTGCTTCGCGTCCCCCCCATGCCTGGGGGGCTCCTGCTGTCGTCTGGGGGTCCCAGAGGAGCTTCCCTGCCTGGCTGCCTTCCCCCCACCGCTGCCAGCCCTGGGCCCCCTGGCACCCACCTGGGCCACCTTCCCCGGCCACGTCCTGGCCTCCCCCAGCCGCCCCCCGCCACTGCTGCCCCCCCAGCCGGGGGTCCCCACATCGCTCCCCACATCGGTGCTCCTGCACCCCAGCTTCTCCCCCAGAGCCTTCCCTGAGCTCCCACTCGTGGCCAGGGGGCTTGTGCCGGAGCCCCCATCATCCCAGCCGGGGGAGGAAGGCAAGGAAGAGGAAGAGGAGGAGGAGGAGGAAGGCCAGCGTGGTGCCACCCCTACGCAGAGCTGCCCTGAGGTGAAACTGGAGCTCAAGGGCAGGGGGACGGGCAAAAGTGGGGTGCTCYCGGCCAGCAGCTTCGCATCCCCCCAGCCCCCCGGCTGGTCCCTCCAGCCGCCCTAGGGTGGGCTGTGCATCGGAGGCGGGGGGGGGGCAGCCACGACACCCCCTTGTCCCCCCCATCCCAACCCCGCAGCACCCCRGGACGTGGCCAACACCCCCAGCGCAGCCCTCAGGGTCCGGCTGAGCCCCCCCAAAGGGTCTGGGGTGCCCCTGTGGCCCCCAGGCTCAGCCCTTCGCGCCCCCCCCCCCCAAAATAAACCAATTTGCAGAGAGGGGTCTGGCTGTTCTCGCCCCGGGCAGCACCCCAAATCTGGTGGCACCCCAAAGCCACCGTCACCACGGAGGGGAGGCCACATCCACAACCACAACCCCCCCCCCGCCCCGGGGGCACGCAAATGGAATTTCGGGGGATGGCGGTGCGGGGGGATGCAGGCAGGAGGGGCTGGCCCCCAAAAAACCRATTTGGCCCCGGGGGGCAGTGGGAGGTTGGGGGCCGGTGCGGGGTTCGGGATTTGGGGTGCGGGGGGGGATGAGCCAGGCGGCTGCCACTCAGTCCCAGGGATTCCCGGAAAACGGTTCATTTTCATTTTCGCTTTTCCATGTTTTCCGCACTGGGAAATCTGCGCGGGCAGGAGGGGGGGGAAAGCCCCTCGCTCTCCTTTTTGGGGACCCCCTCTGTCCTCCCCTCGTGGGCACTTCAAGGGGTGGCGAGGGTTTGGGGGGGCTCCTCACGAGGCACCCCTCAATGGGGTGTCAGAGGGTGAACCCCCACACCCCCTCCGAAGCCTTGTGCCCCCCAAATCCTGGCTGCGGCTAAGGGCCCCCCCATACCTGTGTCTATAGGTCACCCCATATGTGGGTCCCCCCATACCCGGGCTCTGTCTATGGGTCCCTAATACTGAGGCTGTGTCTGTGGGTCCCCCCCACACCTGGGTGTCCCTGTGGGTCCCCCCCCATCCACACTGTCCCCATGGGTCCCCCACAGCCGGGTCTCCCCGTGGGTCCCCCCA
>JAYKAV010000029.1:210493-235282 GCA_035582835.1 Phoebastria nigripes
TTTTTGTTTGGGTTGTTTTGTTGTTTGTTTTGTTATGTGTGTCCCCCCCCCAAAAAAAAAACCCACCCCATAAACCAACCCCACCCATCCCACCTCGGACCAGTGGGAAAATTAAGGTAGGCAATCAAGCTAATTAAACCCCAGCGGGATGTGTTCTCTTTCTGCCCCAGGAACGGGGGGCAAAGCGGCTGGTGAGGGTCCCGCTCGTGTCCCCCCCACCCCATCCCCGGACAGCGTGGTCCCAGGTCGGCAGCGCTGCCTGCGTCTTCCCCGCTCTGTGCGCGGGAAGATGGARGTCCGTGCGCGTTTGGGAGCTGGAAATGGGCACCTCGCTCCTCGGCGGCCGCTTCGGACCCCTCTTGGCACCCATGTCCGGAGCCCAAGCAGACCGGCATGGCAGGGGGGATGCGAGCTGGGGCAATAAGCCCCAGAAAAAACCCATTTGCTTTTGGGGTGACTTGAGGGATGGAGGTGGATTGTGACTCTCGGAGCGAGGAGCTTCCCCGTGTCCCCTGGCRCGGCCAGGCTTGTGGGCCGGGACCCCCGGTCCAGCTGCAGGGATGCGACAGCATCTATTCCCCATGGATCTCGCCCATTCTTGCCACCGGCGTGGCTTTCTGCCGAAAACAAAGTTTTCTTTTCGCTCCCCGTGCCCCAGAAGAAGCCAATTCAGGGCGTTGGGGGCAGCTGCGATGCCTCGTCTGCTGGAGACATCCCTGGCCGACGGCGTTGAAGATGCTCAACGTGGGCTCACAGCGCATCGGCACACGCTGCTGCGCCGAAAGGTGGTTTGGTGCGTTCGTTGGCAGGACAGGAGACGTATTTCCACCTCCTTTGCCAACAAGCCCTTTGCACGGCTTTCTCCTGGTTTGGGGGAAAGAGCGTGTCTGCGAGGTAGGGGCTGGGGTGGAGCACGAAACCACCTCACCACGCTTTCCCTCTGCGTAACTCTTAATTAGCTGGAGAACCCAGCCACGAGGCCAGCGACGAGGTTCTGCCTGTTCGCAGCCAGCCCCTCCGGAGCAGAAATTAAGGAGCTGCTGAATTTCACTCACATCCCAGGCGGGGAAGCGGCAGGATCAGGTCCCGGCAGCGTATCGGAGCGGGGACGCACCGCGTGAGCCTCGCTGCCCGACTTCCCCACCTCGGGGAGCTGTGGGGCGTCATTACCGGGCTTAAGACTTCTCTCTGCTCTTTAAATAGCCGCGGTCTCCTCTGTTCTTTAAGGTCAGGCGCCTGAAGTGCCCTGGCCGAGCCGGGAGTCACTCGTTGCTGGGTGGCACGGCTTTTCAGCAACAAAAATGACTTGAAAATGAGTTAATGTGAGGACTTTCCCCCAAAACACCCCAGCAGCCCGTGTCCTCCTGCCACCACCCAGCAAACAATGGTTTGGGGTGGGCGTAGGGCTTCTTGCCCGCTGGTCCCCGCAGCCCATCGATGTCCAGGCAGCTCCAGCGGCAAGTAGGCAGGCTCCCAGGAGAGGCAGACCAGTACAAACCAGTATAGATCTTCCTCCTCTGATGTTAGGAGACGCAGAAGGAGCTGTGCATCACCAGCGAGCGCCGTCCGGCTGCGGGGACGTGACTTGTCCGTGGGTTTAAGTCGCCGCTCTCTAACCTCTTGTATTGCCATGGTTTTAATCGTAGAAGGAGCCCACGGGGAGGCTGGAGGAAAGCATTGCGAGAGCGGCCGTTCCCGAGCTGCACTGGTGGAAAGAGGCGCAATCTTCCCCGCTGCGGGGTGCGTGGCTTTTATTTAGGAGGAAGGTTGGGGAGAAAACGTCCCTTCGGGGTAGGTTATTCCATATCTTGCTCRCTGCTACAGATCTTGCACCCCAAAAGCGCTGTCGGTGCCGGACAAACCAGATCTGCCAGTCTGTGTTTTCCAGGAGATGAGTGGCACCGTTAATGATTACACTGCCCGGCACGGGGAGAGCTTGGGAGTGATTTGGAGCTACTCACGGTCCTTGCCAGTCTTGCTGTGCGCTCCGGCAGCATTCCCGGAAAAGCTGGGCCCCGCGTTGTGCGTGAACCGCATCTTCCTTGGTGGGGAATTCGGATCCCGGCTCCGCTTTCCCCGTCGGACTCCCTCCACGCTCCCATGCCGTGGTTTTCTTGCAGGCGGGGAGGGGAAGGATGGCACGTACTTTTTAAAACAAAATTTTTGTGGGAGGAAAGGGCTTTGGGTGTGCAGGATTGCTGCTGATCTGGCCTAACTTTGCTGGTAGCGGTCATGATACTTAACATTTATGTAGCAGAGTACGTGCGCAAAGCGCTTCGCAAACATTATCTAATTAAGACGTAAATACTTGCTCACCCCTTCCTCGCCTCCCGCCTTGGCTCCYGCAGCCCCTCCGTGCTCTTCCCCAGCTCTTGCTGGTCCCTGCCAGGCAGAGCGCTCCAGTCTCCGTCCCTTTTTGGGTCTAATCCTGCTTGGGAGCTCCCAGAGCCACCTCTGGGAGTGGAACCGGGGTTGTTTAGGGTCTCCCTTCCCCGGCTGCCCCCTTGTAGAGGCTGCCAGGGCCGTTTCGGGAGAGAGCGGTGCAGGAGGACCCCGGCCCAACRAGCCGGGCAGGCATCGCGACTGCGAAACCCAATGAATTTTGCGTAACCGACTGGCTGCCCGAAATCACAGCTGTCCCCGCGCTCAGCCTCCGTTCCTCCCCGTGGGGAATTGGCATTGCAAAAATTTGCAGCACACAGACAATTAGAAATGTGGGGAATGGAGTCTGCTGCGCCATTAAACAACCAGGGCTGCTGTGCTCGTCGTGTTAATTTTTTTTTTTTTTCCCCCCATTTAATTAAAAGTCTTAATTTAAACAAAGCTTTTGCAGAATTCCCTGTCTGCTGCAACAAAGTTGCTGGAGGAATCCGGGGATTTAAATTCAGTTTGCTGTGGTGTGTACACGGGACTTTGCATCTGATTTGCAAAATGAAATTTGTTACCAGCCGCCTCCTGAGGGCTGAGGCTTTGCTTTGCTTTTCTCCCTTGGAGAGAAAAAAAAAAAAAAAAAAAAAAGCAGAGAGAGAGAAGGAAAAAGCTTTGCTGCATAAACCCCAGATGGATCCGGGATGACTCCAGCCTCGTGGATTTGCGGGCGGACGGGCAGCAGCTGCAGGGTGGCTTGGCAGTCGCACGTAGCCTGCGTGCCACGGGGACGCGCCGGATATCGGCCGGCCGCCGCGTTGCCGGCAGTGCTGCCCCGGCCCTGCCGAACCCCTGGGGTTGGCAGCGTGCTGGCAATCCCGGCTCTGCTGCCGGGAAGAAGGAGCTGGGTCGCAGCCTGCAAACGCACCGGGGTCGGCACGGCGGGGATGGAGGCACCGGGCTCTCGATCCAACRCCGGCCAAAAGTCCCCGGAGGGCTGCTCTCATCCCGCGCTTCAAGCGGGCTCTGACGTGCGTTGCCGGCTGGGAGTCGGAAACCTGTTGTGCGCTCTCGTGTGGGAAAAGATGAGAAGAAAACCAGATCTCCTCGGGGACGGGGGGTGTCATCGCAAGCTGCGTCTGCAGGCAGCCAAAAATGTCGAGAAATGATTTTTTTTTTTTTTCCCCCCTCTTTCTTTCATTTGCTAGCAACACCCTAGCAAGGTTTAAATCTGCCTCGCCGTGCAAACTTAGACGCAGACGCATAATTACAAGCTTCCCCGATGCGTCATCGTGCAGCAGTTGATGGGTCGGCCGCGGAGCAGGAGCAGCGGGTGGCTTTGAGCCTCAACCCCTCCGTCCCCTGCAACCGTCCCCAGCGAGAAGCGGCAAGCATTCCCAGGGGACACGCAGCCCGCTCCCGGGGGGGATGCCGAGGGACGTCCCCGGGAGATGCGCATCCTCGGCACGGCCGGCTTTCCGCTGCAAGGCTGGAGCCGCTCCAGCGAGAGAAGTGTCGGGGCTGGACGCAGCCGGGCCAACGCGTTTTCCCTCTGCCGTGCCGCGGGGAGGGGGGAAGGGGAGGAAGCTGAATCTTTTTTTTTTTTTTTTTTTTTTTYTTTCTGAAATTCCTTCCTTCCTTCCTGTCCCCAGAATACCAGTATGTGAAACCGTCTGCGGGGCTGTGGCCCGGGAGAGTGGCCAGCGGCAGGGTTTGGCACGGGAGATGTCGGGTAATCCTGGTGCTACCAGCAGTGCAGACCGTATCATCGGGCTGCGGTGGAAGCAATGACTCAGTTGCAAGAGGCATCCCACCAAGACACTGATTTCCCTTTTCAAGTTGTTTTTTTGTTGGTTTTTTTTTTCCTTTTTTCCATATGTATTTCTATTTTTTTGCAACTTTTCCACCTGCCTCCCTGCTCACCTCCAAAGGTAGCGGGTTTCCAGGAGTGCCAGTGCAGACTCCAGCAGTTTACAAAACATTTTCTCTTCCCCGGAGCTGGGATGGCAGGGAGCAGCCGTTTGGAGACTTGGGAGGGAAAAAAAATAAAGCTCCTGGTCTTGGAGAGAGCGTTTTGCAAAGCTCCGGCTGGAGGCTGACCCGCTTTGAGGATTTGATTCTGTTCCTTTCTTAATCTTTTAATTGTGGTGTTTGCTCTGCGTGGGCTCCCGAGGTGGCAGCGCCTGTGCTGTGCTTTGCTCTTTAGCGTCCGTGATGATTTTATTTTCCTCCTCGGTTTTCTTTTTTTTTTCCTTGGCTGTGCTCACCTCYGCCTGGCTGGGTGCCTCTCGCCGGGATGCCCGGCGTGCCCTGCCCTCACTCCCCGCCGTACTGCCCTCTTCCATCCTGCCCCTCTTGCAGGCAGGTTAGGCAAGAGCATCGTGTCTTCATGAAAAGCAAATAGCCGTGATTTAACTGAAAGTAGCCAAAATCGGGGAAAATAACCTCAGAGCAGAAACCTCTGAGGGTTGCGCGTAGGATGTGGCTGCAGGTGCCGGTTTGGAGACTGGCACCAGCGCTGGGACTGGGTGAGTCAAGGGCGGTTGCAGGATTCGGGCATTGTGCAAGGGCTCTGGAGTTACAATTTTTAGGAAAACCGGAGGGCTGATCTTTTAGGGCACCGAAAGGAGCTTCCCCAGCTGGAAACTGGCGCTGGGGTCAGGTCTCCGTCAAGCTGGCAGCGTTTGGTTTAAAATGGCATGTTTTGGCTCTCGTAAGTCAATTAGGAAGGAGCTTATGCAAAGCCGAATTAAACTACTCTTTTAGACGGCAATAAGCCAGAGCTGGCCCGGCTCCTTCGAGTGGGATGGAAACAGGCTCCTGCCACGGGCGCGGGGTTGGCATCTCCCTGTGTGGGACTGGTGTCRGACTGGTGGCTCCTGGCCGGGCTGGGGGCTCAGCCGCACGTGGTCCTGGCACCGTCGGGCACCGGGGAGCTTCCACTAACGAAGAGGCTTAACGACTGTCCTTCTGTGCAGCAGCGCCTTAAGTCCTGGCATCCGGGGCGATGCGGAAAGAGGAGCCGATCCTTCCTTGGCCTGGATAAGCGGCAGGTCTGACCTGCCCCGAGCACCCTCTGCCTGGCTGCCGGGTAATCCCGCGGGGTTAATCCTGCACCTACCCTTCGACCGACAACGGTGCCGGTCCCCATCCAGGATTGCCTGTGAAACAGGGGGGACCGGTCCCATTCCTGCCCCCAGCTCCTGGGGAAGCTGTTGGGGATGCTTCGGCCATGTTCCCCCTTCCGCAGCCCCCATCCCGGGCTGCGACCATGCCCAGGCTCCTTCGCACTGAGGTCCTGGTTTGTCCCCCACTTCAGCAAGCAAGGGTTGTAATCAAGTAAATTAGAGGCTGTGGCATAACGGCTGTGCAGGTCGGGTCTGGATTAAGATTGTCCAGGCAACCTTAAATGAGGTGTTTCCTAATATTTGTCTCCTGGAGTAGGGAAGGAGCCRGGGAGCTGTTGCGCCTCGGGAACCAGCTACGGCAGCGGGGCCGTTGGGTTTACGCCGCTGCGGGCTCCGACTTTGCATCCCCGTGGGGTGGGACCCTCTTGCTTGGCCCCGCCRCAAAGGGCTGTGAGTCTTGCCCGGCTTCGTGGTCCTGTAACGAAACCGGGCTGGGTTCGCTGCGGACGTTATTTTAGGCAGGTGGGGGCTTGCCAGGGCGGATGCTTGCCTAGGAGACACCCCCCCCVCCCCGTGCTTCCCCCAGCCCGCCTCCGGGCAGCCCCCCCGCCCGAGGGACGATGCCGGGGAGCGATGCCGAGGGTYGATGCCTCCCCCTCCTCATTGTCTGGAGGAAGGCACAAAACTGGAAGGAGGATTTGCACCGGCGAAGGTGAACCCTGCCCCGAGCCTGGCGGGCGCTGCGAGGCCGTGCCGGGTGCAGGGAGGTGKTTTTGGGTCCCGCCACCCTCCCCGAGGGGTGTAAGCGTGCTTTCGCTGTGCCATGTGTCACACCTCTGCCTCTGGATCTGTTTGTCTCCTCTCACCGCCACCACCCCTCTCTCTGTCCTCCCCAGCAGCCGACCGGGCAGCAAGAGGCAGCCTCACCTGCCCAGGTAAGCGGGGTCAGGGACGGGGCTGCTTGTGCTCTCATCCTGCACCCTCGCTTCATCGCAGCCTTCGGGGTATAAGGCAGAGACCGGCTGCTTTTCCCGCTGGGAGCACCTTCATTTTTTCACTCTTCCCGTTGCTTTCCGAACCCTCCGGCCCTGTCCCGACGGGGGAGAGCTGTGGTTGATTTGGTTGGGAGGAGGAGAGACAGGACAGCGGAGCCGGGCTTTCATCCCTGGGATGGCGTGGGATCACGGAGGGGCACAGGGAAGGGGAGGCAACGCTCCAGGGCCCTTGTTTTGTGGATGGGGCCGGGTTTGGAGGCAGAGTCAGGCCCCTGAGGAGGGGTAAAGGCTGGGGGCTGCTCTGGCATGCTGTTCCCTCAGGCTGCAGCTCAGGGGTCTCCTGCCCACACACCAAGCCTGCCAGCACCGTCTTGTTCAAGCAGTGTTTGCAGGGATGGCTGCCCAGCCTTGACTTCTCCAGACCCCCGTTAGCTGGAGAATAAACGCCAGGGCTAAAAAGAGCCGTGCAGACGAGCCCCGCTTCCTATAGCAGTCCTTCCAGCACGGCAGCGAGGGGATGTGCTGTGCCCCTTTGATGCACAGAAAGCTCCAGCCCACGCACCCATCCAGCATCCAAAGCCTTGCTGCAGCACTAGCGAGGCTCAGCGAGAGGGCAGGACCGTGAAATATCTGTCCATTGTCTGTCTGTCTGTCTCTCACCCATCCTTCGCTGCTTCGTGTCTCTCCTTCMATCAGCCCCATTGCAGCCTGGTAAAGACCTGCCACCGAGCTCCGTCCTGACTGCGCTGCATGACGCGTCTCTCCCCTCGCCTGCCACCTTCGCTGCTCTCCCTGAGCCCCGCTCGCCCTGGGCAGCCCCCGCCGCTCTTCCCTGCCGGCAAACACGAGGCCTCAGGGTCCTGGCCCCGAGCGGGGTCTCTTCTGGGGCTCTCCTGTGATGGTGAAGGGAGAGGAGCCTTTTCCCAAGGCGGTCTGGGGACAGGCAACTGGAGGGACGGGCAGCACTCATGCTGTGCTGGCTGCCGTCACCTTCCAGCTCCGTGCATTTGTTTTTCCCGAGCCCAAGAAGGAGCCGTGGCTAGAGGATGGCTCTGTCCAGCCGTCCCCAATCCCAGCCGTGGCTGGAGGATGGCTCTGTCCAGCCTTCCCCCTCCCTGACCTCTTCCTCCTCCTCCACAGGTTAAGCAGCCTGTCTTCCCTGGGTGATTCGTCTTCAGAGCGGAGGTCTCCCGGGCACCACYGCCAGCCCTCTGACTCCTCCGAAACCACAGGTAGGTTTTTCTGCCTCCTCCTCTGCTTCTCTTGCACTTGAGGACTGCATTTAGTGCCCTGTCCGCCCAGGGAACTTGGTGGCACATTGCCACCTGCCTCAGTCCTTGCAGCACCCTTGGAGACAGGGCTCCTGTGCCCCTTCGCAGCACCCAAAGTCACCCAGCCAAGGCTGCATGTGCCTGGGGAGGGCAGGACCCTTCCTTGGCTGCCAGCAAAACAGCCCAGCGCGGGGCCAGGGATGGTGCTCGAGCTGCCCGCAGCCGGGAGCTCTTCCCACCCTGCCCGTGCTCACCGGGGCACCCTGTTTGCAGGAGAAGGGGTCCAAGCCGGGACATCACGCGAGGGTTTTGTAGGGTGAGGACGAATTAGCCGTGCCCTTGGGGTCTGGCAGCGGGGTGGCTGACTCCAGGGGCTCTGCACCGGCGTCTGGCTTGGGAGAGCCGGCAGGAGCCGCAGCCCCTGAAACCGAGGGCGGTGGCGGTGGGTCCCCACAAGCCAAGCCCACACCCCAGGCTTGGAGTCTCACTGGTTCTCCCTCCTCTCCCTCCCCAGGTCTGGTCCAGCGCTGCGTCATCATCCAGAAGGACCAGCATGGCTTCGGCTTCACCGTCAGCGGGGACCGCGTTGTCCTGGTACAGTCGGTGCGGCCAGGTGAGAGGGGCTGGCGCTGCAGCAGGCAGGGCAAGAGCAGGGGGGGCAGGAGATGCCTCGGGGCTCCCCTCACCCACTCAGAGCCATGTCCCTCATGAGAAAATGTGGGAGAAAGGGGTTTTCCTTCCTAAGCGTTGCTGGCTTGCGGTCTTGCTACGGCATCGGCCGGGATGGGCAGGACACGATTGCTGGGGGGAAGGCAGGCGTTTTTGGGGGGAGCTCCCCAAAACCGCCACGCTCTCCCCACTCATTCTACAACCTGGGGAGCTACTGATGGTGGGTGGGTGGGGAATTCCCTTTTGTAGCCCTGGGTAAACACAGATTCAGCAGCTCGCTGCTCTTGGCGCTGTGCTGCAGGAGACGCTGCTGGTTTTGCTGTATAATGACTTTGCGGGGTGGCAGGGCTTGGAGCAGCAATTTAAATAGACAATGAGCTGCTTATTTTACAGCGGATGTTCCCACCTCCTCCCCCTTCCCCCCCTCTAGCCCGAAAGCCAGGAAAAAGGAGAATATAGGAAAGGGAAAACACTGCGAGTTTCAAGGGCAGGTTAGCGCTGGAGTGCCTCTCTCCTGCAACTGGAGCTGTGTGGGGAGCTCCCYGCATCAGCCCCCTCACCCCAGGGCTGGCTGGGGGGACAGGGATGAGGTCCCAAGGTGCAGGACAGCCTGGAGTCCTGTCCCCCCTTTCCCCACTCACTTCATTTGCCAATAGCGAGGCTGTTAAAGCTGAAAGAATCTGAACAATCCAACGTACTTTCCACTCTCGGAGCTCGCTGCTGTGTCTCAGGCCCTTGGCTTGGAGTTGAACCTAATGGAAACATTTTCCTCTTGGTTTTGGCTTTAGGAAAAGTGAATTTTTCATGTATTCCAACCTCGACAGCTTTGTTAAAGAGCAGACGGGGAGAGGAGGCACAGCAGTGCTGCTCTTCCTGGGCCCCGCTCCTGCCTTTGGATCCAGGCACGTGGTGGCTCTCTAGATGTGTTGGAGCCAACCCGAATGGTGGGATAACAGGTTGGGGCCCCCTCATCCATCCAGAGATGGGTGGAAAAGGCTGGGGTCTGGCTGGGTGAGCAGAGGAGGGCTTGTCTGGATGAGCTATGAGCTGAATGTGTGCTGGATGTTGTGCGTAAAGCACCCAAGGCTTGGTCGCCAGCCTTGTCCCATGGGAAATATGTGCCCGGTGGTCCCCGTGTCACCCCCTGGCAGGACGATAGCTGCACACAGACTGTGCCAGGACGATCTGGGACCAGCGGGAGGGGAGCCCCTGGCTCTGTCTGCTGCCCCTCCGGCCCTCCTGACGCCTGTCTCTCCTCCCTGTGTCGCAGGGGGGGCGGCCATGAGAGCTGGGGTGCAGGAGGGGGACCGGATAGTCAAGGTGAGCATCCCCAGCCATCGCCCCTGCTGTTTCTTCGCGCGGGGCTGCGCGCCCCGCTCCCCCCCGCCAGCCTGTCTGACCCCCTCTCTCCTCTCCCAGGTGAACGGCACGATGGTGACCAACAGCTCTCACCTCGAAGTGGTGAAGTTAATCAAGTGTGAGTATAGCCAGGGAGCTGCAGCAGCTCCTTCTCACCCTGGGTGACCAGAAGCCCCGGTCCCCACCAGCCGGCGGCTCTGCCCAGCCGCCCCGCTCCATCGTACTCAGGCTGCTGCGGATGAAACRGGAGGAGGCAGCACGGGTGTGCAGGAGCACGTTTCCATCGGGCTGTTAGGGAGATTGGTCGCAGCCAGCCCCCACGTCTTGCACCCACAGGGTAGCAGGGTCCTAAAAAGACAAATGAGTGTTTACAGCCTCAGTCACAAGCCTTGCAGCGCGGAGAGGGGCACCCCATTCCTCCCCAGGCTGGGAGGCCACAGGATCCCACCCAAGGGCAGGTCTTGATTCTTGGGAAAAGATGGGAAAACCTGTCCTGGTCATTCCAGTGAGTGTTTGCAGGGTGGGCCAGGGTAGCACCATGGCAGAGGTAGCCTCACTGCTTACAGGGAAAGGGACGTGCCCACCCCGGTGCCGTGATGCCCATCAGATGTTTTAGGTTGAGAGAGTGAATAATGGAAGTCTTTCTCACCCTCTGTTTCCCACTCCCAAATTTTTCCAGCCGGTGCCTACGTCGCTCTGACCCTCCTGGGCTCTCCCCCTCCTTCAGTGGGGCTTTCCAGTTCTCAGCAAGACGTGAGCATGGCGGGGGCTCCCCGCATCACCCCCGTCTGTCCCCCACCGCCTCCCCCCCCCCCGCTCCCTCCGCCGCAGCGCATCACCGACCCCAAGCCCCTGCAGGTAGCAAACCGCGCGGCGCTCCCACCCAGCCGTCCATGCTCTGTCCCACCACCGCCCGGCACGGTGGGCAGGAGGAAGGCAAAGCTCAGCCTTCTTTGCATCCATCCGAAATTGCAGGACCCCGAAGTCCAGAAGCACGCGACGCAGATTCTCCGGAACATGCTGCGGCAGGAGGAGGCAGAGTTACAGGTACGGTGGCGGCACGGCTCTTTTCTTCTGCGGAGCTGCAGCGGAGCAGCCCTCGGTGCTGCCCCGGTGCTGTCCTGGCTTCCCAGCCCTTGCAGCACACAGTGACCTGCTTCAGCCCATCATCCCACCGACCTGCTCAGCCCTGTTTCCTCGTGGGCGGCAGGACGGGGTTTACGGGGTTGGGACCGGTGTGAGCATCCTCTCTCRTCTCTCCGCTCAGCGCTTCTACGAGGCGTACAGCCGAAACCCTGCCACCGCAGTGGAGGAGCAGATTGAGGGAGCGCGCCGGCGGGTCAGCCAGCTGCAGCTCAAAATTCTCCAGGAGACTGGTGGCTCCATGGTATGTGAAATTAGTGG
The DNA here is from genome assembly GCA_035582835.1 of Phoebastria nigripes. Taxonomy (NCBI): domain Eukaryota; kingdom Metazoa; phylum Chordata; class Aves; order Procellariiformes; family Diomedeidae; genus Phoebastria; species Phoebastria nigripes. The sequence goes on from JAYKAV010000029.1 coordinate 221,687, forward strand.
GGTTACCCCCGGTTCAGGGGTCCTGCCATCTTCCCGGCTCCTTCCGAGCCTGGCTGGAGCTTGGGAAGACCCACCCGAGGCRGTGGGCACAGCGGTGGAGACGTCTCTGGTTTCCAAAACCTGCTGCAGTGGGAGCTGCTGCGGCTGGCCCGTCCCTGGCCCTGTGCCCGGGTATCCCCACGTGCCGGGGAACGTCCCACCGGTCCAACACACCTCCTCGTGTTGCAGGATTCGGCGCAGCTGTGCGGCGACTCCGGCTTGGCTGGTTTCAGGGTGATGGAAGGTGAGTTGTGCTGGCGGCTCAGACTGTCCCTGCATCCCTTTCTCCTGAACACATGGATCAGTCTCTCCTCTGCTCCCAGGACGCCTCTCCCTGGACTCGCAGGACGGTGACAGCGGGTTGGAGTCCGGGACGGAGCGGTTCCCCTCCGTGAGTGAGGTGAGAGCGGGGCTACTGCAGCCATGGGGGGCCCATCCCAACTTCTGCTGGGCCCTGGGAGTGGGGAGAAGAGCCCAGAAGGATGGGTCTGTGCCTCCTTAGGAGTCAAGGACCTGCCGTTGCAATCGCAATTATTTGTTTGCCATCTGAAGAAGCTGAATTTCTTGTAATGCAGTCTTGGCTCTGAATTTCTTGGGCTTGTAATGTTTAGCCTGGCATGACTGCCCCAAAATGAAGGGTACCCCGAAGTTTCTGGCTTGTGGTCCTAATCTTAAAGTTTTTCTGATGGCCCTGGAGGGTTTTTGTGGTTTCCAAGTTCCCTGGGCCCATCTCCCTTTATGGTCCCTGACCTGGAAACTGCTCTCGAGATGGCCCCGAGTGCCTCTGCCGGGTGGGTGAGCGGTGGTGGCAGCCCCCAGCGTGAAGCCTGGCCGTCCCCGCGTCCCCTGACACCTGCGCTGCCGTCCCAAGCAGATCTCCCTGAACCGCAACTCCGTCCTCTCCGACCACGGCCTGGACAGCCCGCGAACCTCCCCGGTCATCACCGCCCGCCTCTTCCAGCACCATCGCCGGCAGGGCTCCGACACCCCCTTCGCCCCCTCTGCCGAGCAGGTGGGCTGGGGCTGGGTGGGGGGTCCCCACTGCACGGCCAGGGCATCTGATGGGTGCTTGACCTGATCAGACGTGGTCCAAGCCTCCCTCGGGAGCTGGCAGGGTGGGTGCTGCAGGGAGGGCGAAGGCGTCCCCCCAAAGGCAGGTGCCTGGCTCCTAACTCTGTCCCCTCTGCCTGGCAGGGGTTGGACAGGACAGGACGACCCCTCATCATCGGGCCGGAGGAGGATTATGACCCAGGATATTTCAATAACGAGGTAACTGTGTCCAAAGTATTCTTGGCTTTTGTCCCTTCTCCTTAGGGGACAGGGCTGTCCCTCTCCCACGTGGGTGCCTTTGTGGGCCCCCGTGCCCTGGCACCTGGTGGCATTTAGAAATCCTCCCAGGGGATGTCCAGGGACAGGCTGGCCGGGGGGAGGCGAGTGCCCAGCTGGGGTGAGGAAAGGGGTGGTGGGAGCTGGAGATTTACCCCGGTGCTGAGCTGTGGGACGGGCCTGATCCGGAAGAGTTAATTCCTTTCCTTCCTAACTGGCTCTTTCTCCTCTGGTCCCTTCTCTGCGCAGTGTGACTCCCTCTTCCAGGACCTGGGCAAGCTGAAATCCCGGCCGGCGCATCTGGGGGTCTTCTTGCGCTACATCTTCTCCCAGGCAGATCCCAGCCCCCTGGTAAGGGACCCACCGGTGTCACCGATGTAGGCACCAAGCGGGGCAGAGAGGGGGATGCAGATGGGTCGGCATATTTGGCACCGTCCCCTCCTCCGGGTGAGCGCAGGGTGGTGCTGGTTTGCTGAGCCCATCCGCAAAGCTCTGTGTTGCTCTTCTGCCGGAGGCTGCTTGAGGCTAAGGCAGCTGCCTGCACCCGCCTGGTCTCCGGCTGCCTACTGCAGGCAGCTGCCAGCCAGTGGTTCCCACAGCTGTGTGTGCACATGAGAGGGAAACACAGCGTAGGGTTACACTTCCTCCCCTTCCTCCCAGGCGTGGCACGGTGGGGTGCTGCCCTCCCCAGACCCCAGTGATCGTTTCCTGTTTCACAGCCGTACAGGCGCTGCTTTACTGAGCCTTTCACTTCCCTGCTTCTAAACCTTTCTCTTCCTTCGCTGCCTACCTCTGCTCTCCCCTCCTTGCAGCTCTTCTACTTATGCACGGACGTTTGCCAGCAGACGACCGCCAAGGATTCCCGGGTCTTGGGGAAGGACATCTGGAACATCTTCTTGGACAGGAACGCGGTAAGGGCAGGACTCAGCTGTGAGCCTGCACAGGACTCCTTGTCCCTGCAGGGGATCAGCTCGAAAGCCGGCATTGGGCGTTGTGTCCCTTGCATGGGGATGCTTTTTTAATGGTGTTTTTGCCACTGACACTGCTTTGTTGCTGCTGGTTCCTCCGCATCGGTGCAAGCAGTTGCGTAAGGCGCGTACCCATGCATTGCACAACTGCAGCTGCCCTGGTGCCTGGAAGCTCGGTGCAAGCAGGAGACGAGGGTCCTGGCAGCGAGGACGGGGCTCCCGTTAGTGTTCCTGGCGTCCAGTGCCCCCTCGGAGGGAGCGGGGTCCCATTGCACTGCTCCGGAGGGGGTTGTGTGTTGGGTGCTGGGATGAGTGCTGGGCACTTGGTGTGTGAGATCCTCAGCTCTCACCTCTCTGGCTGCAGAAATTGCCACGGGGCGATGGTGCAGGAGCGCAGGGCACCCTCTCCACGCTGGCTTGAGCGTGGCTGTGGCATGCGCGCAGTATCCCCAGCTCCTTCCAGCCCTGCTTGCTGCACGGGTAAAGTGAACCGGTGCTGAGCCGTTCTTCTGTTCTGCCTTCCCTCCCCAGCCTCTCCGAGTGAAAGTATCTGAGCAGCTCCTGGCTGAGATCGGTAAGTGAGGGGCTCCCAGGTCACGTGCCGCGGCACAGGGCCTGCCGCACCACCCGAGGTCTGCACGGCACGCGTCGCCGGCCCCTTCGCCCTGAACAAGGGCTGTTCATTAGGATGCCAAATCAGGATCCCAAAGGACTTCTGCAGGACTCTGCTCGTTGCCCTCTTAGAGAGGATGTGCCGAGGTTTGGGACTGGGGCTCCTGAGCTCTTCCCCAGCTCGGTCCCGGGGGTCCCGCGGGTCTTGTTATGAGCAGGTGTCTCAGCCTGGGTGTGCAAAATGGGAGACAGGTTGTCCCATCCTGGAAACCAGCTAGCAAGGGGGCTGCGCTCTAGCAGGGGAAGGCCAGCAGAGAGGCTCTGTGGTCTCCTTGCATGCTGAGCATGGTTGGTGACGCCAGTTCTCCTCTCCTGTCCCCAGAGACTCGCCTGCGGAATGGGGACGATGTCCGAGCCGCCCTCTTTGAAGCTCAGGAGATGGTGATGCCCGAGATACAGGAGCAGATCCAGGACTACAGGTAAAGCAGCTGCCCGGGTGCCCCGCAGAGCTCAACGGGCTCCTGCCCGTGCAGGTGGCCGGTGCCTGGGCTCGTGGCCCTGACCCTTGTACTCCGCAGAACAAAGCGCACCATGGGCCTGGGGAGTCTGTACGGGGAGAACGACCTCTTGGACCTGGACGGGGACCCCCAGAAGGAGCGGCAAGTGGCCGAGAAGCAGCTGGCCCAGCTGGGCGACATACTGTGAGTGCTGGGCTGCCGCGGAGGCTCCCTGCCCTGCACGTGGGGGAGCTCCTCTCTGCCTGGATTTGGGGCGAGGACGTGGGGAAGGGGATTGGACACAGGCTTAGCTCTGTTCCTTGATCCTGCTTGATCCACATATTTGCCATTGGAGGTGGGAAGGAGAGTTTGGAGCAGGCGCTGGGTGCAGTGAGGGGCAGGGGGCACAGTGGGATGGAGGGCTCGGTGCTGCAAGCTCCCTGCCAGGGGGCTGGGTAGAGGAGCCTATTCCAAACAAGCTCTTTTCTCCCTCCCCACCTCTCTCTCCAGGTCAAAATATGAAGAGGACAGGAGGTGAGTGGCCCTGGGGCACAGGGGGAGCGCGTCCAGATGCGACTGCCTTACAGTTGTTAGCTGAGAAGGCAAAAGGAGAGGAGTCACAGGAGCATCCCCTTCCCGTGCTGGCCTCTGGCACCCTCTCCCTATGCCAGGCATATCCCCGTGGGCTCTCAGGCTGGCCCTGGGGAAGGGTGAACACTTACCTCGGGGTCCTGGTGTGCCGGGTGCGGCCCCCTGCCAGCCCCTGCCGCCCCAGCTCGCCCTCTTGAACTGCTTCTTGCCTTTTCTCCCTTCTCACTTGCCTACGTCCCCACCCGAGCATCCTCTCCTGCCTGGGGAGGGAAGGATCCCCTCTCCCCCCAGAGCCCCACGGGATGTCCCGGCCTCCCCCATTGTCTCCCCTGGTCTGCGGTGCCCTGTCCTGGTGTTGGATCTCCAGCCTCACGCTCTCCTCTCTTCCAGCTCCCCCATGGCCTTTGCCCTCAGCACGTATATGAACCACACAGGCATCCGCAGCCGGGAGCCCCGGGTGGCCGGCACCAGCGAGAAGTCCCAGTCCCTCCCAGACAGGGACAAGTGGCTGCCCTTCTTCCCCAAGACCAAGAAGGTGGGTGGCTTGCTGGCAGCCGCTCCTCTGCCCCAGGGCCAGGCTCTTGCTGCTAGATCTTTTGAGGCGACCCGGGGAGGGGTTCTCCAGAGATCCCCATCTCCCCCCATGCTTTGGAGAGCCACTTAGTGCCAGGGCAGAGCCAGATCCCGGCCCCATCCCTTCCCCGACGGCTCATGCCACAGCGTTCAGCCAGCGCAGTGAAGGTTGGGGTCACCCTCAGGGCCCACGTGGAGACCCATGTTTTTATCAGTGCTCCTCTCGGGTGTCCCAACAGAGCAGCAGCACAAAGAAGGACAAGGATGCCATGGAAGACAAGAAGCGCAACCCCATCCTCAAGTACATTGGGAAGCCCAAAATCTCCCAGAGCAGTGAGTATCAGGACCTTCTGGGGTGCTGTATCCACCAGCCTCCCTGCTGCCTGGAGGAGATCTGCAGCCGTTGGCGTGCCCGGGGCCGTCGGGTGGCCTTTGGCACCCGTGGGACTCCCATTCACCCGGTAGCAGGCATTTCTCATCAGCCACCCTCTGCTCTCCTCCAGCCACTCGTTGGAAACCTGTTGTCTCAACCATCCGTGCTCCCAAATGAGGGGAGTGGGAAGAGAGCAGAGCCGAGCTCTCCCCCCCAGATTTATCTTATGTACCCAATCCTGCAGGCTTACAGGCTGCTCGCTGTGTCTTAAAAGTGCCACAGCCCCTGAGGGGGCTGAGGTGGTGGAGAGCAAGTGTGTACACGTGTGTGTGTGAGTGTACACGTGTGTGTGTGCCATGTTCCTCTTCCTCCCCTTCTGCTTTGAGTTCTCATGCCGTTAGCTCACACGTTCCCTCTTTGCCTCCTTCGTTGCTGAAATGTAGGATTGATTTGACATCTCATTTTTTTTTTTTTCCTTTCAGCATTTCATGTCCCTTTGTCCCCTGTTGAAGGTAAAAGGCCTCTTCTTTTGTTTGCCATTCACCTCATGAGCTTAGTTTTATTTTGTCCCCCCGAGCTACCCCAGTGTTTTTGCACCGGGTGTTGGGGTGGGCTCGGGTGGGTGCCGTGGGGTCCGGGAGGAGGGCTGCCCGTGGCAGCCGGCCATTCCCACCTAGCGCTTGGGCATCGCGGGTGCCCGCTCAGCACATCTCCCCGAGGAAGCTGGCAGCCCCCTCGGTGAGCGGTCGCGGTGCCGCTGGTGCCTTCCCCTCCACAGCCCGAGCTGGACGGGGCTCTGCTGGGCAGACAGCCGAGGCCGCGGTGCCGCAGGGTTGGGCGGCAGCACCGGCATCTCCTGCCCAGCCGCGCACAGCCCGGTCTCACTGGGTTTGCTTCCTTGCTTTTGCCCCAGCAGTCAAACCCGGCAATGTGAGGAACATCATCCAGCACTTTGAGAACAACCAGCATTATGAGAACCAGGAGCCTGGCACCCAGCGTCTCTCCACCGGCAGCTTCCCCGAGGACCTGCTGGAGTCGGACGGGTAGGGCAGGGGGACACACGGGGGGCAGCCCATGCTCTTGGGGGTCCCATGGCAGTTTTTGGCGGGTTTGCGTGCGCGGGGATGTCCCTGCGTGTCCCACCAGGCTCAGCCTGTTCTCGGCTTTGTCTCCCTGCTGCAGTTCCCGCACTGAGGTTAAGCTGGGCCGCTCGGAGAGCTTGAAAGGCCGGGAGGAGATGAAGAAATCCCGGAAAGCAGAAAACGTGCCTCGGTCCCGTAGCGATGTGGACATGGATGCCGCAGCCGAGGCCACGAGGCTTCATCAGTCGGCATCGTCTTCTGCTTCCAGCCTGTCTACAAGGTGGGAGACGCTGTCCGAGCCCCGGGCAGAGAGGACCTGGGTTCCCCTGGGCATGTTTGGCTTCAAAGGGGAGCTGGGACAGCCGGGGGTCTGAAAGCTGAACCCCTTGGGCTGAGACGCTGTCTCTTGGGAAAGCTTTTGCTAAGCCTGTAGGTCAAGGCCAAGCCCCAGCCATGCAGAGCGGGGTGGTCCCGGCCCCGCAGTGCCCAGCTGCCTGCAGAGCCTCCTGGCCGATGTTTGCCAGGGGAAAACAGAGAGAATTGGGCTTTAATCCCCATTTGTGCCCCAAACCCCTCTCGCAGCCAGTAGCACCGGACCCACGTCTGGAGGGGCTTATGGGTGCTGGGTGCTGCCCCATGGGGTGCAGCGATGGGAGGAGGGAGGGCCAGGACATCAGGACATGAGGGTGACTCTCCCATTCCTCCCCAGGTCGCTGGAAAATCCCACTCCCCCGTACACGCCGAAGATGGGACGCAGGTGAGTGGCCCAGCCTCGGTCTCTTGCCATCTCTACCGCGCCGCCCCGAGCCGGCCGGGGTCCCGGGGGCCAGTTTTCCTTCAGAGCAGGAGGGTCACTGTAGGGGTGTGCCGGGGCTGTGCCCCCGCTTTGGGGGTCAGAGGGGCTCCATCTGTGCCTTCCTAGCTTTTCCCTCCCCGTAAGCAAGCCTTGACAGAGCACAAGGGGAGGCGATGCCCAGGGCTGCCCCGGGAGGGAGTCCCCTCTTAGTTCTCCATCCTCCTGGGGCGAGGGGGCACCTCTGTTCCCTTGTGTCTCACGCAGGAGCTTAAAGGACCTATATAGATGTCTGCTGGGGGACCTAGTCTTTTAGCTCAAGAGTCAGAGGCTTGTACTTCTTGTGCTGAAGGCCCCGGGTTCAAGCCGAAATAGGGCCCAGGTAGATATTGGCTGTACTGGGAGCGCTGTGGGGTGGGCTGGCTGGATGCGGGTGGCTGCAGAGTACTCCCACCGCCGCCTTTCACCCTCCCAGGAGCATCGAGTCGCCCAACCTGGGTTTCGGCGTGGATCCCTTCCTGCCTCATCTCCTGGAGGACGAGCAGGGCCAGCTCTCCGACCTGGAGCCCGAGCTGGACTCCCAGAACTGGCAGCACACGGTCAGCCGGGAGCTGGTGGCCAACCTGTCGCAGAAGGAGATCGACCGGCAAGAGGTGATCAACGGTAAGGAGCCCGGGGCATGCCAGGGATGCAAGGGACCCCCCGGCAGCGCGCCCCAGCACCACGGGGCTCCCCTGGGCACTTCTCCACCCCTGTGCCTTTCGCACAGAGCTCTTTGCCACCGAAGGGTCTCACCTCCGTATCCTCCGAGTCCTCGACCTCCTCTTCTACCAGCGGATGAAGAAGGAGAGCCTGCTGTCCCGGGAAGAGCTGGCACTCCTCTTCCCCAACCTCCCTGACCTGATAGAAATCCACAGTAAGCCTCTTCCTGCTGGAATCCTGCTCTCCCCTGGAAATACCCCCCTGCAGTGGGAGCAGAGGGTGGCCCACGGCTGCCCGGGGCTCCTGYGTGGTCACCCACCCTTCGGACCAGCCCTGCTGATGGCATCATACCGTCTTGCTGCTCTGGCCTCTCCTTTCCCTCTCCTGGGAGCAATCCAGAGCCTTTTTTTTCTGGGCTCTGCCAATGTCCATGTCTGGGATGCCTGGTCTGTACCAGCCCTTGGCATAGCATGCTTTCAGGACACGTTTTTGGTGTCACACTCCGTGACACGCTGCGTCCGTGACGGCAGCAATCGAAGCCCATCTGCACCTGTGCCGGAGAGCTGGCAGGGACCCTCTGGGGCAGGCAGCTCCGTGGGTGCTTGCACGGACGACTGGTGGGTGGCCCCAGCGCCCTGTTCACGTGAGTCCTGTCTTTCACATCCTCATTCAGATTCTCTCTCCGAATCCATGAAGAAGCTCCGGGAAGAAGGACCAATCATCAAAGAAATTGGGGATCTCATGCTGTCTCGGGTAAGGGGGGGCAGGGGTGGTAGAGCCCCCAGGGACATCTTCTTGTCCTCCAGCGTGGAGGGGTTGACATCTTTAAGGGGAGGCATGACCCCACTGTCATGCTGTCCTCTGGCCGTGGCTGTGCTCGGAGCAGACGAGCTCGGGGAGACTCGGGGCTCGGGGCCAAGCCTGGGGGGTGCCTGAGTCCAGTTCTCCCCTGCACCCCCCCCAGTTCGATGGCCTGGCCAAAGAGGAAATCCAGCAGGTCGCTGCTGACTTCTGCTCTTACCAATCCATCGCCCTAGAGCTGATCAAAACCAAGCAGCGCAAGGAGACCCGTTTCCAGATCTTCATGCAGGTTTGTCCCTCTCCTGGGCTGTTCCTTGCCCCGGTGCTCCCCTGGCTTCCCCTGATCCCACCTTGGGGCTTTCGTCTTCTTCCCTCTGCCCTAGGAAGCAGAAAGCAATCCGCAGTGCCGGCGCCTGCAGCTCAAGGACTTGATCATCTCCGAAATGCAGCGCCTGACCAAGTACCCGCTGCTGCTGGAGAACATCATCAAGCACACTGAGGGTAGGGGCTGGGGGGACACCGGGGGCTTGTCCCCAAGGTCGCTCGGCTGCATGCTCCCATCTCCAGCACGTCCTTTGGCTGGCAGGAGGCGATCGCTTTCTACCCTGGGGCTCATGCCTCTCTGTTGCCATCCAGAGCAAAATCCCGGGGTGGTGGAGAGGACATGCTGCCTTTCCAGCTGGGCCAGAGGGGTCCTGGGGGTGGGAAAATCTCCCTCTTGTCAGCTGGGAGCTGTGGGCCAGTGGCGGTTTGTGCCCGGGACGCGGCTGGGAGCCTGTCACAGCGGGACAGGGACAGCCCCATCTCCTCYGGGTGCTGCTGACCCACTCTCACCTCTCTGCCATCCCAGCGGGCACCTCGGAGCACGACAAGCTCTGCCGAGCCCGGGACCAGTGCCGGGACATCCTCAAGTACGTGAATGAGGCAGTGAAGCGAGCGGAGAACCGGCACCGGCTGGAAGGCTACCAGAAACGCCTGGATGCCACCTCGCTGGAGAGGACCAGCAACCCACTGGCTGCTGAGTTCAAGGTAGCTCCAGCTCCCGGGCAGCGGTGGGGGTCTGGCACGGATCTGCCTGGCCCCGGCCCACACTCGCCACCACCCTTGGCTTCCTGCAGAGCCTGGACCTCACCTCCCGGCGCATGATCCACGAAGGGCCGCTCACCTGGCGCATCAGCAAGGACAAGACTGTGGGTACGGACCTTCCCCACCACCCGGTACTGGGAGCGCTGGGAGACCTCCCCCTGTATCCTCAGCATCCCCCAGGACATGGGCATTTTACCTCCAGCCCCAGCGGCATTACAGGGACCCCCTTAGCCCCTCTTTGCTGCATCCATCAGGCCATCGTGTCCCTCCTGGCTGCAAGGAGGGAGCTTCCGCCTGGCTTTCGAGCACATCCCTGGCTGAGCCTCCACTCTCTGTCTCCTCTCCCACCCCAGACCTGCACGTGCTGCTCCTCGAGGACCTCTTGGTGCTGCTGCAGAAGCAGGATGAGAAACTGGTGCTCAAGTGCCACAGCAAGACGGCGCTGGGCTCTTCAGACAACAAGCAGACCTTCAGCCCCATCCTCAAGCTCAACTCGGTGCTCATCCGCTCCGTGGCCACAGGTGGGGAGAAAGGCCAGGGAGAAGCCGCGGGGGCCGGCAGTGAGGAACGCCTGTCCTCCGGCCATGTCCCACTGCTGGTGACAGCCGTGCCAGTGGGTTGGGTTAAAGCCCTCGCCATGCTCTGACCTTCCTCATCGTTCTTGGTCACCCCACGCAGATAAACGAGCCCTCTTCATCATCTGCACGTCGGAGTTGGGACCCCAGATCTATGAGCTGGTGGCACTGACGTCCTCTGAGAAAAATACGTAAGGCTCGGCGGGACGGGTCCTGGCAGCGATGGGCAGCGCCTGCCCAGGGCGGGGGCTTCTCTGGGGGGCAGCAGCTTCCCCAGGGAGCTGATGAGGGGCTCTCGGCCGGGCAGGTGGATGGAGTTGCTGGAGGAGGCAGTGCAGAGTGCCACGAGGAATGCCACCTTCCCCCCCAAGCGCCGGACGCCGGAGCCCACCCGTGCAGCACCCTCTGGGTGAGCAGCCTGGCCCTTGCTGGGAGCCGGGGCTCTAGCCCAGTCCTGTGCTGGGGGACGAGGCCAGCAGGCTGCTGGTCTCTCCGGAGGGCAGGTGGGATGGGGACAGGGTTCATCCCTGGTCACTGGGGTCCTGGGGGTGGCTGCCAGGGTGCCTGGCACCTTGTGAGGGGGCTTCGGCAGCATCTGCCCTGGGGTCGGTGCTGCCCCCGAGCCCCTGGCTCCTGCCTCTTGCCTAACGCGCCTTCTCCGTCCTCGCAGCCTGGTGTTACAGGACCCCGACRTCTCCCCCATCCTGTCCCGAGGTGCCAGCTCTGGAGCAGAGGCAGAGGATTGCTCCTCCGGTGAGCTCCGCCAGCCCTGCCTGCCGCTCGCTGCCTGCACCCTGCCCGTCTTTCAGGGACTGGACATGGGTCTGAGCTCTCTCCTTCTCCCCGCAGCGGATGACAATCCCACCACGCTCCTGGGCAGGGAGAAGCCCCCAGCGCTGCTGGAGGAGCCGGTGAGCAGCGAGGTGGAGGAAGGGGAGGAAGAGCTGCCCGCAGCCCCCCTGCCCACGGGGGCTGGCGTGGAGGCGGCTAACACCCTCCCGGCTGAGCGGCCGGGGCCCCCCACACGCCTGCCGCTCCCGGGCCAGGTGGAGGGGTTGGCCGAGGCGGCGCTGGAGGATGGTGAGTGCTGTGGGGGGCTCCGGCGGGGAGGCCCCCCCGCCCCCCGCAGGATGCCAGCCTCTCCCCGGGGGAGCTGAAGCCCAAAACCACCTCTTCCCCCCCCCCCGCCTCCTCCTCCACACCCCCATCCCAGTGGAGAACCTGCGGCTCCTGATCCTACGGAGGCTCCTGCCCTGCCGGGATGCGGAGCCCGAGGACGACCTGACGCCCACGCCGTCGGTCATCGGAGGTGCCGGCCAGGTCTGGGACTCGGTGCTCTCCAGCCAGGATTCGGCCTCCCAGGAGGTGCTGGCAGAGCCCCCGAGCGCTGCCGAGGACACGAAGCCGCGGTCGAGCCGGGAGGAGACGGACGAGACGGGTCCGGCTGCCGAGGAGCCGAGCAGCTACAAAGTCGTCCGAAAAGGTGTGGGGGGGGGGAGCGGTGAGGGTCCTCAGCCAGGCAGGGCGGGGGGGCAGGCGCCGGGGACCCCTCTTCTCTCCCTGACCTGCCCCTCGCTGGGATTTGGGGTCTCCCTCCCCGCTTGCCTGCGTGAGCGTCGCTGGATCGGAGCTGGGGGCTTGCACGGGGTGTTGAGGGGTGCGGGTGAACCCCCCCACCTCTATGTGCACCCCAGGGGTGTGGGGGCTTGCATGGGTGCTGGTGGTGGCATGCTGATGGGTGCTGGTGGTGGGTGCTGACGGATGCCGGTATTGGGGTGCTGGTGGCGGGGTGCTGGTGATGGGTGCTGGTGGTGGGTGCTAATGGATGCCGGTATTGGGGTGCTGGTGGCGGGGTGCTGGTGATGGGTGCTGATAGATACTGGTATTGGGGTGCTGGTGGTGGGGTGCTGGTGATGGGTGCTGATAGATACCAGTATTGGGGTGCTGGTGGTGGGGTGCTGATGGATGCTGGTATTGGGGTGCTGGTGATGGGTGCTGATAGATGCCGGTATTGGGGTACTGGTGGTGGGTGCTGATGGATGCTGGTATTGGGGTGCTGGTGATGGGTGCTGGTGGATGCTGGTATTGGGGTGCTGGTGATGGGTGCTGATAGATGCCGGTATTGGGGTGCTAGTGGCAGGGTGCTGATGGATGCCGGTATTGGGGTGCTGGTATTGGGGTGCTGGTGGATGCTGGTATTGGGGTGCTGGTGGCGGGGTGCTGATGGATGCTGGTATTGGGGTGCTGGTGGTGGGTGCTGATGGATGCTGGCATTGGGGTGCTGGTGGCAGGGTGCTGATGGATGCTGGTGGTGGGTGCCGGTGGCGGGGCCTGCTCACCCCTTCCCTCCCCCTCCCCCCTCTCTTTTCGGGGTGCACAGCCCAGGCGGAGGGTGCTAAGGAGGCCACGCCCTCGCCAGGCAGCAGCCAATCAGAAACTGAGCTGCAGGAAGGAGGCGGAGCTAATGTAGATGGTAAAGAGCCCCCCCCCCCCCCCCCCCCCCCCCCCCCAGACCTGGCAGAGCATCCCCACGTCCCCGTGTCCCCAGGAGGGCCACGTTCCCGTTTCCCCCCGAAAGGGATGCCCCCATGTCCCTCGAGGGGAGCCGTGTCCTCTAAGGGGACCTCAGGCAGCAAAACCACCCCCCCCGCCCAGGGGTGGGGGGGCCACCAACACCCACCYGAGCAGGCCCCCTGCCACGCTAACGCTGCTCATCCCCTCTTCAGGCAACTACTTCTACGTCAGCATGCCCRCGGGACCCCCCCAGCCCACGGCCCCGGACCCCGCGCCACCCCCCAGCCCCCCACGGGGCTCCCCACAGGAGGCACCCACCCGTCCCAGCCCCGCCGAGGGGTCGTCTCCGGACCCCCCAGCTCCCCTCCGCGACGTCGACCTCATCTTCCGCACCATCGAGCAGTTGACGCTGAAGCTCAACAGGCTGAAAGTGAGCCCCCCGAATTGGGGAAAGCCGGGAGGACGGGGCGGGGGCGGTGTCCCAGCAGGGTGTCATGGAGGGTGGGGGGGACATGGGCCTCGAMCCCAAACCTGCGCCCACCCCTCTGACCTGGCACCCTTTCTCCCGGGCACCCTCCAGGCTGTCGAAACAGCCCACCGGGAGCTGCTGCGGTCCCTGGGGCGCAGCTCCTCGGCCGACGTCACCCCCCTGGGGGGCTCAGCCCCGGAGATGGACGGGTGGTCCCAGCGACCCCCCAGCCCTGACGGTGACAGCCCCCTGTCCCGTGCCCTCCGGAGCTTGCAGGGCCCTGCCACCAACGCCCCAGGTAAGACCCACCGCCGTGCAGTGCTCGCCCCCGCCGTCCCCTCGCCCCCCCCCGCCCCGTCCCCCTCACCCCCTTTCTCCCCATCTCTTCCAGGCTCCAGAGCCCCCCTCGCCGAGGACCCCGCTCGTGACACCGGCCTTTAGCCGCAGTGGGGAGGGGGGGGTCTCCCCCCCTAGAGTCGCTCAAAGCCGGGGTGCTGCCCAACAGCCCCCCGCACCCCCGTCCCCCATCCCGGCAGCCTTGGAAGCCTCCCCCGAGACTGCCGGGGGCTTTGGCTGGAAGGAGGGAGCACAATCC
>JAYKAV010000030.1:0-85258 GCA_035582835.1 Phoebastria nigripes
ATCTAGTTGAAGATGTCCCTGCCCATGGCAGGGGGGTTGGACTAGATGACCTTTAAAGATCCCTTCCAACCCAAACTATTCTATGATTCTATGATTCTATGTTTGTTAGTTCTTATTGACTTTAGCTGCTTTTGGATGCATAATGCAGTTATAAAAATTTTTCTGCCTCTCAGCAGTCTAATTTTATTTTTTATCTCTTTTTTTTTTTTTGCTTTAACTTTTTGATGCTTTTATACACACTGTGCCTATTTGGTTTGTTCTAAGACAAGACAATCAGGTCTCTACCCCACCAGTAAGACACCTCTTCATTTGGAAAGCCATTGAGCATATGCAAGGAAGAAATGATTTAATAGAGGCTACAGGGTGCTGTAGGGTAGAGAGTCACTACTGAGGGAATTGAGGGTTGCAATTTAAGAAGAGGGGCAGCTGTAGGGGAGGAGCCATCCAAGCTGTGGAGGTGTGGAAACAATCTCCTAGGCAATGGAGTGTAAGCACAAAATTTTAGCAGCTCAGAAGGTCACTGAGTTAATTGCAACCAAGGTCACAGTGGGTGGGGAGAGTTGTGTATAAACTATATATCCATTTCTGTGCTTCCTGATTTACACGCTTGAAGTTTTCTCTATTTAAAAAAATCAAAGAATCTTATTTTTATTCTAGTAAAGACTGTTCTATTTTGAGTTTTGAAGCCTGCTGGTCTTGACCGGAGAGCTCAGCCGGTCATCTAGTTAGATCCACCTTAAAGTTCTGGATGAGTTGGGATCCATTTATAAAACCTAATTTTGCTATCTTCTCTTTCATCTGATTTTCTGTGTCTTGCTCTTGCTACTGGGTTTGTTTAAGTTCTCTCTGATTGTTCTTTTTGCTCTCAGTTCCAAACTGTGACCACATTGTGATATAAGGTAAGACAACCTCAAATTAACAAGTAATTTACCTTAGGTAGCAGCATCAACATAGATACGGCTTTGTTTCATTTGATTTTGGGGTGAATTCACAAGATGCTCTGTGCAGTCTGTCACAGTTGGGTTGTTTCTGGAACTGGGACATAACCCTGCCCCTTTAAAGCTCATTTGGTTTTTGCCAAGTCATGGCATATCATAATGGCATATCATGTCATACCACAATGTCATCATGTCATATCATGATCTGTTCAAGTTTCCTTCCAAGTTCATCTATTCCAACATCTATTTCAATGGCTCCTTCATGTCCCTGTGTTCCCATAAGTATTTATCTGCTTTCTATTGAGAGATCTATTTTTTTTCCATTCTGCCTCTCATCTGGTAACATCGTCATCTCCCTACTTGAGTTATCAAAAGCTGATGATTCTGAAAATCTGCCCTGTTTCTGTCAATTCTACTCTATTCAGTCTAGTATTAGTCAGTACACATCCTCTTGAATATCATCATATTATCTTGTTATTTCTCCATGATGAAAGCCCTTAAACTTTCTGGACTTTTTATTTCTACTTTTTACTGTGAACTCAACCCTTCTTTCAAGTGTACTCCGAGAGTTCTGTCATCATATCTCCATATTCAGCCTTGCTTGCAATGTGCTCCTGCACAGCTTAAATTTCTGTCTTTTGCTACTGTTCAAGCCTTAGTCCATGGTCTATTTCTTTCACTATAAAAGCTGTTTCTCCCACTTTCCCTCCCTCTTCCTAACCCTTTTCACAGTATTCTTTCTCTCCCAAAGCTCCAATTGCCTCCTGTAGCTCTTTGAAGCCTCCATGGGTATCTTGTCTAATAAAATGTCCCATTCAAGCACCTTGTTCTCATCTACAAGACATTGCCTTATCTTATGTCTACTGAAGTCTTTTTCCTGCCTTTTCGCTCTTTTTTGCTCCATCTGAAGCTATTGCTTGAGGCAAGGTACATTTGCTGTGACTTCTTCCTGTCCTGTATCTCATCCCCTCATGTCCTTCTGTGCTTTCTTTGTCTCTTATTGCCTCTGTGTTTATCTCTTAGAGCTTCTGTTACTGTTAAGCAGTCCTCCTTTTGTCACCTTTCACCTCTTCCTCCTTCAAAACTCCCTTTTTCCCTTTCACCTTTACAGTTTCTTTTGTCTCATAGCCTATCTTTTATATGATCTCCTTCACAGCCTTATGGACCTGAGTTCTCTTAAGCACAGAATATTATTTTTTCTTTATTCTGCTTCTTTCTTTCTTTAGACTGCTTTTCTATTCTGCATGCATGGTTCTGAGTAACAATAACTCTGCTTCCACAAATTCAACTCCTTTCAGTCTGGGGTGGTAGAGGGCTCTGCATCACCATCTGCTATAATGTCTGTGTATGCAGTATTGGTGGCAGCTGAAAAATAGACGTTATGTTTCATTACAGAGGACTCTGCAGTCTGGTGGTGGGCCATAAGGTTTGTACACAGTGAGGTCATGAAGTGGTCTAGATCTTTTAGGACAAATCTGCTAGACAAACAAAAAAAAAGCTCTAGCATAAGCAGAAGGCTCAGAAGTTATTATGATGCCTGATAATTGTGTGGGCAGGGCAGGGAACAACATTAAGCTTGTCAGTGTTGATTAATAGCACTGGGATTTCAGGTGATAAATCTCCTGGACAGGACCATGAGAGAAGTACGAGTCTTCAATCATCCCTCCCCTAAACTATCAGAGCTTTCACTATAAAGGCAGTAGGATGGGAAGGCTAGGAATTATATTTCTGCATCCTGAAAAGCATTCAGGAGAAAAAAATAAAGGCAGAGAAAGAGAGACCTGAGAGAACACTGGGAAGAGGAGGGAGAAAGATAGATGGCTGACTGGAGAGGAGACCCACGTTGGGTGAGAGTTCTTCTAACTTCTGTTCCTTTCTTTTTCCTCACCTAAGACCCTAATTTGGGCTGTAGCTGTAGTTTCATCTGTCATGAAGATGTCCTGCTTGAAGGAAGTACCACAGAAACACACTTTGGAGTCCCTCTAGGGCCTGTAATACGCTAAGAAAGAACTGGTGTATGAGCAGGTTGTATACCTTTCCTCTTGTGTGCTGTGGGGCAGTCTAGAAACTTTTGTGAGCCCTTTCAAGAGGCTTAGGTGCACCTGAGGAGTCAAGCCATATGTACGGGTCATCTGTGTTTGTGACTAATGCAAGATGGTTACTACATCTTCCTCTTTTTTGACATCTTCCTCCACTTCTGTGCTAGTATCCTGAAACTGTTGGTAACCTCTCAAGCGACAGCAGTAGTACATTGCTGTGTCCTGGTAGGAGGGCAGAGCTAGGCTTTGGTAGTAGAAGCAGGACAGATGAGCAATAAAGAAAATATATAAAGAAGAACTGTGGTAAGAAATTACAGGAAAAGTGATAGGGGAGGTTTGACAGCAGTTGCTGGGCAGCAGCAGTGCAGAAAGGCAGATCTTTTCAGGGTGTGCTCAGTATTCTGTACTTTTGGGTCTCTGCTGATCTGAAAACATGAACAAGACAGTGGGTAGAGCTGGAACCATACCTTTCATTAGGTCAGCTGTGCCAGCTGGAAAAAGTGGACAAGCTGTAGGGTCTACAAGTTCTTCTTTGAGTCTGAAATAGAAGCAGCAGATCTCAAAGTTGAGAGTAGCTGCTTTGAATTTAACTAGAGTAGTGTCAGTGAGGCTGTGACAAAAGATTATTGGTACCTTGTGGAATAGAGAGGATGTTAATAGTGCCCAGAGAGCTGACAAAGTCCTTTCCTCCTAGGGGAAAGAGGGAGAGGGGTGATTTATAAGCTGTGGATCATGATAAGATTAGTGTTCAGGACACAGGAAATAATGTGACATAAGCCCAGTATCTCTACAGATGGCATATATTTTGTCATGCACTGGAATGGTGAATTTCAGTTCTCAGTCTTTTCCTTGGTAGACAATATCTGGGTACAGAGATCAGAGGCAGAGATACTGTTTGATGAGAAGTGCTCTCCCACTGGGAATTAGATAAACGCTAGGTCCTTAGCTGCAGATGTCCTTAGAGCTAGGTCCTTAGAGCGTACACATGTACCACTGTGTGCATAATGATTGTTCAGTTTCATCTGTATAGTTACCAGTCTACCATTTGGTGCACTGGATGAGGTGTATTACATTGTGGAAAGTACGACTGAGGGTGCAGGGGTTTTGTGAGTCATCTTTCTCATGAGGATAGTAAAGGTTTCTTGTTTGAGCAGCATCTAGATCCATTTGGTGAATGTTGGCCTTGGGGTCCTTCATGTTTTATTGATGAGCTGAGTGAGGCTGGGGCCAATTTGGAGGCTGAGAGGGACAGTTCTTGGAAATACCTTTCAGGGTAGGATCATCTTATTTTAGGCTGTAATTATATAACTGTTTTCCATGGAAATTCCACAACAGTATCATACAAGACAGACAGTAGAGTTTGATTAGCTGGCAGTAGGGGGTTCTTTTTTATACGAAAGCAATTTCTGATGTGCTATTCTTGTGCACCTTGAAAAACAAGAGCTGGAAGAGTGCACCTTTGGGTAAAGGTTCCCATTAGTTTTCTCCGGTGGCTGTGATGAGTGTTGTCCTCCAGTAAATGTAATAGTAACTGAAGATCTGGTGCTGTATTACAGCTTTGATGTTTGCTGGGGCTTACTGTGGTTGGTCTTTAGGTTTTCTATATATGATGTATACTCATATTCTATACACTTTTTTATATTTTATACACTATATACTATATGCTATGCATCATTTTTTATGTAAACCGTAGTGACATTGGTCTTCCAAAAGCATCTCAATAGGTTGGGAGCAATTAATGCCTTTAAAATGGAAATCTATGAGGATATCCAGGTGTTCTTCTCTGTATACTAGACACGATCACTTAGAAACTCTTCTTTAAGGTGGTTCATTACAACTTTTGCCTTACTGACGGGCCACAGTCTTACTCCAGGGAACATTGCTTATTGATAGTAAAGTGGATGCTGGTGAGAATGAAACAGATGAGCCTATATGTTTTGAGGCAGCACTGATCTTGCTTTTGTAAATGTTCAGAGCTTGCCTGGCATGCTACCAGGTATGGACTGTACAGACTAACAATATCCATATGGATATTATTGCTAATGGATATCGATACGGATATTGTTAGTAGAAACATTGGAGGAGGTGGGGAGGAAATCAAGTGTGTCGTCTTCTTGGAGACTTTCTTTGTACCCCGCTCTGGAGGACCATGAGGACTGAGAAAAAGCAAAATGAGCCTGCAGGAGAAATGTTTTACAGGGGTCTGCAAAATGAAATAATGAGACTACTGTTCTGGACCAAAAAGAAGGCTGTTTTGCCTCTCTCTCCCTGCGCCCCCCCGCTCTTCTGTCTGCAAATCTCTTATCTTGCAGTGTGAGGAGCTTGGAAACCATTATTTTGGAGAGGTGATAGTGTGCAAGAGGAGGAAGAAGGAGTTAATAGCAGCTCTTTAGTGACTGTGTTTGAGGCACTGTGGGGTCTTCTTTTCTTGTACACAATTTCCAGGATCTTGAACTCACTGCTTTTCATTGATTAATAGCCATCAAAAGACATATGGTTACAGGCAGCACGCTGACAGCACTGGGAGGTGTCTCTAGACCATGTTGCTGGAACATGCTTCTCATTCCTGTCACTGGCTGGTAGCTCACTGGTGTTGGCTGAGCTCATTGCTTTTTTGCCTGGCTGAGAAACAAGTGGTAGAGTGGAGAGGAGAAGTTGTTGAATGCTCTAGCCTGTGGAAAAGTGAGCATCAAGAAGAATAAATTTCTGCATATACCCATAATTGAATACCCGCAGAGAAGTTTGGTGGCATTCTTCAAAAGTGTAAGGTGTTCCCCATAAGGGCACATGGAAAGGCTGAGATTAAGCTGTAATGCTCAGCAATTTACAGGGATGCCTGACTTCTCCATTAGGGCTTGCTGCTTCTTTTGTGGACCATGGACCTAGAAAAACTGTCTTGGGACACTGAGTGTGCACCCATCTTGTTCTATCTCACCATAGTTGCTGGCATCTTTATGACTGTCACTCAGTCTTTTGGACACCTGGTATCTGGGGAGAGAAGGAGGAAGCCCACTGAATTTTGTTCTCATTGCAAATATAGCTTGCTCAGGATGGGGAGGTGTGAAAGAAGATATCTCCTGGATAATCATTTCTGCTTCCTCCTGTCTGCTTTCTGTCTCTGTACTTCTGTCTGTCTTACGGCCTTCTTTCCTCCTCCCCCCCTCCCCCTTCCCTCTCCTTCAGGAGTTCCCCTCTTGCCCACACCTGATATTCAATCCCAGCAGAGTTAGTGCCTTTTGCTGAGATCAGACACGGCACTGGGGAATCATGTGGCAGTGGAAGGTTGCTATAAATATAGTTAAACCCTGCAATCACTGCCTTTATGCAGGAAGGGGAGAAAGTGAGAGAGGCACAAGGAGGAGGAGGAGGAGGAGGGGCAGAGAGAAAGTGAGTGCAGGAACAGGACAAGTCAGAGTGGTCTGAGGAGAGAAAGAAAAGAAGGAGGGAGCAGAAGAAAGTGCGGAGGCCATGCTCTCTGCCAGAACATGAGGTGGTTCTAGGTAAGGCCCAGAGCGGCAGCTCCGTTACAACTGAGTGTGAGGAAGAGTAGAGGCATGGAGAGCTCAGAGACCATGACGCAGGAACCCAGATCGAAGTCAGCTTTGTGGGGGGGCACACCACAATACGACTATGTCTGCTTTGAGAAATGCACCCGTTACGGGATACCTCTGGAGGCAGGACGCGAGGCCGGGGGGACAGGGGACGACCTGCACTACCTGGAGAACTCCCTCAGCTACCCACAGGTAGGGCTGGACAACTGGGACGTCTGTGGCAGCACAGGTCTCCCTGGGATCACATAGGCTCTTGGGGCTCCCAGAACAGTGCTGTAGAGCACACATCCCTCTCTATTCCCAATCCTATCAACTCTCCCCTTCGCTTGTTGACTCCCAGGTCAGGCATTGACTTTCATGGTTGTACTTATATCCAGGAGTGCTATCAGCATTTCCAGTCAGGGGTCATTTTCACCTGCCATGGACACAAAGAGAGTTAGAATGGGCAAGCTGGGATGGGGAAAATCAACCAGATTATTAATGTGTGTGTGACAGCAAAGAGAAACTGCAGCTGCCTTCAGCTGCATAGTGATATTAAGTAGAGCAGAAGAGTGAATAAAAACAAAGAGAACAGTGATGTATACAGATGGGTATCTATCTGTCATGCAGAGCTCTGTTCTGACTTTTCTCTGACCAAAAAGCAATTCATGGTCATAGACCCATATATGTATATTTGTATGTTTTGGTAGCTCTTAGGGGAGCTGTAAGTGAGGGATTTTCTAACTCTTAAACCTGACCTGACTCTTGCTCTGGTTCATACAAGCAGCTGTTCAGAAAGATATCTGGGACATAGATGTACTCTGGTTATGGCTTCTTGTTCCATTACCCTCTGTACCTCCTCTACCTCTCCTCTTGGGATAGCCTCCTGCAAAGGGGAGGTTTTACAGCAGAGTCCTGGTGTCTTATTTCCTACCACTCTGCTCAGACTAAGCTGACGTAAAAGGGCTTTAGAGCAATGAAGGATCCAGTCAAATGATGAGGGAGAGAGCGTGTGAATGTGAAATTCATAGAGTGGATGTTTCTCCTTACATGAATACAAATCCCCTTACATGAATACTTAGGTGAATGATCGGGGGATGAGGGAGGGGATGCATTCATCATCTCCTGAAGACTTTTTTCATTTACTGATAGGGAAAAAGCCACATTTGCCACCAAGAAAATCTCTTCCAGTAGATAAGCATCCCAGTGAGCATTATATATGCCACACTGCAAAAGATCAGAGAATCAGTTCCATGACCATTTTCAGGAATTTCTCTTCTGAAACTGTCTAAAACATATGAGAGTTTGCAAATGTCTGCTACACTGAACTCTTCCAAAACCATTCCCTGACTGATTTGGAAGCAGCAGCCCAAACGGGAAGGTGTCTGGACAGAGGTCTGACTGGAGCAGTTTATGCTTTATTTACGGTAATGCAAGGCAATGGTTTGGCTGCAGCAGCCATGCTAACAGGGTGAGCACGGGGTGGGACGGGATGGAGAGGTGCGTGCGCCCGGCTGCAGCTGAGCTCTGCTGGGATTCAGCCTTTGAATCGCCGCCTGGTGCCGAGCGCCAGAGCTGCAGCCGGACCCGGGGCGGGCGGCGCCCGAGGTAGGGGCCGCTCGCGGGAAAGAGACGTCCCGCCCCCATCAGCCGTGCCCGAGTCCCCGGCTGGCCCTGGGTGAGCGTCACGGCTTCGCTGGGAGGATGGCACACGCCTGCCCCGTGGGGTGCGGATGGAGCAACGCCTAGGGCTGGAGAGCTGAGGTGGGCTAAGGAAATGCACCTTGTGCTACATGAGTTGGGGGTGGGGGCGTGCTGTGGGATGCAAATTGTTTCTCCAGTAAAGCACATCCATGAACAAAAACATCCCAGTTCACATGTATCCACCCTATATGCTGTTCCCACACGTAAAACCACTCCACAAGCAGGCGCAGATGATGCAGTGAGGCAACACAACCTACCTCCGTGCTCTTGCTACCTGGCACTGGAGTGTCTTTGTTCTCAGCTCCAGAGGCATGCTGGTCAGTGCATGTAGATAGACAACCTCATGCGCAAACAAGCAGGCCATCAAATGCATTCCCATGCATATCTTCAGGCAGTAATGTCCCCAAGCAAGCAAGCATGCATTTGTGAACACAATTTGCAGTCTTAAAAACAGACAGCCATGTTTATAGATTTACTGAAAAATATGCCCTAGAAATACTTATACATAAACAATCGCATACACATGTATGCATGTACGTTTATGTATGAAACTTTGTATGCAGACTTATTCTGGCAAAACCAGGCTTGCTGTGCATATGTATATTTTGCTAGCCATTCAAAGTATAAATATGCATGCTAATGTACACATCTTGTACAAACATGCACACTTATGTTATTAGCATGAAAAACAACCTGCTGCACATGTTTCATCCATTTCCATGCAGAGTAACCATTAAGATTTCTTTCCCCACCGTCATGTGAAAAAATGGTTGGCAGGGAGAGATTTTGATTCTGTTGTGCCCTTTTCTTTTACTGGTTGTTGCCTTCTGTTTTACATGTAGGTTGGAAGCCATTTCAGACTGGCTCTGTGATTTGATTGGGTTTATACAGCCCCCAGAACAGTGGAATCTTGGTCTTTGGCGTGGGACCTTCAGAGAGTTAAAAAAGATATAGTGGTTAATAGATGATAATAATAATAGTAGTAGGATGATAATAGTAATGTATACATAATTTTGGACAATTAAGATAACAGTATGATAGACGATGTAATATACATTGATAAAAATATACATTCTCATACATTGTAGGATTTTGTATTGTTTTCTTTCTGCATGAGAAAGCAGCTCCAGCTGATGAGTTATTTAGAAGCTGTGTTATCTGTGACTATAGAAAGGGTGTTCATGGCAGAGAGCTCCCTCAGCAATACACAGATGGGTGTAGTGGGAGGGATGTGTAATGAGTAATTAGCAATGCAGTAATATAAAATAACAGATTCACAGAAAGATGTAGGTGGGAGGGGACCTCTGGAGGTCTCTAGTGCAAGCCCCTGTGCACAGCAGGGCTGACTCCAAAGCTAGGTCAGGTTGTCCAGGGCCTTGTCCAGGCAAGTTCTGAACATCTCCAAGACTGAAGATTCCCCAGCCCCTCTGGGCACCTGTTCCTGTGCTGAACCACCCTCAAGATAGCGTGGATGGGGACATGTTTTGCTTTTGCACAGACTTTCCTTTCTTGCAAGTTACGTCTTTTTCCTTTCGTCCCTCACTGTGTCCCTCTGAGAAGTCTCCCTCTGATGTTTCTCTCCAACCCCCCTCTCCCTTCAGGTGGTGGGACTGCTGTTGGATGTCCCCTTTGCCTTCTGTTCTTCAGGAAGAACTATTATTTTGTTGCTGCCCCCCACCCCTCACATGTGCCTTATTGGCTCTATGTCTAAGCGGTTGAGCCTAGACTTTTTACTGACATTTAAATTTACTTATGAARTGAGTTTTGGGAGGTTTCACCTTTGAGACCAAATATGGCTACTCTTTCATGATCCATCAGAAAAAAAGCCTAGGGAAGATCATTTCAGGAATAGCAGGATGGCTACAAGGAGGGAGTGAGAGGGATGAGCAGTAGAGCTCAAGGCTGCCTCAATGGCCAGGGGCAGCAGATTAAAACCAGTATGCACTGGCAGTGCTGGGGGAAGGGATTTCAGGACTGGAGTATGCTGTGGAGAACATATTGTTCAGTCTGAATGGCATGGGAAATAGCTTCGGCTTTGGACTGTGAGAGGAGGGCAGTTTTATGCAGGTGCTGAGCTCTCAGAAAATAGCTCCCAGAAAAGTCTTGAGGTTGTGGTGATGTACATATTTTTCCCCTGAGATTCTTTGCAGCTTTTCCTCCATTACTCAAGCAATTAAACTTCCCCATCTTTTTTGGAAAGACAAACCCTGTCGGTTTACAGTTAAACATTAATAAATGCTTCCTCCCTGCAAATGAACTTTRCCCTGGTTGTGCTTTCTCCCTGGATGTTTTTTGGTTTTTTTTCCCCCCACTTTAGCAGTATTTATACCTTCAGCTGTTTTTGCACCATTATCATGTTCTCACTCAGCATTTAGCCAAGCTAGGCATGATAGTACCTTTTCTGGCTCAACCCTTTAGGTGGTAATTGATACCTTTTAAAATTCTCTCCAGTTTTTCTGGTGCTCAGAAACCCTGTGTTCCTTGTGTTAGAGAAGGAGCATCAGAAGAAGGAACAGTCTAAGTTCTACTGTGTTATATTTTTAGTTTTACATGTCTTCTAATGGAGTGGATATTTCTTGCCTAACCTAATTTTGCTTTAAGGTCATTCTCTGATTTCCAGATTCTTTCTCTGTCCCACAATCTCCTACCATTTTAAATAGGGCCAGAGTCCTGGAGAAGCAAAACACGAGTATGAAGCATTCTTTAAGTGAGTTAAGACTAACTTGTTCTCCAGGACAGAACCTTCATTTTTGTGTTCGGAGACTAACTCCTTTTTTTCCACATCCTGAGTGCCCCATTTTCCAGCCAGATAGAAGCAGTGAACTGGAATACTGTATGAGGACTTTTAGCGTTCATACTATTATATTGTCATGCTGTTCCATCTGGCCAGATGGAAGACTCTAAGTTGGACATCATACTTGGCACGGGTTTGAGTTCATAGTTTGGATTAAGCTGTATTTGATATAACCCCATCCCTCATGACCATGTAAAGGCAATGAAACATTAGTTGAGGTGATGTGAAAATGCATTTGTCTAAAATCTGCTAGTACTTGTCATTTTTGGCTAAAATAGACACAGAGAAAAAAGGAGCAGTCTGCTGTTTAGGACTGGGTTCTATATGTGACAGCTTACCTTATATATGAAGTCTGGCAAGTCCTTCAGCCTGATGTTTCACTGTCCTGTCTGTATTATGGGGGTCAGAGCACGGCCATTCCTCACTGCAAAGAGTCTGCATTGCTTAATTTGCCTAGAGCGTGTTGATAATCATGGGGTTAATAATTACATTGAATTTGTTAGCTTCCAATACAGCGATGAATGGAAGAATACTTTCAGATGTTCAGATAGGATCGATTTCTTTAAGAGACAGCAAGTAAGCCACCTTAAGAACAGGATGATTTAAAAAAGCCTAGATGTGTGTTCTGTGAAAAAAACACTAGGGATTTCTAAGGGATCTGTTGCACGTGGTTCAAGTGTCTCTTGATGAAGATATGCAAATAAATAAACTACTTAGGACCTTCAGTCATATTTGTTATGTGGAACTATGAATTGGTAGAGCACTGAAACAGGTGCTGAGAGAAGCTGGGGAATTTCCACTCCTGGAGATTTTTAGGAGTTGCCTGGACTAGGTCTTTGAGCAGCCTGATCTGGCTTTGGAGTTTGTGTGCTGTAAGCAGGCGCTTGGACTAGAAACCTCCAGAGGTGCCTTCCAGTGTAAATCTTTCTGAGTGTCTGAATCTGTTTCATCTGAAATTCTCTTACAAATAAGTCAGCTGCATTATCCCCTTTGTACAGATATTGTTTCAGTTCATGGAGATCCCCAGGGAACAGGAGCAATGTCTCCTGTGTCACTTCGGAAGGAGGAGACGCGAAGCTGTCCAATAGAAATGTCTCCTAAGCACGTGGTAGTGCTTTATATCTCTCTCATGTCCTGTCATTCTCCAGCTGAAGTGTCTGATTTTRCTGGTTGAAGCATTGTTCACTCTCCTCCTGCCACTCAGAAAATCTTAGAGAAGCAGATGTTGGGCTGGGGAGGAAGCAAAGGGTCACGTTCTCACAGGTGGGAAGTGCCAAGATCACAGGCCATGCATCAGGTGGTAACCTGACCTCAAGTAAGGTCAAAGCTGGTTCGGCATGTGACAAGGAGAGGCTTATTCTCTGCTTCTCAGATGCACACCTTCCCCACCTATACTCTGAAAGAGTGAGGTAGGATAGCTGCTCTTGAGGGAATCTGATAAACAAGGGGGCACAGTCAGGATCCTTCAAGCTCCCTTGAGATCTCATTGTTGACAAGACAGCACAACTGCCAAGTTTACTACAGATCCATGTGTGAAATGTTATTGGTAAGCGCATGTAGCTACTTGTGAATTGCATATAACCAATTGCATTTCAAGATTAGTATCTGAAGACAAAGACTAGATTAGGTAGTTAGGAAATTCAGAGGAGTTGGAGATATGTGAGTACTTAGCATGATGATTCGGGTAAATAATGGGAGGAGGTGTGCAGTACCCTGTGTTATTTCTGAGCTGATGCTCCTTCTTTTCCTCCGCAGGCACCGTCAGTGGCTGCGTGCCCTGTTAAGCATTCCTTGGCAGCAGGAGGAACAGATGCAGGACATTCCTGCAGCCTGTTTGACAGTGTAATACCTCTCAAAACCGTCAGAGATGTTTCGCAGTGCTGCTGAAGTCTATGAGACAGCCCTGAGGGTGGCAGCCTCGTGAACTATTTTGACCTTCTTTTGTACCTCCAGAAAGCCTGCTCAATATCTTCAGACCAGAGCTGTCTCTTTCTCAGGATGTTAGAAAGCAATTACTATTCTGTGATCATATCTTGTACCCCCAAAAAGGAGGTGAAAAGATTTTTGAGATTGGGAAGAGGGAACCAGAAAGGGAAAAAAAAAAAAAAAAGATTAGCTGCATCTGTCTGAGAGTTTCTGTGTCTCTGTCTCCCTGCTTGGGTACATTCAGGTCTGCACCTCTGACTGTTAGTAGATCTGCCTTTTCATCTTCAATGCTATTTGTGAAGGAGCATTTGCCTTACCTTTTCCTTTTGATCTCTCTTGCTTTCTGCTCCTCTAGCTTTATGGCCAATACACAGACCAGATAACCGACTTTGCAGAGAAGGAAGCAGCAAAACTACTGAATAAGAAGCAGGCCCAAAAGAACAATGAAAGACCCTTGAAACGTGAGAGTCAAGTAGAGATCAAAGAAGAGCACTATTCCAAATGTCAAGGTAGGGACAATTCATCTTTCATTACCCTATGACCAGATATTGGGTAGGCCAGCCAGAGAGACATAATTTAAGCAAGGCAAAAAGACAAAAAAATCATGACTGAGGAGAAGCAGAGAAGGAAGGAAAAGGAATCACAGTGGATCCAAAAGACTTTTTAACACCAGCTTTCATCCTAGGAAGAGCCAAGATGTGTTCGGAAAAAAGACCAGTCCCAAATTAATCATTTTTTCCACAACAGATTTCTGTAACAGGAGGAAAAGGACTTTCTTGTATCAGAGTTTTGCTGCTAGTGCACAAGATCTAAATTCCCCCCTTCCCCCTCCCCCCCTTTTTTTTTTTAAAACTGCATCAGATTTTGCAGGACTGTGTAGGAGAGGGTTGGGTACCAGTCCTTCAACACTAAGCCCATGATGCTTCCAAATAAATCCTTATTGTAGTCAGTTCTCAGCATAGCAGAGGAGAGACAGACACAGGCTTCATCTACATACCCTCAGTTTTTCTGGTTCACTCTTCCCTCCACAGACTGTGCTAGACGCATCCAGAAATATGTTACCAAGAAGCTTGGAGAGGACTGGATTTTCTTGGTTCTGTTGGGTCTGGTCATGGCGTTGGTGAGCTGGGGAATGGATTATGCCAGTGCGAAGAGCCTACAGGGTGGGTCCCATTCAGGTGTTGCAAAAGCACACCGTAAATGATATGAATGTTTTACAAAGCCCAGTGACAAATGTTCCTCCTCCTGTGTCCAATGCTCACCCCTTGCTGCCTGGGAAGTTTGAAGTACTTGCAACATAGTAGAGAAAAGGTTAACTAGGGAGAGGTTCTTTAAAGGGATGGCAGGGAAAAATTTGGAAATAAGTGGGCAGAAACAAAGGATATGTGTATGAGTCAAAGGCAAACCATTATTTTGACTCCCTTTCCCTTCTGCCCCCTTGAATATGTAGGGGCACAGGGAAGTGGTATTGTGTTCCTTCCTATTATACTGGTACCCATCCTCCCCAGGCCTATTGAGCACATGGCGGGTGGGGAGGGGAAGGGGCTCTTAGATGTCCTCCTGACACTGTTTCTGCTTTTTACCTCATTATTGTTCTTTCCTATTTTTTTTATACAGTGCCCTGCAGTTTCCTGCTACCCGGCCACATAGTGCTCTCTCCTTTGGCTCTTCTCACAAAGATCTCCTAATCACTGTCTTGTATCATAGAATCATAGAATAGTTTGGGTTGGAAGAGACGTTTAAAGGTCATCTAGTCCAACCCCCCCGCAATGAGCAGCTATAACAATTACAAGATCTTTCAGTCCCCCTGCCCCCCATCTCAGTGCACACACGCACACACAACATCGCCCACATCCTGTTAACTGCACTGTTCCTTTGTCCTAACCCTCAGTGTCCCAATCCTGACCTGCATATGCACACCAATCCTTTCCTCTCAGTGCTCTTGGCTGCTGATGTCCACCAGACACCGCAGTTCCTCAAAGCTCCCAATATTCCTTCAGCCCAGTGTTCCTCCCTCCAGAGCTTCCCCATGTACCAGGCATCTGGCTTACCCTACCAGTCTTAGAGGGCTCCTGTCCTTCATATCCCTGCAGCTGAGTTCTTTGGTTTTTTTCTTTCCCTCCACCAAGTCTCAGCCTCCTGCTGTGTGGGGAGCCAGCTCAGGCAAAGATGAACTGCACAGGAGCTGCAGTTCAGTTTGGATTCTCAGCAGCTTGTGCTGTTGTACCTGGCTGAGCAATAGTACCACTGCTGTTTTAACAGTTGGCACAGGTCCCTTCATGCTGCTGCTCTAAAAGGCAAATCATAAGCAGAGCTTTTACGCTGTTTTTTAAGAAAGAACGATTTTTCATGTGATTGAGATGGAGGAGAGGGCACTAGCTGTTGGAGGACCATTTTATTGTCCGTCAGGACCCACATAAGGCCCTCAGGCTGTCAAATGAAAAAACCCCGTACRGTAATTCATCCTCACAACTGCATGTAACACACCTCTTCTCCCACCACATTTGGGCACAGGTATTAATAGTGTCTAAGAACAGAGAGCCACTTCTATCCATTCCTGCAGAATGCCTGTTTTATTTGGGAACTGGTGCTCAAAATGTAACAAGGCTTGTCTTAGAAAATGAGGACTTTAGGCTAGCATTTCTCAGGGAGATTTAGTATGGGCAGGTTTAGCAAGTATGTGATTCTTTGATGTCTACCAACCTGTTTGGAGCAGCTGTGGTTACTGACAACTTCTTTGTTTGTCTGTCCACAGCCTACAAGTGGATGTACAGAGAGCTGCACCCGAATGTTCCTATGCAGTATCTGGCGTGGGTCACATACCCACTTGTTCTTATTCTGTTTGCGGCCATTTTCTGCCACCTCGTCTCTCCACAGGCTGTTGGTGAGGGCAGAAGGCATGGCAAGATCTGTTTCTGTCTGTCTCTTTCTCTTATTCCATTTGCCTGCAGGTTTTGTTCATCCCCTGCTCTGCTGTTGTTTTCAGGGTCTGGGATCCCAGAGCTCAAGACCATTATGAGGGGAGTGGTCCTCAAGGAATATCTCACTCTCAAAGCTTTTGTGGCCAAAGTTGTGGGCCTCACAGCTGGGCTTGGAAGTGGCATGCCTGTAGGGAAAGAGGTAAATATTGCTGTTTCCATGTGCAGTAGTGGCCAGGGTCTGGGAGGTGAGAGGGGTTGTCTGTGGAAGAAGAGTCTATAAATGTTTTCTTTCTTTTGCCACCATTCCTTTTCTCAAAGCTCTGTTCTTTCCAGCAATACTTATCTTCCATTGGCTGTTTTCCTTCTACTTTGAAAGGCTTGATATAGAAAACATCAAAGAACTCAAGTCAGGTAGTCTTTAAGAGGGGAAAAAAAAAAAAAAAAACAGAAGATTGGAGGACTGGCTGAGATGGCCAAAGAGAAATTATGAGATCTGCAATGGCTAAATGGTTGTCAGTAACCAGAGGGTAACCCCCTCTGATTTTCTCCTCCTTTTCTTTTGCAGGGTCCTTTTGTGCATATTGCCAGTATCTGTGCTGCGGTACTCAGCAAGTTCATGTCAATCTTCTGTGGTGTGTATGAGGTAAGGCGCATGTCTCTGCATACAGCTTTTCCACAGGTTGAACTTCTAAGGCACATAGGATAGTATTGGTAGGCCACAAAACACAGAGAAAACATATGGATTGAAGTTCACTGTACTGCTATAGAGCAGTCAAATACAAGCCAAAGAAAATGGTAGTGGGAGGCCAGATATACAGTCAAATAATTGTGCAGGACCACCAATGTTACCTATCAATTACACAGAGGCTGGTTAGGAATATGCATTTGACAAGTTTTCAATCTCATGATGCTGATACCTTTGCACTATGATCATTGTCTGTATAAAACAGTAGCTGCAGACAAAGATCAATTTGTCTTTAAGCCAAATTTATACAGCATTGCTAATTATAGACACTGACACTGTCTCTAGGCTTTTACGTCTGCAGGCTGATCACTATATTGACTAGTTGTATAAAACAATCTATTAACTGCATATATAGCTAAATGTAGGAACTGCTTTACATACAGCCTCCTAGCAGAAACTGGCTGTGTAATACAACAGTGGGAGGTGCTGTTCTACTTGAGTAGATCTTCTGTGCATAAGGACCAGATGTCACTGCTGAAGACCAGCTGACAGTACTAAAGACTGCACTAAAGTGTGTAGAGCCTGCTATTTGTAATAGCAATGGCTGAATCTGCTGCTGGCTGTTGCTTTGTTTCATTGTTCTGGATCCTAACCCCTTGGCTTTGCTCCCTCTAACCCCAGCATGCCCTTCTCTGGCTGCACTCTTGTTCCAGAATGTGCATAGGCAGTTCGACCTCCTGGTGGCGGCTTGCGCAGTTGGAGTTGGATGTTGCTTCGGGGCTCCTCTTGGAGGCAAGTGTCTTCCTATATGTGACATTTAACGTACAACTCATTTAGCATCTTGCTGTGAGATCTCCTGCTCTCAGGCAGGTTCTCCACAGATACCTCTGCACTCTAGCAACATGAGTTCTTTCTTTTCTCATGTAACTGGTGGCAGTGAAAGAAAGGGAAGGTTATAGGAAAAGTGACACCTATTAATGTGCCGATTTCTAATGATGCAGCTTGTTCAGGCCCTGCTGGCCATGGACATTGTTCAACCTGGAGGGCACCAAGGTCTGTCCAGAAAACCAATAAGGATCGAGTAGAGAACAGAAGTTAAAAAAAACTTCATGTAAGGAGTAGCAACATCTAAGGGCAGGAGATGATGGCAAGTATGACAGGAAGTGGTAATGTGAACAGGAAACTAGTATACGAATACTTCATCAGTGGACTGGAGAACAGAAATATCAATGTGTAAAGTTTTGGGCTCCCCATATAAGAGAGATGCGAAGGGCCAGTAAGATGGTTGGGAGGTTGGAGTAATGGTATATGAGGAGAGGCTGAAGAGGCTGGGTGTGTTCAGCCTAAGGGAGAAAAGGGTAAAGGGGGACGGTCTAACTGATGTCATCAACCATCTAAAGGGGGATTTTAGCAAAGATTGATCCAGGCTCTTTTCAGAGGGGCACAGTGCAAGAGGCAACGGGCACAACTTGCAACAAGGGAAATTCTGACTGTGTATAAGGAAAATATGTTCCCCTCCCCCAAGGGTGGTTCAGCACTGGCACAGATGCCCAGAGGGTCCGGGGAATCTCCACCCTTGGAGATGTTCAGGACTTACCTGGACAAGAACATGATCTAGCCTTGGAATTAGCACAACTCTGAGCAGGGAGTTGGAGGAGACACCTCCAGTGGTCCCTTCCCACTTTTCTATGATCTTGCTGTGAGGAGAAATGTGGAAATTTGTCTCTGTCCCCTCACATTGGTACTAGTCTTCTGATTCACAGAATTTCCTTAAACAGCACATGTGCCAGAGGCACATGGTAGCTTCTTCCTGAAACAGTGGAAATGTATTCATAAATCATTTGTCTTAAAGTGTTCTCCATTCTTTGTTGTGCCTTCATTTCACTTTCCCCCCGTGCACTGCCCCAAACCTCTCTCCATGGTTATTGTGCCCAGAAGTTTAAGCAGTTTTTGAAATGTGATGTTTTTCCTAAGTTGGCTTTATTTCTTCCATGTACTACTTTCCTGTTAGTCTTCAAATGGATGAGTTAGCTGACAAATACAGCATGGTCTTGCATCAACAATAATAATGATCTTTACTCTGGTTTGCTATTAAAAAAAAGGAAGGAACATAGTTTGTCAGCTACAAATTAGAGGTTCTTCAGTTGGTAACCTGAGAAAAGATGTGCCAGGAAGAAAATCAGGTCTAGCAAGAGAGAGGCTGAGAGCTGTGTACATGCGGGCAATATAGCAAGTTGGAGACAGCCTGAGCTGAAGCCTGAGGCTTCAAGGCAAAACTTGTAAGTCTGCCAAAACCCTTGAGAGAAAGCAGGTTCAGAACCAAGGATTAGACCATAGTCAGGTGGAACTGTCGGTAGTATACAGGAGAACAGGGTATCTCTCTTAATGGTAAAAAAACAGTGCAAAAAAACAAAACCAAAAAACCTTCCATAACACAGTCTACAGTTCTTGTTTCTTTCTCTGTACCTGGAATTAATATAGTCTTAGAGATTGCAGGACACACTATACATAGTTCACTAGGAAAGGCTAGAGAATAAAAGAGAAGGTTAAAGGGGAAGTGGTCTAATTGCTGTCTTCTGTAGCTAAATGAGATGTTAGAGAGACAAAATAGCCAAACTCTTCTCAGAAAACAGTGAAAGGACAAGAGAGGCAGGCACAACTTGCAACAAGGGAAATTCTATCTGTGCATTGAAAAAAATTCTCCCCTTGCCCCCAATGTGGTTCAGGATGGCACAGGTGTCAAGAGATGCTGGGGAATCTCCACCCTTGGAGGTACTCAGGGCTCACCTGGACAAGATCCTGAGCACCCTGATCTAGCCTTGGAGTTAGCCCAGCTCTGAGCAGAGAGTTGGAGAAGAAGCCTCCAGAGGTACCTTCCAGACTAAAATTTGCTGTGAGTCTGTGATAACATTGTGGTATGGGAACGAACTGAAAGTTATCATAGCTTCCTCTTATGGATTCACACCGAATTGCCAAATGTGATTTCCATTACCCAGGAGTCATGTAATCTTTAGCTGACCTTAGTCCAGTACATAGTTTGCAACTTCAGATCATATTGCCCGTGGTGTGTAACTTCTTGGTGTTGTTGCTAGTGAACACCACCCTAGGTATTAATGAGGAGCCCTCAAAATAGATTTGAAAAGCCAGTTTAGCCCTTGACAAGCAAAAGGTGCCCAGCCTACTTTTTCTGAGTGCAGTCTGGTACTCTTTGTTTGTCTGTTTGTTTTGGTCTATCTGGCTACTCCTGTGCTGCTACACAGCACCAGCATTCTGACACAGTGCTGGGTCCTGGCAGATGCCATATGCCTCAGGCTGTTCTCAGTGGTTGCTATAGGTCTCTCTATCTCATGCTGTTCTTCAACACTGTCCCATCAGGCTTTGCACCTATAAACAACTCTGATTACCTCTTGCCATACTGCAGGCCATGTCACATATACCCTCAGTTTCAAGCTGTTAATCACCGTGCTGGTGGGCTATAACACAACCCTCCCACTATTCCAGACACTTTGAACTGAAACATAGTGACAAAGGATAAGGAAAAGGCTGAGGTACTTAATGCCTTCTTTGCCTCAGTCTTTAATAGTAAGACCAGTTGTTTTCTGGGTACCCAGCCCCCTGAGCTGGAAGACAGGGACAGGGAGCAGAATGAAGCCCCCATAATCCAAGCGGAAATGGTTAGCGACCTGCTACACCACTTAGACACACACAAGTCTATGGGGCTGGATGGGATCCACCCAAGGGTACTGAGGGAGCTGGCAGAAGTGCTCACCAAGCCACTTTCCATCATTTATCCGCAGTCCTGGCTAACCAGGGAGGTCCCAGTTGACTGGAGGTTAGCAAATGTGACACCCATCTACAAGAAGGGCCAGAAGGAGGATCCAGGGAACTACAGGCCTGTCAGTCTGACCTTGGTGCCGGGGAAGGTTATAGAGCAGACCATCTTGGGTGCCATCACATGGCACGTACAGGACAACCAGGTGATTGGGCCCAGTCAGCATGGGTTTATGAAAGGCAGGTCCTGCTTGACTAACCTGATCTCCTTCTATGACAAGGTGACCTGCTTAGTGGATGAGGGAAAGGCTGTGGATGTTGTCTACCTAGACTTCAGTAAAGCCTTTGACACCATTTCCCACAGCATTCTCCTGGAGAATCTGGCTGCTCGTGGCTTGGATGGGTGTACTCTTCGCTGGGTAAAATACTGGCTGGATGGCTGGGTTCAAAGAGTTGTGGTGAACGGAGTTAAATCCAGCTGGTGGCCAGTCACAAGTGGTGTTCCCCAGGGCTCAGTACTGGGGCCAGTTCTGTTTAATATCTTTATCAATGATCTGGACAAGGGGATCGAGTGCACCCTCAGTAAGTTTGCAGATGACACCAAGCTGGGCGGGAGTGTTGATCTGCTTGAGGGTAGGAAGGCTCTTCAGAGGGATCTGGACAGGCTGGATCCATGGGCCGAGGCCAATTGTATGAGGTTCAACAAGGCTAAGTGCTGGGTCCTGCACTTGGGTCACAACAACCCCATGCAACGCTACAGGCTTGGGGAAGAGTGGCTGGAAAGCTGCATGGCAGAAAAGGACCTGGGGGTATTGGTCGACAGCTGGCTGAATATGAGCCGACAGTGAGCCCAGGTGGCCAAGGCAGCCAATAGCATCCTGGCTTATATCAGAAATAGTGTGGCCAGCAGAACTAGGGAAGTGATTGTCCCCTTGTACTTGGCACTGGTGAGGCCGCACCTCGAATACTGTGTTCAGTTTTGGGCCCCTCACTACAAGAAAGACATTGAGGTGCTGGAGCGCATCCGAAGAAGGGCAATGAAGCTGGTGAAGGGTCTAGAGCACAAGTCTTATGAGGAGCAGCTGAGGGAACTGGGGTTGTTTAGCCTGGAGAARAGGAGGCTCAGGGGAGACCTTATCGCTCTCTACAACTACCTGAAAGGAGGTTGTAGCAAGGTGGGTGTTGGTCTCTTTTCCCAAGTAACAAGCGATAGAACAAAAGGAAATGGCCTCAAGTTGCACCAGGGGAGGTTTAGATTGGATATTAGGAAAAATTTCTTCACTGAAAGGGTTGTCAAGCATTGGAACAGGCTGCCCTGGGAAGTGGTTGAGTCACCATCCCTGGAGGTATTTAAAAGACATGTAGATGTGGTGCTTAGGGACATGGTTTAGTGGTGGACTTGGCAGTGTTAGGTTAACGGTTGGACTTGATGATCTTAAAGGTCTTTTCTAACCTAAACGATTCTACGATTCTATGAATCCCATCCCCGTTCTGGACATGATTATGTCTTAAGGCCACAGGGGCACTAATAGGGCCCAGAAGTTACCTAGTTACAAAGCTGTGGATAAGGACACATTGTTCTGGGTCAGGGAATGGTTCATGGCCCTTTTTTGTTGGGCTGTGCAGAGATAGCCTTGAGACACCTCTTGGTTGAGGCTCTATCAAACACCCGCTCAGGTAAACAGGAATTCATGGCCTTCTGGCCTTGGAATTCAGCCTGGCCACTCAGATTCCCACCATAACACAAGACCACCCTTTCTCAAAACTCTCATGGGAGATCTAACAGGCTACTTTGGGAACACGTGATAGTAGAAAGTACCAAATACACAGGCTTTTAACACTGGTGTATTATACACCACCTAGGATTTAGAGAAAAGAAAAGAAAAGAAAACCTATCTGCTCAGCTTTCACCATTCTCAGGCATTTCAGGGCCAAATCTTGGAGAAAGAGTGGGAGAGCATTTTCTCCCTTTCAACAGCTCTATGTCTTCCAAAACTGTCTCAGGAGAGACTCTACCTTTTATACCTTCCATTTCCCTTTATTGTCGTGATTGTTTTCACCAGGACAGCACAGTCCTTTACCCGGTGACCTGTTACCCACTCACCTACCCAGGGTGACAGGACCTTCAGCATCTGTCCACACTCGGTTCCAGATATGCATGTGCCTTGTGCACACAAACTCACAGGGTGGGTTTTTTGAAGCACTCACTGGCACACGTGCATCCTGAGATTCCCTGCCAAAGTAAAAGAGATGGAGTAAAACATACATATGTGCCTTCCACCCTCTGGAGGATTTTCCATGAGACATTTCTTCTACAGTGACAGAAATGTGCATGTTTCAATGAAAGATGAGATGCTGCCTTCTCCACATGTCTTGAAGATGTGACTCCACGTATATACCTGTCTTGTGCCAGGTCTTGTCTTTTGAATATTTTGAAACCATCCAGAAGGGAGAAGTAAGATAAATATAGCTGTAACTCTAGGACTGGTGACAGAGCTGGGTGACAGCATGTGGCCGTACCTGCCAATTCTGTCACTCACTCTCTGCTTGCTTTCCTTCTTTCTTCTGTTTGTCTGTCTCTCTTTGTCTCTTTCACCAGTAGCAGCCATATTACTACACAGATGTCCTGACCGTGGGTTGCGCTGTGGGGGTCGGCTGCTGCTTTGGGACACCACTTGGAGGCAAGTGGCTGTTCTGTTTCTTTTTTCTCAGGTACCTAAATCCTCTCCTGCCTAGTCCTCTTCTCCTCTCCCCGTTTCCTGCACTGTATTTTTGATCTGTCATCTACCTTGAACAAAGAAGCTTACCTTTAATGTTACCAACCTCCCCAGCATCTCTGACACAGTCTTTTTTCCACATGTTGTGGAAAAGGCTTGCTTTTTAGAGGCAAGAGGGGAAGCCTGTCTAGAACAGTGGTCTCCAAATCAGGGTGTGCATACCCCAGGGGATGCACAAGATGACCCATTGGGGTGTGGGAAGAAAATATTGGAGTTTCTATTTTCTTTTTTAATCAAAAAAAGAAGAAATAAATTAAGCTTTACTAATATTCAGTATACGTATTGGCACTGTTGCCCTCACTCGGTTCATATGTTGGATGGCCACTTGTCACATACAGTGCATGAGGTGTCCTGGGTGTAGAGTTGTTCACAACACGGAGGGTTGACAGTGGTGCCCTCACTTCTTTGCTCGCTTTCAGCATATTGCAATGTATTGCAATCAATGTGTGCCCACTTAAGTGGATTTATGGATTATATTATCTAGTGTTAACTAAACTAACCCTCACAAAATGAACAAGTGGCTTAAAAAGATTCCTGCAAAGAGACTGTGGATTGAAGATAATACTAATAATGTGAGCACAGACGAATGACAAGAAAATGGCAGAGCTGACACTTCTCCTACTCCTAGTACAAGCTCTTAATCAGCCACATTACGAGGTAAAAGCAATGACCAGCTAATCAGGTCTGACAAGAAGTTGGCCAAAAAAAAAAAATTATCAAAGACTTTTTGAAGTATGGCTTTACATCTGCTATCATTAACGATGAACCTCACCCTAAGTGTATATTGTGCTTTGAGAAGTTAGCTAATGATGGTATGAAGCCATCAGAATTAGCAAGACATTTAAAAACTAATCATCCAGAACATGAAGACAAACTCTACATTTTTTTCAGCGATGTTTCAAGCTATGTGATATTTGTAATTGAAATTACAAAATTTCACTGAACTTAATGATAAATGTTTAGAAGCCTCCTTTGAGGTTTCTTACTTCACAGCAAAAGACAAAAAGCCACATACCACTGGGGTAACACTTGTTCTTCCTGCCACGGAAAAAATGGCTGAAATAGTACACAGAAAGCAATATGGCGGCAAACTAAAATGCATTCCTTTGTCACTAAACACTGTTGGAAGATGCATAGAAAACATTACTGAAGATTTGAAGAAACAAATATCAGTACAAATTGCACAGTGTGAGAGGCTTGCTATGCAGCTGGATGAAAGTACAGATGTTTCTAACACGTCTCAGCTTATGGTATTTGCTAGATTCTGTTTCAATGGTGAAATACATGAAGAACTACTTTCTGTGAGCCACTAAAGGAAAGATCTACCAGAGAAGCTATATTATCAACAGTGAATTACTTCTGTAATAAAAATGTTTTACGGAAAAGCTGTGCAAGTGTAACCACTGGTGGAGCGGCTGCTTTGACTGGCGTAAGAAAAGGATTGTGTGGTAAGGTTACATAGATAGCACCACACCTGAAATTCATTCACTCCGTTGTTCATAGGCAAGCTATTGCAGCAAAGAAATGGGAGCCAGACATGCACGACTGCTACAGGATGTCATTGATGTGGTTAATTCCATAAAAACAAGACCTTGAAACAATAGAATCTTTACAATACTTCGTAATGAGATGGGAAGTGACCATGAAAATCCTTTGTGCCATACAGACTTTTGCTGACTATCTCTTGACTATGGGCTTTTAAAAGAGTTGTTGAATTTAAAGACCAGTTACACATTTTTCTTTTACAAGAAGACAAGTGTTCTGAATTTGCTGATCTTTTCTGTGATGACAAGCATCTGTCAATAGCATGCTACCTAGCAGTTATTTTCAAAAAAATAAACATACTTGATGTATCCCTTCAAGGTGAAAGTGATGTTCTAACAGCAGGTGAGAACGTAACTGCTTTTCAAAAGAAACTTGTGGAGATTTTGTGAATTTGTTGCCAAATACAATGTGTGTCACCTACAAAAAGTCTCATGTGTACATTTAAAAAACTTGGAAACAGAACTTTCTAACCTGTTTAAAAATCTTCCAGATTAAGAGTTTCAGTGGGTTTTGAACCCATTTGTTAAAGATATAAAAATTCAACACCTTCTGATTAGTTTGCAAGAACAACTGATTGACATCAGGGAAGATGGAAATTTACTATCCAAATTTCAACAAAAATCTTTGCATAAATGGTGGATGGGATTGAAAAAATTGTATCATGATTTAGTAAGCACAGCCAATGATGCATTTCTTGCATTTGGATCTATGTATTTTTGTGAGATATCTTTTTCAGCTATGACAGCCAGACCTTTGAATCACTGTATCACAAAGTGTTAAACCAAGATTTTAAAAAATAAAGAATATCAGTATTTTTAGTGAGAACAAAAATTTTTTTGTTCCATTAATAAATAAAACAAATTATTTTTAAAATTTTATTTCATCTTTATCTCATCCTTTTTTAATTTCTATTTTTTGTGTATGTTTTATATTGTACATAATATATTAGTGCAGTAGTACATGTATATAATTTTTAAATAAATACACATATACCAGGGGGTACGTGCTCAAAAATTTTTTATTGATGGGGTGCGCTATCGAAGAAGTTTGGAGACCACTGCTCTAGAAGACTATTTAGAAGCCTCTCTCATGCTTCTAACATTACACTTCTGATTTTAACTTTGCTCCCTTTCCAACTCTTTCTAGGGGTTCTTTTCAGCATTGAGGTCACTTCTACATACTTTGCTGTGCGCAATTATTGGAGAGGTTTCTTTGCAGCTACCTTTAGTGCCTTCATTTTCCGAGTCCTTGCTGTTTGGAACAAGGATGCAGGTAAGCTAAGAACCATTTCTACTCTCTTTGTACAAAAGTTGCTCTATTGATTTATTATTTTCCATCTTCCCCAAAACCACAACCTTGTGTCTGCCATGACATGTGACTTCCAGCAGCACAGAAGGAAAGAGAAAGGGAAGTATCTTATGTCATCAATTGTACAACCCAACCTATTCCTAGGTGTGCTGGGGATGTGACTGAAAAATGACTGAATATGAGTCCTTGGCAAGTAAGAGGGCCCCTGGGATGGGATTTTTGCCTCTACTCAGCATAATGTCAAGGCTGCAGACATAGAGGTATCCCATCACAGAGGATGTAATACATATTACAGTGTACGCTGCTGTGATCTGCTGGAAATGCCATGGTCTGCTTTGGTCATCTCTTGACTAGATGCAGAAAAAACAAATAGTCTAGAAAATTGAGATGATAAAATGATTAGGAGGCTACAGAATTGGTAGGGTGTGACTGAAGGTCCTGAAAAAATAACTGTCTCAAGTAACTGAAAAGCATGAGTGCAACATTTGTGCAGACAGAAATAGCACAGAACAAGCTTGTTCAGGAGAGCATTAGCAGGACTACGAGTGTGTTCCTTCACTTTATCTACTTAGCTCCCTTGCTGATTTCTCAAATCATTAGAAATCACCTTAATCCTGAAACATCTTAATTGCTGTCCCTTCTTCAAAATCATCCAGACAGCTTTAATATCCACATTAATGGCTCCTTACATTCTGCTTCATTGACTGTCTGGGTTAAAATGTTCCATGATCAAATTGTCTATGAAAAATAGTTCCTTTTCATAGCTCTGAATTTATTTTGTCTGTGTTGCCAGTCTCCTTGTCCTTGTATTAAGGAACTAGAAACTTTTGTCTAGCTAAGTCATTAATTGTTTTATGATCCTTTATCATGCCGGCTCTAACTTATCTTTCATGTCTTTTCTTGCTCATTTCCTTCTGAAAGTTACAAGCCCAGTCTTTTCAGTCTTTGTTCATGCAAGGGTTTTTCTTAGGCTCCCTCTCTGATGTCTTCATAATCTCTAAGGTCTTGTCTACTCGCAGAAGTTATGCACTCAGTAGATAAGCGGATGTCTTTGTGCTAGTTTCCTGTATGGCTACTATTATCACCCAGTAAGAAAGCCTTTGTATGAGGTGGGTTAATGTACTTGAAAGTGGAAGAAACTGCTTCCCTTAATGTGCACTATGCACATCTACCTGTAATGTTCATGTGGAACACGTAAACTATTGCAAATTCATACATAATATGTGAACTAACTTTTCTGCTTAGGCAAGCGTTTGCCATCTTCTTCCAGAATATTTTTCAGATAAAATGATCAGAGTTCCAAGCAGATGTAGCTATCAGATGATTTATTGGAAGGCATTACAATACTGCAATGCAATACTGTGCATTATGATACCATTTTTATGCAGCTTTTACACATTTCTAGCAGCTGCAGTTAGGAAAAAGGTAAAAAGACCATTTTCTTAGAGCTGTCTACACTGGTCCAACTCTCTTGAAATACTATTGTTAAATTAGATTCCTTTCTAGTGTATCAATAATCTTCCCCCACTGTATTATTTGG
This sequence comes from Phoebastria nigripes, assembly GCA_035582835.1. NCBI lineage: Eukaryota > Metazoa > Chordata > Aves > Procellariiformes > Diomedeidae > Phoebastria > Phoebastria nigripes. Next base: position 27,479 of record JAYKAV010000030.1, read on the forward strand.
CATTCATCAACACAGAACATTGCCTTTCTCATGCAGTCCTCTCTGCTTCCAGCCAGGGTAAACTGATTCAGTATCACATGCAGATTTTGCTGTCTTCCTCAGAAAATTCATAATCATAAAATCATAGAAAGATTTAGTTTGGAAGAGACCCCTGGAGCCCTCTACTCCGAACTTCTGCTTACAGCAGGGGCAACTTTCCACTGCCTCTCTGGGCATCTCTTCCAGTGCTGAATCACCCCTCCAAAAAGAAGCATTTGCTCATTATATGTAGACAAAATTCCCTTGTTGGAAGTTGTGGCCATTACCTCTCTTTCTTTCACTGTGTCTTTACAACTTCCCCATGAGGTAGGGGAGACTGCTGTTAGAACCCCCTTGGGCCTTCTTGTTTCCAGGCTGAGTAGAGCTAGTTCCTGCAGCCTCTCCCTGTGCCCATGCCCTGGACCATCTCCAGTTTTGTAACATTTCATTTGTACTGGGTTTTCTAGATGTGGCTTCTTCAGTGCCATGTAGAAGGAAATAATCACCACCATCAACCGGCTGATTGTGCTTTTGCTGATGTGGCCCAGTATGTGGTTAGCTTTCATTGCCACAAGGGCACATATTAAGCATCGTATCCACCAGGATCCACTGGCATGAGAGCAGAGCTTTTCCTCTTCACTAGGCCACCAGACTGTACTGATGCACATRCCATTCCAGGTGCAGGACTAAATATTTTTCTTCTTTGTTGAATTTATGACGTTCCTACTGGTCAGGTCCTCCAGTTTGCGGAGGCCGCTCTGAATGAAGCCCTCCAGGTGACAAACCACCCCCTTCTCTCCATCCCCAGTTCAGTATGGTCATTGATGAGTGAGTTCCATCCTGTCATCCAGGACATTGATGCAGATGTTAAACAGAATCAGCTCCAATATTGACCTCTGAAGAAATCCATTCAACACCACAGGGCCCCAAGACAACAATTAGCAACTCCTGCTACATGTGTACTATGACATGTATCATTACGTGTCTGACATGATAAACTCACTTTTTTTCTCTCTCTGAGCTAGCTTCTGATCCATGATAATATTTTCCCTTTTGCTGTTTGATCAGTGGACTTCTACATGAGGCTCCACAGCCTCATGTGGGACATCCCAATAATCTAAATAAATACCATTCCCCTTAATCTGTTTTTACTGTTTTGTTAAAAAACTCCACATCACAAAGTTTTTATTTATTTGAATTATCCTTCTGGGTTTTTTCCTTATTTCCAGGGTTGTGCTTGCTTTTAAAATCTATATGTATTTAACCAATTTGCCACATGCTAATGTACAGCTGTCTTTGTACTTTACCACATTGCTCCACAACCTTCATAAACACATAAGCTACCCATTGGTCCCCCTCCAGTCCCTGGAAGCCGTGATGCTCATTAGAGAAGGTGAATTGTTTTTTTAAATAGCTCATCTACCTCATTCCTAATCTGCCTCAGATCTTAATGCCTTTTAAGTCTGCAGCTTGTTTAACACCTCTTTTATTGTCATTTTTTACCTCCAAGCTGCATCATTGCTACCAGGATACTTCCTGGTAGCAAGTAGGGAAGCAATCACATCAGAGTAGACAGGTGCAAATAAGTTGTGTAGCATCTCACCAAAATTCTGTTCTTTCAGATCTTTGCTGGCTTCTGGAAACAGATGGCTTTGTTGGCTGGCTTTACACCATTATCTGTACTTTCCAAATAACATCTGGCCCATTCTGGTTAGCTGCTGCAACTTAGGCCCCTGTTTGCTAATCATGGAAGACTGGAGTTCTGCAATTTGCAGGGTTTCTGTTTTACCATGTCCTGAGCCTTCATCTTATTTGCCATAGTGYTTTACACCTTGCCTTCCTCCTGCTCTTTCTGATCACTTCTACACATGGCTCAGTGGTATTTTAAAGTTCAAAGCTTTTTTAAGCAGACTTTCTCATTAACTAGACTTTCTCATTTGTTTTTACTTCCCTTAACTTTCACCTTGTAAGAGTTGGACAGCTACTATAAACTAGTACAGTTTGTAGCCAATGGAGAGAAAAGGGCTTAGCCATGCAGTTTCAGGATGGCTTAGTCACTCAGGAAAGAGGATGAAGATAGGTGGGATGAATCTTTCTGTAGGAATCTCTTTCTGTCTTGTGGGAGTAGAGAGGGAACCTAGAAAGAGTCAGACTAAGTGCTGTGAATGTTTCCTTTTGCCCTGGTCATCTTTGCCACCCTGTGGCAAAACTCTTTGAAAGTGAGCCCTACTATACATTTAATGCACTGTCATTTAGTGGCTTGGACTATCTGTTTCCTAAAACTAAATTGAGATGATCTGTTTCTTGGGCTGATCTAACAAAAAAGATGACATCCTGCTTTTCACCATCTTCCCTCCCTGACTGTTCTTCCACCCCTCCCTTGTACCATCTCTGTGTTCATTGGACTCCTCCATTCAACTCACTTCCCTGGCACAGGATTAATCCAGGAAAAGAGCAGATAGGTTTTCTGGTAGGTCTTAATGAGGTGAAAGAACTCAGTGAAGGCTTTGATGTGTGTCATAGTGGGCCCGACGGGAGGAGAGAACAGTGCAGCCTGGAGGGAAGGAACAGGGTGAAGAGACAGGGAGTAAGATCTTCCCATTTTGGATAGCAGCATGCTGTTAGACAGGCTTAGCTATCTTAGGTAATGTAACCCACAGATATATGATTAAATAATTGCTCTAAACCTGGTCCTGTCTGACCAATTAACAAGTAATTAATACCTCCTGTAATTATCATGTAATGCTAGATTTTCACTGCTTCTTTCCTCATTGTGCAAATAATTCCTTCATCCAGGGCAAGTTGGGATTTACATCCATCCTCATTCAGCTGCATTTCCATGCTGCACTAGGTTGGTAATTTGTACTTCGCCTATTGGCGAAGATAGTGTTTCCACACAATTAGGTACCTCCAGGTAAAAGCAGGACAGGTTTCAACATCTGAGTCATTTTAGCAGTGCAACACTACCAGGAGAGGTGAGCTGGAGAAGATGGGGCTTAGCTGATCTTTTCCATCTCTGATTTCTAAGACTTTCATTCTTTTGGTACCAGTCAAAAATTTTGCAGATATAACTTCAGAGAGGATCTGAGTTTTGTTTCTAGAAGGCAATCACAACTGTGCGTGACAGAGCTTCTCCAGATATGCAAGCACTGCCTGCCTTAGCAAAGAGTTTTGAGAGTCAGTGAGTATAGTGGGAATAGGTTTTATTTCCTAARGAACAGATGGTAGAAGAAAAGAAAGAAAAGAAAACCCTTTAAAAATCTGGGATTGTAGCTAAAAAAAGTATACATTCTCTGAAAACAAACCTATACCATCTAGAGTGTTAGGGTTGCAAGTGCTCAAAAATAGGCACTACTAAAATCAGAGCAGTCTGCCAATCTGTAATATTGTATATAATGCCATGAAACCACACAGGAGCATGTATATAACTAGTTCCCCTGTCCCTACCCGTAACTTTTATGGCATTTAACTTCTCACCTCATTATTCCCTTTCCTCCTCTACCTCTTTCTTCTCTCACAGTTACCATCACAGCCCTGTTCAGAACGAACTTTCGCATGGATTTCCCCTTTGATCTGCAAGAGCTGCCAGCATTTGCTATAATAGGGTAAGTTCCGAGGAGCCTGGCTCCTTGCTCTACAAAGGTTATCATGTGAGCTCTGTTAGGAATTCTTTTGCAAAACAGTTACGGCTCTTTTAAACAGTTTGATTGTCACAATTAAGGCCTCTGCTTGTTGGGATTCCTCCTTCAGAAATGGTTCTCATGTAACACAATGGGTAAGGAAGGAAATGTGGGTATTATCAATTCGTTTGTTATTTCCTTTCCATATATCTTTTCCAGAAATTAAGTTCTGGAAAAAAAAGTAAGTCTAACTTGGTCTAAGTTCTGGGTATAGATTTACTGAATGGCCCTTTAACCATGTTGATGGCATCCCCAAATGAACTGACCCAACAAGTATGGCCTTTTCACTTGCCAAAAATGGGACAAAAGATTTAACCACGAAGTTTCCCTTTTGCAAGGTCAGAACGGTTATCCTTTTCAAGAGAGTTTGGTACACTCGACATGGTGGCAAGGGTAACTGAACTGTAATTGGATCCAGTGAGAAAAACAATTAATTTATTAAGATGAGTGTCAGTTTTATTTTATTTATAGAGATAACTGAGTTGGTTTCATTTGTGGAGGAAATTTTGGGAAAAGGAAGAATGAACTTAAGAAAAATGAGAAGAGAATTGGGAGATACTAGAGAAAAACTGAATTTGGAATTGCTGTGAGGAAAAGTCTTGGGTTAGAGCTTCAGAGAGGCTCCAGGGAAATCACTGCAGAGCAGTAGTGAAGGGAATACACTGTAGGAACAAACGCTTGTGCTGGCATTGTGAGCATATTCTGTTGCAAGACCTGGATCCAAGACCAGAAATATAGTTGAGGTTTTCCAGCTCCTTTTAATAGGCTGCTGTCATATTCATTTACTTGAATATGAACTCAAGTGGGACTTTTTGAAGACATCAAACATGTTGAAAATCTATGAATATACAGGAGCTTTTGCTAGTAATATGTATCGCCTTTGTTCTTCTCCTTAAATAGATTTGCATGCTGAACTTGGGGGAATCTATTTGTTTAGACTGGCAAGGACAAAGCTAATCTTTATGATTTACYGCTGATAGAATGCAAAACTTCCTGTCATTCTATTTTGAACAGAGTTGGCAGAGCTGTTTTTTTGCAGTAGTGCACATAGGCTAGGAAAGAAGTATATGACAACTGTGAAATGCTTTCAAATGCCTGGGTGTCCAATGTTTAAAAAATACAGCTAAAGACTTGGATGGTCTTGGATAAAGTCCTGATGCCAACTTGGAATGCTCCAAATTCTCTTAACATTAAGTCTCAAAGTTGAACTCTCTTTCTATCCAACATATTTCTTCAGTTTCAGGTAGGACAAAAAAACTGAGCCCGCCCAAGCACTATCAACAGGTAGTCTTGTTCTTCTGTGTCAGCAAATGTTGTTAATTTGCAAAATGTATACAAGAGGAGCACTTCTATTTTATTGACAAATTGATAGGCAGGAATGGAGGGATCTATTTTTTAATGTAAAGTATTATAAAGAAATTCAGCTCACTGTGCAGCCCTTAGGCTTATATTGCCTAAAGGACGGGTCTATTTTAACAGTAGTGCTAAATAGTGCTGGCTTAAAATATTTAAGAGAAGCTCATTGGACATGTTTTTCTGTGAACAGCTTTATGGTCAGTTTAAACTTGTTTCTATGCAATTTTTAAATGATCAAGCAGGATTTTTTCAACATACAACTTTTTAAGTAAGCTAAATTAATCTTTGAATGAGATTTGGCAAAGGCCTGCATAACATATAACAAAGGAAAATTCCATTAATTTTAAAAATTAACAGAATGAAAATGTTATCTCTTCATCCTCAGTATTCTGTGGGTTAATTATTTGCCACATAAAATAATACTTCCCCTTACCAATTCTAAATGCACTCTTTTTTCACTCTTTTTTTTTTTTTACTTCACCTTTGAGTATTAGGCCCTGGTTATCCAGGTCTCATTAAGCTAGAGAGCACAAGGATCAAGGCCAGTCCTTAGACAACTATACTTTTTTGGCTTTATTACGATCAGGAACATAGGCCTAAGTGATTAGGATCATAGAGATGACATACTTTTCTTTAGGCACAGGAGTTGCTATTACTCTTAATATTTGATGTAGGTATATAATTTTGCTGAATCAGAGTTAAACTCCCTTCATTTTTACTATTTCCTGTTCCAACCTGATGTCTAAGTTCTGACAATACTGGTCTTCGCCCAGTTGCTCTTCTCCAGCCCCCACTGAGATCTGTCAGTCCATTTTTATAGATTATTTTTATAGATTATTTTATAAGTTTTTATAGATGAGATTTCCCCCTCTAATCCAGAGAAAATTTAAGTGGTAAAATGGCAGTGTGTGTGACAAAGAGGTCCAAAATAATGTCTCCCCTTTCATCAGGGAGTCAATGTTTTCAAGTGAGTTGCTGTAGGAGTAACCCTCTAGGTGATATTTAAAAGACTTCATAAACAGCTGAAGATGGAAAACACTTAAACTCAGTTTCTTGTTCAATGGTTTGTGTATTATCTGTTGTTTGGTATCATTTTATTTCATTTTCTCTACTTTAGGATATGTTCTGGATTCCTTGGAGCATTTTTCGTTTATCTCAATCGCCAAGTGGTCCTATGCATCCGGCGTCATATGGCTCTGAGCCAGTTCCTCACCAAATAGTGAGCGCCTTTGAAGATATTCTCTTTAGGGACCAGATTTTTATACCCTACTGGTACTGGATAGTAACAAATGCTTTCTGAAAGATAGCAGAACTATTCCAAGTGTAAGATAGTAAAAAATATGAGAAACTGAAATTATATGAGAATAAGATATCTGCAAACATCAAGAGAATTTGTTCTGAGCTGGATTTTCTTCTTAACCAGCCCCAGTAGTTTCATATAGCTTCTTGATTTAGAAGGGAGACTCTGTAATATTCATTAAGAGGACAGGAGAAATTACTGATTGGACAGAAAATGTTTTTAATTAAAAAATCAATGATCATGCTTCTTAAGATCACGCTGCTTCTGATTTTTTTTTTAGAATCTGTAAAAAATAAATTCAACATCATTTATATTTAAGAAAATTAAATACAACTGAAATCTAACTATGTCTTTAAAATCTAAAATTTTTTTAATCAAAATGTAGGCAAAAACATAGAGAATGTGCTGCAGTATTGCAATTACTGCATACTTACGAACCAAAAGCTGAAACTGATAGCAACCAAATGGTGTGAATTGCAGCATGGAAGAGAAATGCAAAACAAAATAAAAATCTTAGCAATAAAGGTTTTACAGGACACTTGAAAATACTTTTTTCCCCTCACTAATAAAGTTATAACCTCCAAAGTTATAACCTGAAGAAGAAAAGGTGGCTAACTGTAAATGCCTTCAGTCTCTTCACAGAAGAACTCTGATGCTATGAGAATTTTTTAAGTTGAGAGGTGTGGAGGACCTACATTTCTTAGCAAGTTGCAGATCTGAGCAGAAGAAAACCACTAGTTAAAAAGAAGTTCAAACTAACTTAATTTATTATGTGGAAGAAAAATTATCTTTCTTCATTATGTAGCATTAGCCACAAGCACCAGCAGAGCCATCAAACAAAGTTAATAGAGAAGTGGAGCAAAGCCTGAAAAGCAGGAATTTACTTTAAACTTTTGACTAATTTCTCAGAATTTTGTAGGTTCTTAGACTGAAAGAAATTAAAGGTTATGTTTTGTCTTCCTGAATACCACAGCATCTCAGCCAGAACTTCCTGTAGGGAACACAGTAATTTGTCAGGGGAGGCCTGACAGAATTAGTCCAGCACGTGGAGGCAGCTTAGACTCATGTCGTCTTAGTGCCCACGAAGCGTCACAGTATACCCAGAAACCCATCCTGGGATAGGACACAGCAGTGGGAAAACACAGACGGCTTCAGCTTGCTGTCCAGCTATGCCCCACTGGCCTAGCACACTAGCCACCAAGGACACCTTCCCAAAAATTGTGATGGTCAGCAATTCAATGGAAAGAAAAGCAGCTTTTCTCATAAGAATTAATGCAATGGGGGATGCATGCAGAAATGTATGAAAAAACCCTACATTTAAATACACTAGGACAGGATACATTGCATGGGGGATGAAGAGGCAAAACTGGCGTAATCAGGACAAATGGAGGAGGTGCTGGCTTTTGACAATAGGTCAACACATCATTGTAAATGAACATCCCTCCCTGTGTATTCAAGTCTGTGCATTTTGTACATCCCTCTCTCCCTCCATCCCTCCCATTACATTAATTCTGATGGGAAAAATGGCTTTGCTGACAGTTGAACTCTCTATGAATGATGCTGATCAGTGGAGCAGGGCATTAAATTGCCAGTAACAGAACCCCAAAGCAATGGGTACAGATGTGGCAGAGAGCTTTCACAGAAACAGCATTCATAGTCCGGAAGTTATAGTGCTAGAAGAAAAGAATGTGAGGATATATTTTAATAAACTTCTCTTTCTTTTCAGCCGCCTCRTATACCCTGGGGTTATAACCTTCCTTATTGCAACTGTGACCTTTCCTCCAGGATTTGGGCAGTTCATGGCAGGAGAGGTGAGAGCGGGATGTGTATTTGCAATTCTGTGAGGTTCGGCGGAACAGTCTCCTCTTATCCTGTGCCCCAATAAACCATAAGGTTTTATGTCATGGAAAGGGGCAGAAAGATTTGGGAGGAGTTTGGACTGAGGAAGGACTATATTCTGAGACTCATGATCTCTGCTATCTCCTTCATATAAAACTTGAAAAAGGTCCACTCTCCTAAGCAAGTAATAAGGAAGATGTTACCCCATGTGTGAAAGTAGTTATCCTTTCACTAGCTCAGGTAAAGTCCCATCTCTCTTCCTGAAGATTAAAAATGTGAATTAAGTCTCATAATCATGAATTAACAAAGTAAAAATCTCCTCCACTTTCTTGGAACAGAGGTAGAATATTTACTTCATCTAATCTCATGGCTCATGCCTGGTTTTTTTGCTGTTTAGTTGATGCCACGGGAAGCCATCAGCTCTCTCTTTGATAACTATACCTGGGCAAAATACACAGGGGACCCTCAGATCCTAGGGAAATCTGCTGCCTGGATCCATCCCAAAGTCAGTGTCTTCATCATCATCCTGCTTTTCTTCCTCATGAAGGTAGGAAACCCAGTTCACCATAACCCACTTGGAGCGAATGTTCTTGATCCTTTGTAAAATAGTTTGCGAACTGCCAATGAGGACTTGCTGGGTATTGAATGAAGCACTACAACTGAAATGGGGTCCTACATCTTTTGAAGTGATTTTTGCCCACCTTGAATGCAAGATTACCAAAATTATTAGGGAATAGTTTCCTGACCTTAATATAGTGACCTCCTTCACTGCTCCCTAGGTCATCTTCCTCACACACCCTGCTGAATGTCCTTCGGTACCCACTGTGTAGTATTTGGTAGRGAGGATTACGTCAGGAAAGATATCTCAAGTTCCAGAAAAATAAGTAATTGAGTAAAAAGCTCTCAGATATTTTATATTTGGTCTAAATAAAGTCTGATACAGTCTACTTAATATACCTGATTACAGATAGGAGACAAATAAGAATATGCAAGCACAATCTGTAGTTGCATGAGGCTCAAGGATTTGTTAGCAGTACTGTAACTTGATGGAGAAATGCAGCTGAAAACAGTTTTGCTCACTTCTCGGAAAGCAACAGTGGATTAAGTGTTCTGAGTTGACGTGGTCTGTAGAAGTTGCAACTGTTCAGCCTCTGAAAGGATCAGCTGTGTAACTGACACATGACAGAGCAAGAGAAGAAATTTGAAAGAAGAAAACTTTATATTTCAGTATTCAAAATACAAGTAGCAAGAAAGAGGTTTTCCTAAGGTGGGGGGAAGATAAAAGGGTAAAAATATCATAGAAATGGTGATTTTTTTGTTGCAAAGAAGCAAAAGAGCTGAGGCCACCTTGGCAATGTCAGTTGAACATTTCAGTAGATCAGCAATGGACATCAATGATTGACACAGCTGATTCCACCTAAGTAAAACACTGTATCAAATTTCTGACAGGCAGTTAATGGTTCTGTTTCTGTGATAATTCTGATTAAAGTGTACCAAGCAGTTAAGGTCTCATGTACTTGAATAAAAGAGGGATGGACTACATGGTGTATCTATCCTGAGTCCATCTGTTCTCCCTTGGAAGAGTTGTATCCTCAGACACTAGATTCATTAGCGTTGTCCCATTAACTAAAGGCTTCCTCAACTCACTAGAAAACTGCTCCAAGCAGTTTATTTTCTTCTGGATATATTCTGAGTTGGAATAGACCACATAAAAAAGAAACTGCTGTTTCGACTCTGGGCAAAGACTTGGCCTGATTCTCCACTGCACTATAGTTCCAATTCTCAGCTGTATTTGGCCTGGGTTCAGTACTGCAAAGACAGAGCTTAGTTAGCAGTACTCCACTTTTGCAGCTTGCTAGCCTCTGTAGCCAGTCAGGAACTTCTCCTCTGGAATATTCAGATGGCTTATGGAAGGAAGAGCAACAGCCGGTATCAAATTGATGGTCCAACCCATCCTCACAGCATGTTCCTCTAMCATGGGCTGAGAGATGCTGTTCTGCTGGTTCTTTGTTGCCTTTGTAGAGGGCTTTCCTAATTGGAAGGCTACATCCTGGCTTCATTTTCCCTTTTATGCCAACCATCGTATGAGAGTTACAGTGGAAAAGCTGTCTTGGGTGGATTTCCTCTCACCAAACTGACTGTCTACAGATTAGTATCTTGTCTATAGCTACAACCATGTCTGCAGAGGCATCACCTCCTCAAAGGTGGACCTTGAACAGGAAGGATTTGCCCACTCTGAGGAGAATATGGTCCTGAAATACCTGAAAGTATTGCTTTTGATGTGCTGGACCATGGTGGTCTCTCTCCTATGGATGATACTGCTGCAACAAGGGACATCTTGCCAGTACACTTCTTTGTACAAGCTTTTGAAACAGCAGCATTCTCTGTGTTTCCCTCAACTGTGGAAATCTCTTGTCATACTGCCTGAGAAAGTCTGAGCATATTGGCCTTTGAGGTGTTTGTAAGATTACGCTGTTGCCTCCAGAAGAAGTCTGTATGTGCTGGGCTAAGTCAGCATTTGAATTGGTCTTAGCAGTACCAGGACAGATTTCATCATTTTGCCCAATATAGTGATAGGACAAGAGGCAACAGACACAAGCTATAATAAAGGAAACTTATGACTGTTGGACTTCAGGAAAAAATTCTCCCCAGAGTGTGGGTCAGCATGGCACAAATGCCCAGAAAAGCTGGGGAATCTCCACCCTTCAAGATGTTCAGAACTCACCTGGACAAGGCCCTGAGCAACCTGATCTAACTTAGGAATTAGCCCTTCTGGGAGCAGGGAGTTGGGGGAGAGACCTCCAGAGTTCCCTTCACACTGAAATCTGTCTGAGTCTGTGAAATTTTGACAACCTTGTTCTATGAAAAGCTAAGCTGTTTGGAGCAGTAGGAAATCTCGACTTCTGAGGTCCAAGGCAAAGGAGCTCTCATGTTCATCTATCTGCTTGGTGATTCAGCTTCCCTGCCACCACAGCAGTTGCCCAGAGGTCCTCTGCATCAGTGTTGGTGTGTTGCCAGAGTTCCTCCAGCTCCCCTTCACACCCCACAGCCCATTTACCCTTCACTTTCTGGCTGAACTGCCAGATCCCTCAGAACATGTCTCCACACAGATTCACAGGCTGGGCAGTAGAGTGGGGCTGCAGGAAATGCTACTGCTGCTCAGTAACAACCACACCCTCTGCCTCTGTTCTAGTTCTGGATGTCTGTCATTGCTACCACGATGCCAATCCCCTGTGGAGGCTTCATGCCTGTTTTTGTTTTAGGTGAGTTTCAATTTTGTGTTGCAGCATATAGGTCTGACAGGTGGAGAGGATGAGAGAGACATTGTATATGTACCCAGTAGGTTCCTTCTAGTGGATGAGGAGTCATCACTTGATGTCTGTGATAAGCTTGGTTACCAGTCCATATACCAGCCTCTGAGTCTCTGCTTTTGTCATTTTCCCACCCCCCAAATCCAAACGCTGAGGAGGAAATCCCTGTTCTTTTACATAAGGAAAGGCACACTGTGGGGAGGCATGCTGAGCCATGGCCTTCTAATTTCTCTGCCTCTTCACCTACAGAGAAACTCTCATCCTGTGATTAGTAGTAGTTGCTCCTTTCGCCCCTGAAGGCCAACTAGAAGAGATAACCTCAAAACTAGTACCTGCAATGTAATCCACCAGTTATTCATTTCTTCTGACTGAAATATGGTAACATATGGGAGTTTATTGGTTTTTAACTGGTTTTAATTCCAAGACCAAAAAATAAAAAGAATATGATGTTAATGTTAAGAAAAAGAGGCTATGTTAGACTAAAGTATACAAGCTCATGAAGTTCAGCATTAAGTATCCACAGCTCTTAAATGAAATGGTGTGCACTAAGGACCTCTGGGTTCTGGCAGGCAGCAACTGAACATGAGTCAGTAGCATGCCCTTGCAGTGATGAAGGCTAACCACAAACAAGGCTGTATCAGGAAAAGCCTAGCCAGCAAGGCAAAGTAATTGGTTATTTCCCTGCATTCAGCATTTTGGACACAATTCTGGAATATTGTGCCATTCTGTGTCCACCAATACAAGAGATTTTGACAAAGTGCAATGAGTCCAGTGGAGGCCACTGAGATTGTTGGGGAGCTGGAGCACAAAACAAACAAGGAGAGCCTGAGGAAGCTGGGCTTGTTCAGCCTGCAGAAGAGAAGGCCAAGAGGGGATCTAACTGTGGCCTTCACCACCTAATGCAGCAGCAGATATAGAGGATAGAAAGACTCCTCTTAGAGACACACAGTAAATAGGAGGTAAAGGCACAAGTTGCAACAGGGGAAATTCTGATGGGACATAAGAAAAAAATTGTTTCCTTGGTTAAGGTGCTCAGAAAGGCTGGAGACTCCCCATCCTTGCAGACTTTTAAAGCTTGTCTGGACAAGGCCCTGGGTGACTTGATCTCACTTTGAAATTAGGCCTGTTGTGAGCAGGGATCAGAAGAAGACCTCCAAAAATCCCTTCCCACCTAAACTCTTCTGTAAGCTGTGATTCTAGTGTTTGGACATTCATAGAATGAGTGTGTGAAGGGCCTCAACTGTGATCTGGAGTGACATTGTACACATTCTGAAAATATTTCCTCCTACCTGGGAATCACAAATACCACTCTGCCTGGTGTGCCTAAGTGGAAGAATGAGGGGTCAACTGTATGTACATATCTTAGTACCTTTTTGTCCTTTTGGAGTCTAACTTCTATATTTTGTAACTGAGAACTACTCTTTAGACCCCAGTGTCATTTTAATGTAAGTTTTGATTTTGTTTCTGTTAGAAAATACTCAAGTATTAAGCATAGCTTACATTAGCATACCCAGCATAGCTGCACAGCACAGACTGGGTGTTCCTTAGATGTTAATTCCATAATTGTCAGTGATATTTTCCAGGTGCTGCATTTGGGCGTCTTATTGGGGAAATCATGGCATCACTTTTTCCCAACGGGATCCTCTTTGATGGTATTGTTTATCAAATCTTACCTGGAGGGTATGCTGTTATTGGTAAGTCTCCATGTCTTTCTTTTTCTTCGCCTGGTCCCATCCCCATGACTTTCCTGGTTGACATGACATGCTGTTTCTATATGACAGTCGTCTTCTCTCCCTATTCCTTTTCCACCCTACCTGGGAAAGGTGCAGCAGCTCTGACAGGAGCAGTGAGCCACACTGTCTCCACTGCTGTGATCTGCTTTGAGCTGACAGGTCAGATCTCTCACATCCTCCCCATGATGGTGGCTGTCATTCTTGCCAACATGGTGGCCCAGAGTCTGCAGCCCAGCCTCTATGATAGCATCATCCAGGTGAAGAAGTTGCCCTACCTGCCAGACCTGGGCTGGAATCACATAAGGTATAGTACTAAAACAGAGGTGGAGGTGGGGAGTGGCAAAGAAATAAAGCAGAAGAGGATGAGACCATAGGAGAATAAAAGGTCATGAAAAGGGGATAGTACTACAAAGAAAATAAAAAGGCAGAATAGGCCTGGAGTGAGAAAAAACAAGTGGTGGAGTAGAATTAGAGTTCATACACAGAAATGGAGGAAAGCCCTCTTCTTTTTTTCACTGAAAGCACAGGTTTGAATAATCTGCAATGTTACTGAATTTGTATTAATACTACCAAATTGCTTCAGTTTAAAAACCTAAAAATCAAGTGTCTCATTTTCCATTTTTCTCTGAATTGTGGGGTTTGGATTTTTTTCTCCAGCAAATGTTTGAAATATCATTTTATTTGGATATTTTGCTTAAAACAAAATTCAGTTATTAATATACATTTCTTCCTATCTCTAGTATATGATATACATAGCTATGTATATATAAAACATCTATACATGTATGTGTATATATATGTGTATTTTTATGGTGAGGGGTAATGGAGTGGAATACAACTGTAATGAAAATCCAGTTAATCTGTGTTGACCCTGTTGGAAAGTCCTCTTTGGTTACTCTCACAGAAGATTATTTAGCAACTGTATTGAGAACACTTTTAAAGAAGTGGTCATTTATATATTTCTTTAAGGAATTTATCTGCTAGACATTTTTAATATGCTAACTTCACCTTATTGTCCATAAATTCACAGCAAATACAATATCTTTGTTGAGGATATTATGGTCCAAGATGTGAAATTCGTCTCCTCCAACTGTAAATACCGAGACTTGCAAACTCTACTCCAAAGCACCACTGTTAAGACTTTGCCTTTGGTGGACTCACCAGGTAAGCAACATGGAGAAACTGGTCCTTCCTGAAGACTGTCTCAGCTTAAAGAGCCAAAGAAACCAGTTTTCAAATTACATGCTGTGAGGGAGACAGTGTGACCCACTACATAAAAAATCACCCTAAAAATCTTCCGCTGTGGATGATGTATGACAGAAGGCTTTCAGCTGGTCAGACAGGTAAGCTAGAGTGTGGGAAGTGAAGCAGATATAGCAGGTAAGAAGGGAGGTGTGTGGGAAGTTTGTGGACTGAACTGTGACAACAGGGAGGGATCTTGCATAAGTGAAGAGCCTGCTTCTGATGTGGTGCTGAGGAGTGGCACAACTCAGGGATGGTGAGCTTCCCACAGGCCCACAGTGTATGAACAGGAACTAGCAGGGCTGGTCAATGACTCTTGTATAGCTCTAGATAGTACGAGTCTGAGCACTTTGAAGAAGTTGGAGGGAGGAAGGGGCAGTGTGTGGCAGAGGACATTCAAAACCTTGAAGCGGCTTAACGGCTTCTCTGCTCTGTGTTATGCAGAGACCATGATCCTTCTGGGGTCTGTAGAGCGATGTGAACTGCAGGCTCTCCTCCAGAGACATATAAGCCCAGAACGGCGACGGCTCCTCAACAGAGAAATGCAGCAGAAGCTGTCTGAGGCACCCTACGATGGGCACAGCAAGGGACCGTGGGCAACCCTGCCAAAGCTGAAGCATGAATCTTTTGCTTATGTTGACGAGGATGAGGATACAGATGAGAAGGGAGAGGTGAGGGAGAGAAGTGGAGAGACTGCAACACAGAGACTGCTTAAGAAGCAGTAAGGCATTTGAAGAGGCTGAAAAAGAAATGACACAGGGTGGACTTTATTTTCTCTCCTTTCCATAACAGCTGCCTCGGCCCCCAAGTCCCACTCCCAGTTATCCAGAGGAGCCCAATGGCCCAACAAGTCCTCTCAAACAAATGGCTGAAACTTTGGAGCCACAGCAACTCCCAGGTATGGTAACTTCTGGCATGCCTCAGCCACATCCTAGCCAGCTTGTGGAAGCTTTCATGCTAATTGTGTGTACATGCCTGTGCGAGGTGCTGATTTCCCAGAGACTGAGAGAAGGCACTTTCTCTGCTGTTCCTGTACTAAAAGTACTTTGTTAATGCACCTCAATATCAACGTAACGTACCTGGAAATATCTTCTGTTTGAGATCCCTCAGAGAGCATGGCAAAAGTAGGCCCACTCAGGCTGCTCTCTTTCTGTCAGTACTCCCCACTCCATCCTTTGCAATAACATCTCCTCAGACATTTTCTGGAGAGTCTACATGGAAGGGTCCCACCTCTTGCCTGTGAATGAATTTCCCTGGGAAAAGCAGCCTGAGAGCTAAACATCTGCACTTGTTTTTTGAGTAGCTTAGGCTGTTGCTCAGCCATCTCCAAAACTGAACAGCTCCTCCCTTGGACACGCATCTCTGATTCAGCTACATTAATATGATGGACAAGTACTGATGTATTGTGTTCTTTGTGTGCCACCCCAGCCTATATTAGCTTTGCTTCCAAGACTGTACTCATAGCTCATTTCTGATTTGTATATCATGTATGTTTGAAGCAGGATGGTGGGGTTTTTTTTCCTTTATGTGTCTTGAAATATGCAGAGAGTGAGTAAGCACAGAGGTGTAGCCCAATCTTGAGAATGAATACAGAGGATAGGGCTCTGGCTCATGCTTTTAGGCACCCAAAGGTTAGCATGTAATATAGCACATAGCACATTCTCGTTCCTTAACACCACTCATGTATGACTAAACCTCTAAGGCATAGGAAAATCCACTTTATGCATCCAGGGCAGTAGAGTGGTTGGACAGCCATCCACCTTCCTTACCAAATCAGAAAAAGAATCACATCAAAACAAGGACAGTGTGTGAGGCATTTTACGTGAAGCTAGTACTGAGTGATCCAGGAGTGACAAGAGGAAGTGGAGCAGGAGTGACTTCATGAGGCTTTCTCTGCCATAATTTTTAGTTTGGCTCACAGATGTCATTGTTTCTGACCAACCTCCCTCCACAGCCATGTTCACTTCACAACAGCACCAAACCCTATCTCCTCCTCTTCGCTAATTCCTGACTGTCCTGCCTGGGAGAATAATTCTGCAGTCGTCTTCATTCCCACCATTACACTGCTGGCATAACCCATGGACTCCTCACCCCTTTGTACCTGTCACATTCAGGCTGTTGTTATGTTTTGTCTTTGAAGTAATTTCAAAATTCTCACCTCCCCTTTCCATTCTCATCCTGCAAACCACATTCTCTTTGTGGACTGCAGAAACCTCTAGTCACAGCAGTTTATCCCTTGTATCAGATTGTTTGCTGTGTTAGTAGTCTTGCTTCTGGTTTTTGGTTTTTTTCTTCAGGGACACTGATCTATGAATATTATCTGCAAGGGCTACTTTGTAATGGTTTGTTTCCTCTCCTTGAGGAAAAGATATTGCGTGCGAATATTTATTCTGGCATGTCCCAGGCACCATCTTACAAATTGAATGCTAGATTGTGACTGGCTCAGTCCTGTCATATACCATCTACTATGTCCCTCATATTATTTCCCAGCCTGCCTTGGGCAAGGAGATGGGCATGGGGCTTTGTATTTTTGTCTCTCACTTGTTCTTCTCTCTTATCCATGTGTTTGTTTTCATCCTTCAGGCAATTTCAGGAGTCTGAGGCAACTGATCCAGCAGCTCTTGTGCCATTACAATCGTCCACTTGAAACAGAGAGTGCCGTCCAGGTTAGGGATACAGAGAGCCTAGTAGTACCCTGAAGAGGGAAGGGAATGCAATGGAAATAGAACCCACTACTCAGAGCCATTCAGCATTTGGCCAAAGCATGGACACACTTATGGTCCTGAACTCTGACAGCTGACAGTGGGGAACTCTCTCCAAGGAGAAAGGGTGTGATTACTATAAAGGAATGTGCATCTTCCTAAAGAGCCATCTGTGCTCAGGTGTCAAGGCTACCATCATGACTGAGTGTGGGCATCTTTTTCTCAGTGAATACCTTAATGCTATTTTGGCTAACCTGGAATAACGTGCAGTTCTATTCCATTTGGCAAACAGTTTTGGCCAGATAAAAATGAAAAAATGCTTTTTCCTTGTGCCATGTTAGATGCCTTTGTGTATCTGACATATACTGCACAGGGTTGATGGATATCATACAGAGCCTATAGGAGACCCATCCACTCTAGGGCAGTGGTGGGACCCCATGTGGGATACCTGAGAGCATCTAAAGCAGTACTAGATGACCATGTTCAGGCACCTGAATTGCTCCACCTGCATTCCAGAGTCAATCTTCATTGGCAAGGGAAGCACAGCAAGTACAGAGTACACCTTATAATGTATGAGTATAAAGAAACACTCAGTAATATACTATTTGGAACAAAAAGGGGACCACACGGGGTGAGGAAGCTGTGCAAATTTTTCCTTTCTGTACTTTCTGGAACTGTGGGTTCTTTGTCTGTCCTGAACAGTGTTTTCTCCTACAGGAGCCAGTGGAAGTCATTGACACAATGAGGCCAGAAGAGGTAAGACTGGGTACAGAAAGGGAGTGAGGTTAATTGAGTGCTTCTTTTGCCATTTCCTATCACTTGCAATACTTCCTGAACTCTGACAACCTCAGTGATTGCCATATAAAGCCATAGCTAAAGCCATTTTCTTCTTAGAGTTGCACAGTGGGCAAGTCTCACCCAATAACAGAAGAGATTGTTCTGCTAGATGTGCTGAGTAAGGCTCTGACTAATCTGATCTAGCTTTGAAGTCAGCCCTGCTGTGAGCAGGGTTTTGGACTAGAGACCTCCACAGGTACCCTCTCACCTATATCTTTCTGTGGGTCTATGTCGTTCCTTCATTTTTTATACAAAGGAACTATTATCTTGCAATGACAAGGGGAAGATGCACTCAGAAAGGAAAGCTAAGATGTTCACTCCCTCTTTAAGCAGGAAGGAGCAAAACCTCACCTTCTCAGAAAACCTCTGAGGTACTGGAATTTCTCTGTTTCCATAGGGACTTGGCATCTGGCAAGGAAGGGATGGGAAACCTGAGGGGTGTGATATAATGAGCAAGATGAATGATCTAAATAGGAAGGAAGAAGCATTAACAGGAGAATGGGACTAGTTTGGGTACACAAGACAGCAACACTGCTGATTACTGTAAGAGTGATTCCTCTTCTTTCCTGTGTTAGATAGATGCTTGGGAACAGGAGGAGCTGAACAAGAATGTGTGCTTTGACAGCTGCCGCATAGACCCTTCCCCTTTCCAACTGGTGGAGAGAACTTCCCTGCACAAGGTGGGTGCAGGTGTCTCTCTGAGGCCTACACTATTTTTGTCCACCCTATCTATCATTGCAAGTCTAGTCTATGACTTATTTCTTCTCCTTGTCTTCACCTACAACTACTATCACCAGCTACTTCCACATCCAGCCACAGAAGTCAGTTTGTTCCTATAACCTTCTGCGTGTACCTCCAATCTCCTGCAAAATGAAAGGCTACATGATAAGAAGTCTGAGTGCATTTATTAAAATAACTTTTGGACACCACATAGGACTTTCCAGCCACTACATTAACAGAAGTATTGTATGCCTTGCTGCTGGGGGCATTACACTGAGATTTACACTCTGCTTTGTCAGTGTGCAGCACTGGAATGAGTACTCCTGGATTTCTCAGGGTGTTTCTGTCAGGGTGTAGGGTCTGCCTCAGTGCATGAGAAGAGTTGCTTGAAACCACCCTATATCATAGGCTCTTCACTGAACTGAAGCACAAGGAAAGAGGAAGCTGGATCATACAACTTCTAGAGTTAGCACAGGATGACTGGGGATAAAAGCAATCATTGTATATCAGGAGTAAGAGAGGACTGGGCTTCCAGTCAATGGAAAGGGAAAGCAGTCTACTGAAGCAAAAGTGCACAGTGCGTGTTTGTATTCATTTAATGTGAATGGTCAGCATATGCCTTGCACAAAATTAATTAATTACTGTTACCAAAGGGGTAAGATCTCAGCCTTGAGCAAAATAAGAACAGGTTAGCATATACTTAAGATGAGTTTGGTGTTTTCTAAAGGGCTGGCTGAAGTAATCTGAAAACCACTAGCATTTATCTTTGAGAATATAGGGGTTACAAGAAATTATACCTAAAAACTGTAAATGGGGAAAGTTTCATACCTCTCGTAAAAAAGAGCAAATGAGAAACTCTGAAATGCCAGACAAGTCAACTTAACTTGGATGCACAAAAAATGCAGGAATAAATAATCAAACTATCTGAGATATGCATAGTTAGAGCTAAATGTGAGACTACTGACAATGGAATGAATATCACAGCTTATCATGATCAAATTGTATTTAACCAGTCTGACTTTCTTTTACATTAGGGTAAAATGTCTTGTCCCTGAGAAATGAGATTTTCTCTAGTTTACACTTGAACATGACATTCAATATCTCATGTGATGTTAAAAAAAGGGCAAACACCAGCTGTGAAAGAATGACTTCATGTAAGGCCACAGGTAAAGTCCAGCTAGAGCTCAGCTTAAAGAACTGGGAGGTTGGAAATACCCCACAGATGAGCACTGAGAATGCTGAAAGTTTTAGGAAGCCTGATCTTTGAAGAACAGTGAAATAATGGGGTATATTTAGGCTGAAGAAAAGAAGACTGATAGCAGTGTGATATCTGTCCTTTTAAGAAGGCTTTGTAAGAGAAAGGGAATAACTTGTTCTCAGTGTTCCCACTGCACTGGATAAGCAGTAACAAGCTTAAGTTTTGACAGGAAATATTCTGGAACAGGAAAAAAGAAATCTTCTAGTGTTAAGGAAGGCACTGGAATAAATAGCCTAAGCAGGTTCTGACTTTGCATATTACTATATTACAGCATATCCAGCTGTATATTTTTTTTATATATATATATATATAACTATACATATCCAGCACCAAAATGAAATAGGTCCCCAAATACACAGGGTGCTGCATGTGAATCTCTGTTTGCCAGATGCAGGATGGGAGTGACCTTGAGAATGTGCTCTCCATCATCAACACACTCCCAACTATGGCTGCACAGCATAAGGACCAAAGGGTAGTATTTGCTAGCTACAAAAGGGGAAGGGAAGAGGTAGTTTCTCACTGGGATGACTGCAGACTTGTGCGCCTTTGTGATTCCCATTTCTAAATCCCAAGTCCTAGCTCTAGCAGCAAGTATCATGTTACCAGTTTCCAAAGTCCCTGACATGGTCTTTTGTGGTTTTGCTCATAGACGCATACATTGTTCTCATTATTGGGCCTCAGCCATGCCTATGTAACCAGTATGGGGAAGCTGAGGGGAGTGTTGGCTTTGGAAGAGGTAAGTCTCCTCCTAATCAATGTCCTGTGGATCATTGCAATAACTTACAGGTGTTGGAGGACCCAGCTGGGAATATATATAACTGCGATCACTGCATTTTCAATCCAGTGTTAAATTCTGAATCAACCCTTTGGAAGCCATGTAGAGGAATGGATGACTGTATTTCAGAGGAGGCAGCAGGTGTTGCTCACAGGGATGTTAGATGGTTCATCCTTTTCATGAACGTAGGCCTCTTAACTGAGTGGCTATTACTGTCTCTGAAAGTGGTGTCGAATTTGTTATTTACCATGGAATAAAAAATTACAACATCAGTGTAAAAGATGATCTCCACAGGCCCCAGAGGTGGAGCTGTGATTCTCTCTATCTGTGATCCCTTTACCCTGGAAAGTAGATGAACTTCTGCTGGGTAGGGCTGGGTCAGCCTCCCTTTCATCCATTTTTTCTGAACTTTTTCTCTTCTCATAGCTTCAGAAGGCAATAGAGGGCTCCACACGCTCTGGGGTTCGCCTCCGCCCACCCCTTGCCAGTTTCCGCGATACCAACCGGACTTCCATCAGCAGTGAGAAGGTCGGCCAGGCCACTCAGGTGTGGAGCCGGCAGGACAACTGCATGGTGGCAGCACAGCAAGCAGCAGATGTGGGCACAGAGAGTCCACTGCCTCCCTGCTCACACTCCCCCCAGCCCTCACACTTGCATGAAGAGGGGGAAGCCACTTATGCCACTGATACTGAGTTGGAAGAGATGGAGCTGACAGGGCCAGTTGCTGAAAACATCTCAGACATCCTCAAGGACATAAGCCTACGCTCCACTGACCTGGATGAGGATGAAGATGAAGATGAGGATGTCCCCTTATAGCTGGTGTGAGGGGAGTAGTCCATCCCACTCTTCTGAGCCAGTCTTCTTGTGTTTGCTCCTCAAAGAGAAGCTTTTGGATGTTCTTTGCAATCCCCACAGAGGATTCAGCTGGGAAAAGGGGCATTGGACTGACCCTTTCTTCTGCTTCTTTCTTTCTGTGCAAAGACTGTTAGGCTGTTGGACTATACGGGTGTGTGCAGGACTCAGATGTGGACTGCAAGGTGGCTAAGGGCAGGCTCATAATGCTTAGGCTTCTGCCATGTCTACATAACATGGCAGAAGGGATTGTAACAGGACATGAATACTGCTGGACACAGTCAGGATGCTCTGTGTCAATCTGCCACGTGGAAAGTGGAGAAGCAGCTCTTCTCATTCTCCACTGGTGTCATCCTTCCAGCCACACCTGGCCTGCATGCACCAGTGTAAACACAGACAGACCTCCAGCCTAGAAGCATATTGCTGCTTCTGACTGCAATCCTGTCCATGTTGCTGCAGCTCCTTTTTGTTAGCTCTTATCTTGCATCCCCCCCCCCAAACATTCCCATGTAGAATATTTTTCCTCTTTCTCAATTTTTACTCTGGGATTTTCCTGGATGGGGGTGCAGTTAAGAGCTTCTCCTCTGTTCTTTAGCTGAGCTGTGCCCTAAAAACAGGTGGGAGGAAAATATTCGGTCTATGTCTCATGTCTTGAATTCAGCCAGGGCTCTAAGAAAAGCACTGGAAGGGAGGAAAGACTCTTTGTTTTCCCATCATCTCTGGAATTTTTAAATAGAATGGGAAAATCTTAAGTCGGGGCATCCTCAGTGTTGGAGGGAGAGGAGTAAAACAGCATGTATGCACCTATATTTCAAGTACTTGTGTTTGTCTCTGAATCACTGTTCACAACTTTTACAAAGTTATAGTCTTAAAATATAACAACTCAAAAAAAAATTATGGAGTGTTAGCAGGCTGCCAAGAAATACAGCAGAGGGAAGCCACATTTTCTACACTTTGAAAACAGGTTTCTCT
This sequence comes from Phoebastria nigripes, assembly GCA_035582835.1. Classification (NCBI taxonomy): domain Eukaryota; kingdom Metazoa; phylum Chordata; class Aves; order Procellariiformes; family Diomedeidae; genus Phoebastria; species Phoebastria nigripes. The sequence goes on from JAYKAV010000030.1 coordinate 50,074, forward strand.
CTGAAAACTCCTGCTCTCTTTCCTGGTAATTCTACACTGCCTACTTTCCACATATTTCTGCATACCTCAGATCTGAGAATTCCAGCTCTCACTTTTGCCAGCTTGTCTCCATTGTGACTAACAGCAGAGACCTCAACCCTTGCCTGCAGCATCCCTCTCTATTCCAGTTCTAAATCTGGAGCAGATCTTGATCTGTGTCTTGCAAAAAGATGTCTTGTCAGTTCGTATCATGCATGCAAAACCTTAGCATCCAAAGATAAGATGCTGCTTTGTTTAACTCACTGTCCTTGTGAGGTTTTCTCAGTAAATAGGCAAAATCAAATTCTGTGCATTCTGCAGCTTTCCTCTAACATTCTACATCTCTTTCTACCATATTTTTGATCCAAGCAGCCCATTGGATGTGTTTCCACTTATCAGCAACAGAGAAGAAATCCAGGCTCTGAGAATATGTTCTTGGGGGTATTCTCTGGGATGTTGGGCCACATCCCCTTTCCTGATATTAGTAAAGCATTATATAACTTAGAGTGACCAGTTTCACCTTAACAAGTGCTTTTCCATAAGCTGTCTCAGGAGCAAGTCAAAAATATGGTTACCTCTAACCCAGTCTCCCTAGGAAAATTCCCTCCTGGCTTAATTCCAAGGATTGACCTTGCACCAATTCCTCTCTGATGATGCTCATGGGTGCGGGAGTCTGTGACAAGCTTATAGTAGAGGGAAATCTCCCCAGCTAGTCTCTTGAAGAGGGAGAGATTTATTTTTGTTGTCTGGAATTCACAGCCCACCAGCTCTGTATTGTCTTTGACATGTGATCCCCCTCCATAAGCTAACTGGGGACAGCCTTCCCCTGCCAAAGTGATCTTCAGTCCTCCGAGGGTCACCCTGTCCTTGTGAGAAGACAGTGGTGATATGAGGGCAAGTCTCTTGCACACACCAGCTGCTTGCCTCCACCAGAGGGTTGTGGCACATTTCTGGCTGCCAGGCATTAGCACACAGCCTTCCTGCTACGTTTGTGTCACCTTCCCTTTCCTGCAGAGAAGAGGCAAAACAACTGCTATTTTTTCTCAGGGAACTGTGATAGTCCTTTAAATAAGCAGGGGAGAAAGGACATTCCTTTTAAAAACCCATAAATGCGCGGTGAGTGGCAACACTCTAAGACCAAATCTGATCTGAGGGTCCACACACCCTCAGGAAGGACAAGTTTCTCCAAGTCAGCTCCAGCCTTACTACTGGCAAGTGCAGACTTACATTTTGCAGCTTAGCCAAATGCTTGCACTGAGACAGATGAGACAAGGAGAAACTTTGAGGCTGGAGTCAATACACCTCCCCCTCTTCTCTCCCGAATACAGATACATGTTCTGCTCCAGTCCCACACTTCTCCTACGGTGTGTTACAGAAGAACTGGGATCTGACTGGCTGAGAAAGCAGATGGAGTCTAAATCAAAGCCAGAGAGTGTGTGAGTCATGACAGACAGATTGTGAGCTGGGGGAGATGAAGCTGGAACAAAAATGATGCACATGGAGAGGCTTAAGGAGCTCAGAGTAAGACACAAGCTAACCTGGAAAGTTTCTTGAGGTTTGTCACCTGAGGGTACATGAGCATACACATGTGTGCCCACACATGCGCACACACGTATCTCTCCATTCCTATTGCCTTTAGCTGTCCCAGAGTTATCATGAGGAGCTGAATTGCTCTCTGTGGGGAAGCAGAAAGGTGGGTGTTACTGCTACTGTTTGGAGGCATTACTCAAGATCCATACCAGGTATGCCCCCACCCTTTAAGCAGAAGCAGCATTCATCTGCACCATTTTCTCACCTGGGAAGAAGTATGCATACATGAATGTGTATAGGGAGCCAGGAGGGGACAAAAAACATAATGCAAAGATGGTTTGCAATGGCTGAAGATGTTTCCACTTCCATTTTACCAATAAAATCTTCACTGAGCTGATGCCAAGTACTTTAGTAGGTGTGAAATGTGGAGTAAACTGACACTGAACCTTTGTCAAGAGAACTCTAAGCTTGCATCCTCTCAGGCAATCCCAGTACGCCCCCTCAAAGTTTAAACTTGAAACCTTTGTCCAGCAAACAAACTCACACTGATCTGTCACTCTAAAACCTGCATCTCTCATCCTATCCAAGTAGCACAGACTTGGCTACCTACACACAAAAATCATTTTTTCCCCAACCCAAAATATCCCCAGAATTTGTATCATCAGCACTGAGGCCTTCCTATTCAGCTAGAAAGTCAAATCTCAGCTCTGCCCCTAAAAATCCAAGCACAAGCCTTGAGAAACAAAAAGCTCTGAGGCTGTTTTGAACCACAGAAGGTTGCTTTTCTCCTAAATAGCATGTGCAGTTGCTTAGAATCATTGTTTTGGGCAGAGCGTCATGTCACACCAAGCTTGTCACTACCACTCAAAGCACTAAAATAGAGCTGGTCTTGTTCAGCATTTTCAACTCCAAGCACCTGCTGAACTACATTTGGTACCCAACATATAAGGAAATACTCTGAGAAGAACACAATAGTGAAAAATCTCCATCCGAGCAGAAAATTTTGGGAAAACAACAACAACAACAACAACAACAACAACAACAAAACTAAAAAAAATCCTTTGACTGGCAAACTAATTGCCAGTTTACTGATAGTCAGTTAATGAAGGGAAGAAGTTATCTGTTAAATTTTAATCTAGCAAAAAGTTGAACTCTTCCTTTTACGCAGCATTTAAATGTGAAAGCAGAAGTCTCGTTTTTAAACTCACCAATATAAAGAAGTGAAAAAATAAGGAAGACTTAAGATTGACAAGACAACAAACAGGGCTTCGGGTAGCTATGACAAGGCTAAGAGACTTGGTCATGATTCAGATGAAGGAGAAAACACATGGAGATGGACTACTGGACAACCAGAAAAATTTGCCTGGACAATGTAACTTTTTTTTCAGACTAAAAAAAATCTAGTTTGCTAACCCTATGGACAAAACCAGTTAGTACAAGCAGGAATAGAGAGACAGGCAGAATCAAGACTTCATAAAAAATAACTCCCCCCCTTTCCCCAGTTATGCAAACACTGTATAGAAGTGTGTTTTGTGGCCAAAGAGTACAAGACAGGGCAATAACCAGCTGAGTAAGTAAAGATCCCTCTTTGCCAAATTAGTCCAATGCCAGGAAGAGTATAATTAAAAACACACTATTAAAAATACTGTCACAACAAGCATTAAGTTGTTCAGGGCCACATAAGCAAGGATCTGGGCACAGCTCTCATAACAATTTAACCAACATTGAAGACCCATAATTAATATTTCCGCCCAAAAGCCATGCCTGAGCATTAGTATTCTCAAATAGAGAAAAACACTTTTTTATCTCAAGCCATGTGATGCAAAACTTTTTAAGGCTTTATTTGTGGGAGGCAAGCTTAAACTGGTCCTGACCGTAAACCGCAGGCTTTCATTGTGTGCCCCCCCCATACTGGACAAACAACACTGTGCACATGTACTCACACACACACAAACATCACCTTTTTCAAATCACAGGTGTGCAATAGGAGATAGCTCTGCAATTGGGTTGCCTGTGCTTTGAGCCACATCTCCCCCTCCCTCAGCTTGCTGGAAGTCATAAGTCCTGATGCAGCTTCACAGTGCTAAAGACACTACTGTGGACACTGCTGGGATTAGCGTGCTAGCTAAATGAAGCCAGTCTCAGCCGAACCTATTACTAGTTCAAGCATTCGCCTTTCAAATGAGCATCTGCTCACATCCCAGCAGTTTTGGTGTGCTGCTTGTGCAAACATCTTGTGCTCCATGGTAAAACCAGTTATTGAAATGTATATAGCCAACTTGAAGGATTGCACCTGATATGGAAGACAAAGTATGTTGAGGAAAATTCCAGTAGCAAATTTATAAAGGAAACAGAATGTAGAGAAATGAAAATGTGAATTGCCTGCTTGATATGAAAAACAGTCTAAAAGCTGCTAATATCTGGCTATTTACTGAATAGCTACTTACTTCATTTGAAGAACAGAAGGTAAAAATACAAGACTACTAAGATATGTTCAGAATTAAAGTCATACAAACTCAAGTTAGAAGCTTTTCAGTTTTTCCACACAGAAACAAGTGCAAAAGACAGTAATGGAAGATTTATGAGGAATACATTTGCCAAAAAATATTCATCTGTTTTTTTCTCCCCCTCAAACTTCTATAGCGCACTTAAGCAAATGGGCTGTGAAAAGAAATCGGAGCTGTGAGATGGTTGGATTATGATCAAACATATCACAAAATCTTATGCTTAAATCAAATTTGCAGTTTCTCTGGCACAGAAGATATGAACTTTCTGAGGGACTGTATAGAAAATGCCCTTGCAGCTGGCAAAGTGCAGAGCCAGTGAGGTGTGCAGCAAGAATGGTTTTATGCCCTTTTTATTTACTGTTTTCATTAATGACTTGAAAAAGGAAGTAACATATGAGAGCTTGTAAGACAGTAACATGACAGGAACATATGGTAGATTTGCCATCTAGTCTAAACAGAGAAACACGCAGAAAGTGGAGATCAGAGACTGGGGCAGATACCACAGAATGAGATTCATGTTGAGGCTAAGCAGCTAAATCCAGAGGAGATGTACTTAACTGAGGGACAAATCTAGACTAGTATGATGGTAAAAGAGTTCTGTTAGGTGAAGCACTCAGCAGCTGGACACCATCTTTGTACCATAATGTGAAATTAAGAAAAAAAGACATTTTTCCTGTGCAGAGATACGACTTCCAGGCTCAGAGACATGTTATTTTCCCAGGGACTCAAGTCTTAAACATATGTAGAATAACTGATTTCACTTGACACACTACATTTAAAAAAAAATAGTGACAATTTAGAGGCCATTTGGGGGAAAAAAAAAAAACCAGGAGCGAGTACTAGGGGACTTACAGGATTGATTAAAAAAACCAAAAACCTAAAGGAGTTAAGTATGTGTGTCTTCTGTAAGTCACAATTAATTATATGAACATAATTATGCAGACATACATACCAAGGGGTGGGTGGGAATCTATTCAGAAGCAAAGGCAGGTAAACTGGAAGGAAGCAGGTTAACTTCAAACAGAACACAGAAAGCAAAGACTAGCTAAATAGTCCTGATTTTGAAATATGCTATGCCTTAAGCAGGGCAAGTGAAACTGCTTAGCCCCTGTAAGAACCAGCAGAAAAGTGCAAGTAAGTATCTTCACAAGGAAATAGGTATCTTTTATGTCTAGAACTTAAAATTCTCATATGGTAAACAAAGCGCTACTGGATCTGGCCTAATGTCCTAAATCCGAAGCAGATGATACAACAATGATGGAAGTGCAGAGGTGCTCCTTTCCCTCTGGATCAACCAATTCCCCAACCTGCTATGAGGACAGCAGGCTGAGAAGCACTGATTTAAAACTGAAATGTGAAACCAGAGTCTTGCTACCCAGTGTCAGTGCCATTTACAACCCCAGCATCAGACTCCTCTTTGTGTCCTAATCTGCTGTTGTGAAACTTCTGTCCAACTCTCTACCAGATGTGTCTGCATGTCACCAATATCCGGACAAGACAAAACAGGAAAACTCACTCTATGCTAAACTAGAGGGTCCCATCGATGTGATGCTGTCTATCATCAAATCTGCCACAATGGCCTGGGATTTGTGTCATGGTAGCCACAGGCACACACAAGATTTTAGCCCTGTATAGTCGAGCATGTGATGTTCTTATCTTCTTAATGAGAAATGGTGTATCATATATTTCCTACTCTGGGATGCTTCTCCAAGCCACCGTGGATCCTTTTCAATGTCCTCCATCAGACTATCTCATTGAGACCCACCCCCTCTTCCTAGGATCCTCCTTCCTCAGACGCAACTCCCCTGGAACCAGTCCCACAGAAAAAAAACACTTCCACCAGCCAGGACGGCAAGACCACATTCTGTTTAATAACAACTCCATAAAGGACTGTACATGCTATTTTGAGCTACCTCCCCTCCTTTACTGTGGTTGCTGCCACATACAGGCATGGAGGTGTATAGTGCCATATAGTTTCCTAAGTCTATATGAAGTGTGTGTACATGTATGTATGTGGTTGTACATGTATGTATTTATATATATCTTTGTAGAAGTGTTATCTCATAAGTCACATTATCAAAACATGCGAAGTATATCCAACAAAAATTTTCAGGCAAACATGTTTTGGAGCTGGAAGACCAAAGGCAAATCAGACTCATTTTAGTTATTAAGGGCTAGTGTGGGACAAGCTAAGGATGAAAGCTTTCAATAGTGGGTCCCTTTCCCTTTTTGTTTTACTTCCATTCAGTACTTTCCCCCCCAAACATCAATGCACCTCTGTAAACACTAGCTTGAAAGGATACATATAATCACCATGCAGCCTCCCCCTACAGAAAATGTGTACAGGCTTGGGGGAAGCTCTTTAAAATTGCTTTGAGGCAACCTCCGTTGTCCCATACGCTTATGCTAAAGCAGTTTCAGATACTGAGAATACAACATTTGAAGATCTAAGCCTTCAGTTACTTTTAAACATGCTTCAGGAATCCATTCTGCATGCCACCCCTGAGACTCCCATCCACCGCCCTTGTACCTCCCAAATACTCAGTCTGTACCCTCCCATATCTGAAAAGAGCTGAAACAAGAGAAATCCTGTTCCCTGTAAAATTACTTTTGAGTCCCAATTTTATAGTGTAGGGATTCCCAGAGACCTCCAATCATGCACAATATCCACAAATCAGATAAGAAAAATTGAAGCCAAACAAGAATATATATCTGCAAAAAGAGCTTTTGGCTTGCTACATTGCTCACACATGCAGTATCTGAAAAGAAGGGAAGTCCACCTGTACTTGCCTCATGGGAGCTTGGCAGAGCTCTGGAAGAGGGTTCTTAACCTTTTGACCTCCCACTCATGACTGGATTTCCATGCCCAATGAAAATGAATCCAGAAGGCCAGTGAATTTGGACTTTATCTTATTAGAAGTAAATCTTGGTGCACGGTCTTGTCTCCATAATGGAGAAAAGCCTTTTTAGATGTTTTTGTCTTGCTAGCATGGACATTTGATCCCTTATGGGAAAGCAAAAACAAGACTAGGTTTCAGAGGGCATTTAAAATGTCCCCAGTCAAAGGAAATGAGGAAGATCCTCAGTAGCGTTCTTCCCACAGAACACTGCAATCTCTCTCTTCCTAGAAGACAGCAGCTACTACTCATCAGTAGGTAAGTCCTGCCCATGGCAGGGGGGTTGGAACTAGATCATCTTTAAGGTCCCTTCAAACCCAAACCATTCTATGATTCTATGATATCTGCACTGAGAGCATTCTTGAACAAGTATCTACAGTTTTAGTAAACATACTCTTTCTCAGAGAGTCCTGGCCTGACTAAATTTTTCCTCTTCCAACAATGTGTATCTGCACTGGAAAAATATATCACATATTTTCTTTTGTGCAGACCAACACTGACAATCATAGAGCTGCTCTTGATTTCCAAGGAAAAGAGAACACTTCGGTCTGCCTATGCTGGGGAAAAACATCAGTGCAAGGATGCAAATAGACCCTAGCGTTCTAAGTGCTGGTCTTCCATGTCCGTTTGTTAACATAATAAGAATTTGTCTTCATCCCTATCCCAGTCAATTCATGAAGCTGGCTGTGCTGCTGAGAGAGCATAGTGTCCCAGCAGTCTTGCCCAGGCTCCATGATGCTTTCTGAGACAAATGACCACCAATGTCCAGCTGTTCTCTTCTGCTCCTGTGCAGGTTCACGACTACTTAGCCTGGGAAAAGCCTATGATACAAAAGAGGTATGTGACGTTGACTTTACAGCTTGCATTCATATTTGAGACTGTGCTTTAATGACCGTAGGCTGTGCTACACATACATTTAGTTCTAATAGGCACTACTTTACTCACATTTTCCCTGTTTATTTTCCCTTTCCCTGAGCCATGGCATAGAAATCTTTCCCTGTCAGATTGCTACAGGGGAGGGGAATCAAAGATGAAGCTGTTACTTACTTATATTTTTCTAGATGTAAGGGCACCAGCTGCTGATAATCTCTGTATTAGAATGGATTTTTTGTTTCTTTCCTTTCTTTTCCTTTTTCTTTTGGAAAAAGTCAAACAGTTAGTTTAAGGGAAATGCCAGATTGTTTAGAGTTGTCTGAACAAGGAACATGGGAAATTCCATCTGGGAGAAATTAGAAGGAAGAGCTTAGACTATGCCAACATTGCTCTGCTCTCCACAACATTTAGAGGTGGATTTATTTAATTTGTTTCTCTTTCTAGGCAATTACCAATACAACAGTTAAGGCAAACAGAGCTAAGTTTAGATATTTTGGGTTTCCAATGAGAACATAACTCACATTAACTTCATTTGGACAATGACTAAGTTCTCATTTGGTGTATTTCTTATACGATTTCACTGAAGAATTAAGAATATTGTGAACTGTTTTTCGAAGATGATGAAAAAGAAGCCCGTGGGTGCCCGAATTCAGGGAGGTCTCTTTCCTATCACTGTGTCTTACGGAAAGAAGTGTGGCTTGGACTAAGGAGTGCCATAAGCTGCACCAATCCTGGAGCTACAGCTTGAGTAGCAATTCTATACCTGAGCCCATTCTGCCTGGAATCTGCCATGAAGCTTCCTACCGGTGTCATGTAAACATAAGACTTCAAGCTTTTCTTGATCTTTTTCCCAAGCCTTTCTCTCAATGTCTTTCCCTCTCTGGCTAGACTTCTCCTTGCTATTGCACAGAGCACACATAGTTGTCCACAAGCCTGTACTATTGCACACTACCTTGCCTCACCACCATACCTCATACCTCTGTCAAATGAAGGAACAGTTTCCTTCTCTCCAGCTGTCTTATCTGGGCCTACAACTAATATTTGTAGGCACAGACTCTGCCTAGGTGTGAAGTGCCATTCTGGATCTCACACTACATTGGAACTGGCTTAAAGAGAGGGATAAACCTCACCTCCAACAGCTGTGCTTCACTCCTGCACAAGGCTTTGCCTCTTGCAATTATAGGAGAAGAATTATCAGTGTCCTTAGTCGCCGTGGAGTGTAATCACTGAGTGCATACGAGATTCATGCATGTTAATTTTATTAATTCCATGCGTATATCAAGTTACTCATCTCCTCCTGCCCAATTGGAAGGGGTTATCTCAAAGGAGCCTATGGAGGGGGAGGGAATAGTGAGGGAAATAACAGGGCATTAAATAACAACAAAAACCAAATCAGATAAGAGCATACTAGAAATTCTAAGGAAAACACTAGGGAAGGAAGGGGGGAATATATCCTCCCTGGTACCCCAGCTGGGTTTATTCTTCTCGGACAGATATTTCACAATCAGCTTAAGCTAGTTTAAGTTGCATCTGCAAACAAAGAAATATTCTTCAACATGACCATCTGCATATTTTACCAGCTCTCAGTGATGCTTGCCTCACCAAGTGAAACAATACAAGGAGCTGATCCGACTGAAACCCTTATTTTGATAGGGGACTGGGTTACGTTTTCAATGGGGCCAGTTCCCAAGCAGCCAAATGAGTGTTAGCACTGGTGCTTCTTAGGCAGTAGAAGTACACAGCTGGTGGTGATGGAAGGGAGGAGGCATGACAGGTCCTTTTAGCAGCTTAGACTCATCATGAAGATACCATTTCAAAGTGCACTTTCACAGTTTCCCTAACCTGATATAAAGGCCAGCTGCTGAGAATAGTGCTCTCTCTCCCTCTGCTCACAGCTGTTCCCTCTTCACTTTTATAGCAGGGTAAAAGTGCACTGGCTTGCTRTGGGGTCAGCTGTGCATCAGCATCTGCATAAGGGTTGTGGGAGGTGAGCACAGCCAGGGCAGAGGGCTGCTTGCTTCAGAGCAGCTTGCCATTTGATCAGCTTAGAGGTATGGTTAAACTCTGTTCTCTACTGCAAGCCTATCATGAAAGGTGATGTTAAAGTTTTTAAGGGGGAAAGGCAAGTGGGTGACTTGTCAGCAGCTTCCCAGAAGAAGATGATTTAGAGGCACAGAAACTGAAAGAAGCAGATTGACTTCTCCATCCCAGAGCCTGAGGTAATGGAGTTGAAGAGAACTCACAAGACTTGTAAAGAAAGCTTAAGATTTATAGAAAAGAAAAACTTATGAAATAGTGTAACCAATCAGATATGAGCAATCATGGGAAAAGCACCAAGAGAGAATTTTCTTGCAGTGGAATCTGAGATCTTTTTCAATTAGGGTCACTTGTGTTTAAGCTTTATTCGTGTTCAGCACAATAACTTCAACAAGTTCCTGTTGAAGACAAAGGCTGCACAGGGGGAGTGGGGGGAAGATGGGAATCTTCTACCTCTGCTGCTTCAAGAAAATAAAAATTTTTTATGTAGTGCAGCTCTGCTCTACAAAGGGTTTGTGTAAATGAACAGCAGGGCTCAGTTTCTTAGTAACTGTAGATCAGGGATACTGAGCTTACCTTTCCTTCTTATTTTCAGCCTCACAAATTCAATTTGSGCTCTGAGTATTTGGCTGGACTCTCTCCAACTCATCCCTCCTCATGAGGATAAAGGAAATACAGGCCAAATTTTGCTCACAGAACACCTGTGCCATCCGTATGCTTGAATAGGTGTAGCTATATAATAATGGCTTTTCTGGGAAATGTACAGTAGGTTCCAGGTCCTTCTCTCTGGTATTGGATACACACAAGCAGCAGGCCTGTTACATAAGAACAGGCCAGGTTATACAAACCATTTTCAAAGAAATTCAAACTGCCTTTCCAGTTCAGCTCAGGATGCTCACTCAAGTTGCAAGTGTTGATGGGCAGACCTGCTCTCTCCAGTCAAGCTCCTGGCGACTGTAGAGGCAGATACATTTCTCTTTTGGATTGTGGAGGTCATGGAAAATAGCCTTTTCGTTTTTTTCAGAAAAAGGCTGAAATTTTATTATTCACAGAAAGTCAAGACCTTTATGAAAACGTTTTATAGAATTTAGTAAGCTTGAAAGTTTATATAGAGAGTAGTCTTCAAACCAGTCAGAATTCACAGAGAATGAGAGTCTATCTACAGGTTTCTAGAGATCAGGTTATGGAATTATACAGCAGGGTATAATTCTCTATCCCATTCCACAGAGATTAGAAAACTCTACGGATAGGTTTTCTTTTCCTATTGAACTCCACAGAATTTTCTATAAGGTCAATTTTTTTCACACTTTTTTCCCATGTAGATAATTCCCTGCCACTGCCTTGCATGGAGATAATGTACATCTTTTAGACATCGATCAGACATCTTAGTAAATGTATCACATGTCCACATTAAAAGAAAAAGAAGCCCTGGACAAGTTGACCCACTTGTCCTAATCCTGTAAACAACACGGAAGGATCCTTTGAAGCTACTCTGAAAGTTACTGTAAACATCCAGATTGGTCCCGGAGAGGCACGTGGGAACAAAATGGTTTGGAGAAAAAAGCAACAAGCCACCCAAATCTTCTCCCACAAAGGAATATAACCAACCATTTTTGTTTCCCTGAAGGTTTTTTAAAAAAAGAAATAAGAAAAGGTTAACAGTTACTCATTAGTCATCTGCTGAGGTGCTCTTGGCACTTGCCCCATCTCCCTGTTCTGGCTAGTGTGATTTCCTGGCCCTGCTCCATGGCTAGATCCAAATCAGTTCAGGTCAATGAGCTAGCACTGGCCCTGCAAGAACTGTAGGAGATCATCTTTAACAAGCCCTCCTGCCCAGGGGAGGTTAGCACCTGAATGTGTAAACATCTTTAAAGAGATATTGAAAGGTCATCATTCAGGAGAAGAGCTACCTCCTCAGAGAGATGTAAGCAAGCCCAAGCAAACGGGTAAAAAAAGGTGATCACAAAAACTTCTATCTCTTACCTACACCAAATTACCAGTCTTACTTAAATATCCCAAAGGTCTTTCCTTTAGAGGTGCAATGGAGAGGGAAGACAGATGCACTTGAAGTGGACTTGGCTGGAAGGGCTTGGGCATTCATAGGGGAGACCCTCTTCATGCAGCTGCCTGTGTAAATGGGAGAAAGCTGAGTTCTACCTAAAGTGCTACCTGATAGTCCCATTCATACTTTTCATAATTCCTGGACATCATATGCTTTGCTTGCCAGGAGCTGTCTGAACTCTGACACTTGATGATATTACTTCAGTCACATTTTATTCTCCTCAGACATTCTTTCCTGCAAATATGCTGGGTCTAAACCTGAATCAGGAAAGAAGCATGTATCACTCTCCTGTCATCCAAAAAATACACCAAGCCTAAAGAGGAGGCAAAGAAGAGACAAATGTATCATGAATTAAACAGAGTAGATATGAGTCAGAGTAAGTGAGAAGGAGTTGCCCCTGGGACAGTATGGCAGTGCCCAGGCAAATTCCTTTCTCTAGCTCATCAGATCTAGCATCTGATCTAAGCCCATGCTTTCTGACGCTTCCTTGCAAGAGGTACTGCAATTAAAACTCAGCACTTGGGTAATCTCTGCTGGTTCTGTTCAGTCCTCTAGCAAAACTGATAGCCTTGTACAATTTTTTCTTTTGCTTTTGCTCCCATTTATTTTCTGGTGAGAGCTTGAGAGGAGACAGTTTGTTCAATTTCCTTTCAAAACCCCTCCCTGCCAAAAGGAGGTCTGTAGAAACATGGCGAGTAATAGCAAGAGACCGAATTGCCCCTAGTCAATGAACCATATATTTTAACAAAAAAAAAAAAAAAAAGAACCCGTACAAACAGGGAAAACTCCTGAAATCAGCTTTCTCCACTCCTAAAACAGAGATGGGAGGGAAAAAGAAACAGACCAAGTACTGAGCATTATTTACATTGCTTGGGGGTAGGAAAACAAAAGAAGAAAATATAGGCAGGAAAAAGAAATAAATAGGAGGAGAAAACTTCCTCTTACCCCTTTTCCTCCAGCTACATTTGGCACTGCAGAAGGAGTGGCAGAAATGGGAAAGGTGCAGTATTTCTGTTAAGTGATGACTGGAGTACAAACCTTTCCCACTATTAACTGCTTTGTTAGGAACACTTACCCAGCAATATAAAAAGGTAAAAAAAAAAGCAAAAACTGAAAACTCCAATGTAAACTGGATATCTGTGATCTCATAGCTGTACACACTGTTCCTGGATCTGCTGCCTGCTCTCTGGGTCTCYCCATACTGCTGGTAAGGGAAAAGACAGAAAGATACAGCAGCAGCACCAAGAGGGACATGTTCTCAAGCCCCCTGCAAGGGTCAGCTTTTTATGACTGTCTCTGTAGCTGCAAATGTCCTTTCCACTGGCATCCAGTGCCCAATGCCAAAAAGACACACACTCTTGCCAGCTCCTGGGAAGGTAGAAATGTCAAAGAGAGAAACAAATAAATGAAAGATTAGAAAGAGACCAAAGCATGAATATCTGAGAGCAGGGTTAGATTCATATCTGCATCCATTCTTCCATGCCACAGTAGAGCCATGCCCACAGAGCCACACCATCTGTACTGCAGCACAGCCCATGCCCACGGAGTGCAGTTTGTATCCATCGAGCCTACAATTTCATATCAAGGTGCTATTGAGGATCTGGTTACACAGCGAATCTTTCATCTCAGTACAGTCTGTATCAAATACAGCCTTATCCTCTGTATAAGCCACAATCACAATACTAGTGCAATCTATATTTGTAAAGCCATATCTTCATTTTAAACCAGTTTATATTCATATATTCTATCAAAGGGGACCATGTCCGCAGAGCAACATCCATTCTGCCAAGATGGATTCTAGCCACACAGCTGCTCCCTATACCAAGCCTGTCTCATCAGCCACATCCCCAGTGCCAGAAGAGTTTGTATCCACAGATAAGACTTTGTATTAAAAAGATTTAGAAATGATTTACCAATCCAGATCTCTCCAAGCACCTCACATATGTTGCCCAGAGCAATGAAGATCAAAAATATGTGTCCATGGTGGAGGGGAAGAAGAGGTCTTCATGTATCAATCACTTTGAGATTTTCCTCTTGTTTAAAAAAATAATTAAATGTCAGGAATGGAAGGTGTGTCTGCTCGGAAGTATGGGGAGCTGGAGAGAAGAATCCCTGTCATTTCATTCCTTGCCACCCCTCTCTTTGTTCATCAGTGATAAGAACTTCACAGAAAGCATCAGTTGTTTGTTTCTCCCTCTTCCTCATCAAAGGACTGCACCCCAGAGGAGGTGACATCTGAGACTTTGCGGCTCAGTGCAGCATGTTCCATCTCCTCTCGAGGAGACAGTGATTCCAGGTCCCGGCACACTGCATCATCCTCCTCTGGAGAGGGCTTCTTGTTTAGTAGAGGAGCCTTCTCCAGCCGTGGGTTCCCTTCATCCTCAATGTGGTCCTCCATGTATGTGCTGGACTCAGCCCCACCCCCACCCTGAGCAGTCTGCAGGGGCCACACATGGACTAGCCCCGTGCTCTGGATGAAGTTCTGCTCGTGCCGCTGTTGCTGCAGCTGTTGCTGCTGGAGTAGGCTGCTCTGAATCAGAATGCTTTCCTGAAGGTTTGTCTGGGACTCATCAAAATTCTGGCCTAAGTAGGAGCCAGTTGCTGGGGAAGCGATGAGGGACTGGTCACTGGTCTCCCAGGCATCAGATGAACCTAAGCAATACATGCCCTGCGAGACGTAGGAATGAGGCCAGCTGTCATACTGTGTCTGGGCCATATGCTCTGCAAGTAAAGGAGGGAAACAACACATCGTTAGACACCCTCTCTAGGCCAAGCTGGCTCATTCAGATACCTTGTGTGCCTGTGCATGGCACTGTACTGTACAGGGTAGATAAATCCTTTAGAGGGGAGGATGGTGAAGAGAAAAGGCAGTTCTAGGCAGTAAGCAGATGAACTTGATTATACCCACAATTGACTGCAAGAGCTGGTAGCTTTCCACAGTTGTGCCCAAAAAAGGCAAAGGAACTAGGCTTTGGAGCCTCCCTATTAAGATTAGATTCCTTGAACAGCTCCACAAATAGGTGATGCCTCTGCTAGATCCCAATCCCAAAAATTGAGGCTACAGAATAAAACAGGGTAAAGAGAGCAACATGACAACAAGAGCAGGAAAGGGGTGTTTCAAGATTAGCAAGAGGCACTGGAGCTCACCTTGGCTCTCCATTAGCTCCTGATAGTTCTCAGAGTAGTTGCCTGCTGGGTTCTCTTGATTTGAGTTTACACTCACATCCTCACCATCCATGGAGGACCAGGCCATAAGAGTTGCCTCAGAAATAGCAAATTGCTCCATCACTCCTGTGCCAAAGGAGACAGGGAGGGGAAGCAGGGATGTGTGAAAGTCTCCACTTCTCACCACCCTCTTTAACCTCATCTCTTGGTCACACTGTCCTACTCTTCTCCTATCTCAGCAACAGCCATCACCCACAGTTGGCCCTCACCCTCTCCACTTTGCATTGCACTGGCAATACTCCAACCACAGTCTCTCATCTCGTTTGGCCATCTGAACCACCCACAGGCTCTCCTGAGTGTGTTTTTCAGGTTCCCGCACTTTCATCTCTCAGGGATTCTGCTCTAGGACATCCCAACCAATCCAATCCACATGCCAAAAAGTTAGCGCTACCTGCAAGGAACCGGGCCTCCTTCTCACCATCACTCAGGTCTGAGTAGGCATCAGCGTCTTTGCGTGCTGTCTCATGCGTGTGCTGCTGCTGCTGGCTGTTACCTTTGCCCCAGCCTTGCCATTCAATCATGTGAGCCACACGGCCTTGGCCCATAGCCGTCGGCTTTGTGACATGGTCCTTCATGCTGCGAGATATCCCTAAGGGGCCAGACATTAGAAAACAAGGAGGGGCTATTACACAGCTCCAGGGTTGTCTGCCATGCTGTTTACCTCTCTTGGAAGTGGAGCTTCTCCCCTCCTTTCCTGACAGGGTTCAGGCCTTGGGTTGGGTGTATCACTCTCCAGGAGAGATTCTCCATCTTTCCTTGGACTGGCTCTCAGAAGGGGGAAAAAGGGAAACCCCAAATATGAAAGACCATTTCCTTCCTTGCCTAGAATCCACTTAGGACAGAGTTGGGCACAAAGGATGAAGCCTGGAACTGACAAACTAAGAAATAGAAAATGGGGTTAAACCCAAGACTGTTTGAGGGAAAGCAACTGAAGATGTCTGAGCTGGGGTGCATGGTGAGAAGCCAACAGGAGTAAGACAAATCTGTTCTTTGAAAGGGCAACAGCTAAGAGATTTCTGTATCTAGAACCATGGTGGTGGAGACTCTTCTAAGGCCTCGAAAAGGCAAGAGTCAGAAAGGAGCAGTTGGGAGAGCAACAGGGAGACATGGGAAGAGGCACAAAGGCCTGTGGAGAGAAGCTGCCAAGGATAAACCCAAATTTTGAGGACCTCACCAGAGAAAGATGATTTAGCCAAAGCCCCAATCCCATAAGCATTGGAGTTGCGTTTCAGCTTGGGGAGGATGGAGGTCGTATCTTCCATGGAGAGCTGAAAAGAGAGAGAATATGAAGAAATGATATACAGGAAGGAGAAAAGGAAGTGAATTGAAGTGAGAAATCAGTATAAGGATTCCAGAAGGTAGGGGGAAGATGAGGAGCAGAAGCAAGCAACAAGAAAAAGAACAAAAGAAGGGAAGGAAAAATTGTATTTAACCAGGACTGGATATTGCATAGCGTTAGGACTGAGTGAGGCAAGGTCAATGGGAGAGGCAGAAGCAGGCTGTGAGAAGCCTCCCTTTGGCTGCTGCCAGTCCTCCATAGACATGCTGCACTGTTCCCAACTCTTTGTTAGAGACGCAAGACATGGCTGATGGACAATTCAGAGAGCTTACAATGGGGAGCTGACAATGTGATAGGCAAGACGCAGTAATGCATCATATACGCATCATACTACAGATATTAATTTTTATATGTTACTTTTGGTTTTCATTCTTCTCATATGGTCTTAATAAAATGAACATGACTGTATCAGTGATGCGTCCTGTTTCAAGCACCTACAACTACCTGTAAAGAAATGAAGTCTACGATTCTGCTTAATTCCCTTTACTCTCTTCTCTATGTTCATCCTCAGTCCCTGAATAACAAGGACAGGAAACTACTGGGACAGGCAGCAGTCACAAACATCATCATAAAACACAATCCCTCAAGATTAATTCATCAGGCTTCTTCAGAGATGCCAGGCATTGCATATGAGGCTTAATTTTCACAAGGGCTAAACAAGCATTGCTTCTGCTTTTCATTTCAACCTCTCTGAAAATCAAGTCCAGCATGTTTCAAACACAGATATACTCAAAAGTAGTGACCATGACACTGGAAGTTTTAAATCCTGACATGAAGCAAGCATTTGGTCATAGGCACAAACCTCACAAAAGGTGAGAGGAGCAATAACTAGGCAGTCAAATAGTTGGAGGCAAAGGAAGGCATTGTAAAGATGTTGAACTGCATATGATCCCAGTCAATTATCAAAATATGAGAGGTGAGTTTCTCTGGAAACTGAGTGTAAATGCAGTAACTTTGGAGCCAGACATGTCTGTGTGTAACATGTGAGGTGAAGAAATCAGAAAGCAGGGGAAGAACAGTAAAAAGTGAAAGGTGTAGCTGAGAACACAGCCCTTGTTCTGTGATGCATTTCCTTTGGTGATGAAGCTGGTTGAAGAATATCCATCTATGCCCCACTGGTCATTCCTGCCTGGACGCTGCTGTTCAGTATCCACCCATTTGTTTCAAAACAGTCTGGTGGCTGTGCTGTGAGCCACCTCATGGAAATGGTCCAGAAAAAAAAGTAAACTGCAGAAGATCTTACCACTACAAGGTTGGAGAGCTATGACATGAAGGCAGGAATAAATGGGAAGGGAAGGAAATTCATGAGCCAGCTTTGATACCGAAGATCTACGGAATTACACTGAGAAAGGGAAAGAGCTGCATTATGAAAGAGCTCAATGGATTCAGAATGGGTTGGAATATGGGGAACTGCAAGTAAGGAAACTGTCTTCTACTATCTTTAAGGAAACATGACTTTGTGTACCTTGCTTTCAGCTAGACAGAAGTGCAGTGAGGAAAAACCTGACAAATTTCTTCTAGACAGTTGCTGCACGCACCATAATTTTCCTGCAAAATTTGTTTCTCTAACTGAGCCTAGGCAAAAGATCCCAAGCCATAAGTGAGCTTGAGATGAAAGAGATGTCAGTAGGGCAGAGGCTAGTTAAAAATATAAGTCCCCTTGATATTCAGTGGCCCAAGTGGTTTCAAACCACAGAGAACCAGAAAATGACAGCCATTTAAAAGTTTTGAAAGAATCTGAAATTTGAAAATGCTTATGCTGCTACCAAAAATGCAGCTTCTTATCCTGCCTTTCCAAGTGTACAAAACTATCAAAGCTAATTTACATGAACACATTTTTTAAGCTTCCAGAGCAGAAAAAATAGTTTGGTAGCACTAACATGCATTATTCCCTTTTCAGGATGTTTTTGCATTAGTGAAAAAGAAAAAAGATAAAATCATGTTTTTTCATGGCATAGGTATTAAGAGCAACAAGGAATATGTGTTACTAAAATGTTTGCTTGTTTCTTCTTCCACTTGTTAAATGAAGTCAACTGGTGCTGACCATCTCCCCCAGGGGACATTAAGAATTCTTTTACTTCTGTATGCAACTGAAAATGAGGGATACATTTCTCCCAAACTCCTGGAGAAGATCAAATGATGCTCCAATCAAAGACTATTGGTGTTTTAAACATGCTGGACAGACACTTTTTTTATCTAGCAGTGCCCAGAAATCTCAAAAAGAGAACATATGAAATGACACACATTTGTCCCAAAGAGGACAAAGGCAATTTAATAGCCACCTGCAGATCTAAATACCTGCTAGACGGCAAAAGACCCAGAGGCAAACAAAAATTCATCACCATCCTCTGAATCTTAGACAATTCCCAGAATTTCAGTGGCACTAAAGACTTTCAGTCATGTTTCCATTCTGGTCTCCACTGTATCCAATGGCAGACAAATCCTGCTCTTCCTATGACTAGAAATTTGAACAGTGGTGTGGCGCATACTCACATTGATACCATCCCAGGAGAAATCTGTCCGTGTTTGCTAAAGTAAGCAAAGAAGGACATCACATTAGTGTAACAAACAAGWTGCAAACAGCCATGCATCTCTCTAGCAGTTTGCCATAATCAACAGCTACTACTTTATCTGATGTATTAAAAAAACTTTTGTCTTTCAAGCTGGTTTCATTCCCTGCTGTTGATTGTGGTGTCTGTAGGTATCACGGTGTTTGAAGGTACAATAGCAAATAGGATGATATAGAGAGTAAGAGAGAGAAAAACAAACACCTTTTCATAAGGTTCCCCTTCTAACAGCTCTTTGCTAAATGTTGCAATGCTGGCACCCCTGCGTGGGAGTTGCATCACTTTGAGGCTAACACAAGGAGGAGCTACACAACCTATGTATTTTGAGTATAATACAGCAAGTTACAGAATTGTTTTCTGCTGAAATTATTTTCTCTTGTAGTCTTTCAGTTTGTCCATTCTGACCCATTTTCCCCTTGCAAACCAGATCCATTTCCCGTATGAGCCATTACAGTACCAATTCATAGTGCATTTCCTTCAGCTGAGAGGGCTCACATCTCAACATCTTGTTTTTGGGATGTGGATACTCAGGAAAATTTAGATGAATCAATTACACATATGGTATCCATTCACATAAATCAAAATGTTCACTGAGATATAGTTTATGCGCATTGACTTTTAGATCTGCATTTGATTTAACTGAATTTTCCATACAAGGTTGGACCCCACAATTTCTGCCAGGATTCCGTGAAACTCCAAGTTTCTTGGAGTTACATTCCAAGCCAGCAAGGTATAATAAGGAAATAAAAATACCTATACATTAGCACTTTGTAAGGTTTTGCAAATTGTATGTTATTTGCTAATGTTATTTGTGAACATTATTTGTGATTCCTCAAATATTATGTATTTAAACTAACTTTGATCTTTTTATTAATCATGACTGCATACCCTGAACCTTTCAGAGCTGAAAATTCAGGTATCTAAGATTGCAGAAGCTGCAATAATTCAGAACAGCAAATGAACCAGCCCTTGAGATACTGCATGGTAAATCAATTGGCAGTAAGTTACTAGTGAATGCATCCCTAAAAATCAAAATGGAGATAAATGTGTTTCTTCAAAAGATTTTATGGCTGTGCTGCAGAAGCTGGGACAGACATAGTGTTGGACATTTCAATGAACCCATTATTTAAGGAATGCAGACCTACAGGCTTGTCAGAACTGCCACAGTTTTTTTCATGTTCTGTTCCACTCCAGTCATGAGTGGTCATTTTCATTTGCAAATTCTTAATCACTATGGCTATTCTGAAGGGAGTGATTCAACTCCATTCAATGCAAGCCAAACTGCACAGATATGAAAGTCTGATCCTCGGGTGCACACTGACATTCTGGTCCTCTCCCAGATGATGCCTCAGTGAAGCACAACACCCATTTCTGAACTCAGAAAGAATTGAAACTTTCTGATCCCCCTGGGTAAGTGGGTCTGGGACAGGCACTCACCTCAGTGGAAGGTCGATGGAAGCTGCTGCCATGCAGTGAACTGGTGCTGTCCATATTGATTTGGTCCACATCTTTCAGTCCCTTCCAGTCTACTGCAATCACCTCGTTTCCTGTGGGAACGCATCTAGTCAGGCTTCTGAATGCCACTACAATTTGTTCAAGCAGTCTTAAGCCAAGTCAGCTCAGCATACAGGAGAATCACTGAGTTTAAGGCCACAATAGCCTTAAATCAGACTTTCCTGTTTTAATCAGACCACCATCATCAACTATTATATTTCATACAGTTATCTCCATATGAAGACCAGTGATTTGTGTTTTTCTCAAGCATAATGGATGCTTGGCTAAAGCACAGCTCCCCAGAGAAAACCATCTAGTCATGATGTGTGACTGAGAAAGAACCAATTCTTTTGATATCCTGTTCCAATATTAAACCATCATCACTTAAAAAGGCATTTCTCCTTTATAATTTGAATTGGTCTGACATCAACTTAGAGCTGCTGGTGCCCTTGCTTTGCTGTTCTCAGCAAGATTAAAGACCTTTTTAATACCTACCATTACATTTCAGGAGAATTATTCAAACACTTGCTTTTCTTCTTGACAAACTAAACAGACTGACATCTTTAGGTTTCTTACTGTAGAGCATTTTTCCAGCCCCCTTAATAAATTTGTGTCTCTTTTTAAGACATCTCAAATTTTTCAGTTCTTCAAAATGTGGACATAATAGCATACACAGTAATGCAGGACTGCTCTCACCCATTCTGCTAATAAAGTTAAAACTTACTTGCTGCTCCTCTTCACATTAACCCATTGTGCCATAACCTCACAGTAGATTCTCACATTCAGCTGTTTGTTCACTCAGATCCCTATGCACTTTGCACAGCTTTCTGGGATTGTCACCCATTCAAAAGCAGAGTCTGTGCCATTTGATTTTAGATGCATTTTAATACAACTTAAAGGATCAAGTAAAATTAAATACTAATAACATAAAATAGAAATTATAAAATTGAATTAATCAAGATGAAAAATAAGACTATTAAATAAGATTAAATTGTAATAAAAGTGAAACTAAATGCAAAGTAGCACACTTTAAATAATCAGCCAAGTAACCAGGACTGCTCTGTGTGACTGCTCTGTCCAGATAGCTATTTACTGTGCCTTCAGTCTTTGTGCCATCCTCAAACTCTGTTAAAAGTTATTTGCATCCATGTCATGGAGGAAAAGGTTGCCCTGTGTTTAAAACTGAGCCTTTTGGAACCTGGCAAGAAATACAGCTCCCAAAATGATCATCTATTCCTGGGATCAATTCAGCAATCACTAGTCTATTTGAAATACATGCCATTGAATGAGAATGGTTCTATTTTCATTAGCTTTTAGCTTTTTATTTACTCTTTATAGCAAATTTCTTCTTCACAGACATCTGCAAATCCCCTTGCTCGTTCTAGCAGCTCTGGCATGTTTACACTAGTTCATCACTGCACTTCCTGGGTAGAAATGAGATGCTGTGCTCTGCCCTACACAGGTCCGCAGGAGGCATGTAGGCACTTATGGATGGGAAGCCTGAGGCACTCAGATAGAATTCAAAATGCAAAAAAATAATTTGGTCCCTTAAAAAGGCTAAACATGGTGAAATGAAAAACAGCAGAAAGCAAATGCTATTTGAGCTGGTGTCCACCACACCTTCACATCTCATCATTTTCTGCTGTGCAAGAAGATCTCTCTTTCTGAAAGAACCAAGGCATATTTACCCCTTCACACTTGAAGTATGTTTCTCTTCATCAGGATAATTAGAACCAAGTGGTTTAATAGCATCCTCCATATGCCTCTGACTAGGCTGAGTAAAGTTGCAGTGAACTTGAAAGAAAAAGGAGGTTCCTGTACTGAATGCTACAAAGGTGAGCATAGAGGTCAGACAGAGCCAGACTTCAGGAAGAGGCAGGACATGGCTATGATGAGCATGACAAAGACGACCTTTCAAGGTTGTGATCCTTTTTGATTTTCTTGACAAGCACATACATGCATTTGGCCTCACTGAGCTCAATTATTTATTTCTAATTGTGATTGTTATTAACCATGATCAATTCATGAGCTACAAGTGTAGAGCTGAATTTGTGCTAAAGTCTGATCAGATCATTTGGCTCCCATCTGCAGGCATCCCCTTTCGCAGGGCGTAATGTTGGGTTGTGTGATAAAAGCTCATCTGCACACCCACAAAGGAGCACAGAGAGACAACAGCAGGAGGGGGAGCCCAAACAGCACCCTGCTGGGCTGCTCCCAGTCCCATCACAGGAGCCATCAGCCCACCAAAGGCCCATCTCCACAGGCCCAGAGGTGCACAGAGGGACAATGGCAGGTGGGAACCCAAATTATGGACTCACAGGAAGGGACACCCTGTCCAGGCCCCTCCCAGGGCTGTCCCAGGAGAGCCTCAGTCCCAGGGTCCAGGGGAAAGCCCATCAAGATGAGTCAGGGGGAGAGGCTTTCAGAAGAAGCTTCATAACTGAAGGAGGCAGTTACTGCCTAGGAGTATGGAACCCATTATGGGATGCAGGAGAAGAGCATTTGGGGATTGCACTAAATTTATGTGATGTTTAGGGGAAGAACCAACGGCAGGGAAAGGAGGGGATCTAGGTGGTTTGGGGACGAACAAATGTCAGAAAATAGATAAAGGGATAAAAGGGGCTGGTAGCATGTAGACAGGTTGCTGATCAGTATGGTTGTCTGGCCATTCCCTGCACTTGTTCTGTGTAGTCTGTCCTGTCTTCTTGTTAAACTCCATTTTGAACTATTTTCTGGCATGAAGGACGCTCTATTCTGGGTGCATGTTTTGTGATGGAGGTCTAAGTGCCAGGAACTAGAGAGACCAGAGTGAGTGAAATCAACTGGAGCAAGTGAGGGCGTGTGAATGAGTGCGTGACCACTAGCCAAAATGAAGGTGAAGTGATCTGGGTGCCAAACGTGTGCCCCTGTGTGCCCCTGAGGGTGAGACCACA
This sequence comes from Phoebastria nigripes, assembly GCA_035582835.1. NCBI lineage: Eukaryota > Metazoa > Chordata > Aves > Procellariiformes > Diomedeidae > Phoebastria > Phoebastria nigripes. The sequence goes on from JAYKAV010000030.1 coordinate 73,556, forward strand.
GGGTGAGTTGGCTACCGGAGGGATCAGGGGAGTCCCAGCCACCTGTCACAGAGCTCTGTGTGTGCACGTATCTGTGAGTGAGGGTTCCGTACCAGCAACTGCAGTGGGGCTGTGGCCTCAGGGGCTGCTATGTCCAGGTGCCAGCAACTGGGGAGACTGGAATCCAGGAGCAGCTACTGGGCAGACTTGAGTAGCCCTGCTACAGGAGGGATCCATGCTGCACATAGTGGATCTCCATCGTGCTCAACCAGAGACGGAAGCAGGATGAGGCTGTTGGCGCTGTTTGTGTGAGTGCTGACTGTGTCTATCTGTGCTGATCTGTGTGGCTGGCACATATGTGCATATATGTATGTATATGCGTTGCATATGCATGTTTATGTGTATGCATACTGGGAATACAAGCTCAGCCTGGCTACTGGCTGCACCTGGGGGCAGGTAGCTGCAGCAGCCTTGCCTCTGTTGGGCTGCTGGATTCACCCCTGCTAGCACAGAAGGGCACCTGAAGGTGTGCACCAGAGCTTCTCAGCAGGTCTGGAGACATCTGCACTCCCAGGCCTCGGCAGGCTCCCAGGGCCAGGCTGCCAAGGCTTTCTCTAAATCCTGTCATGGCAGGCCTGGATGGGATGGGCCCCTCACTCCCTCTGGCTGGGGAGTACAGCTGCAACTAGCCCACCCTGAGCAAACACTTCTTTGTGTGGCCTAGGCAGGCCATTGCCACCTTCTACCCAACCTTTGATTACCTTTTGGCCTCCCCATTTGACAGGAGTTTCTTTTCTTTCTGTTTTGCTTCATAAAGCTGTGGCAGACTGCACTATCACCTATCGGACTGGCCATCTTGAGTTCGGCAGAGAGAGGGAGGTTTGGGGTGTGCTTGGATTCAAGCGAGAGGGGCAAGGCCTTAGTGGGCCCGCTCATGGATTTCCCATTCCGAGCATGGCTGGAGACCTCTTAGATTTGGGGTCCAAGCAAACCTTCTAGGGCTAGAAATATCTCTGGCGAAGGGAAGTGCCTGATAGAGCTGTGAAAAGCCCAATTGTCAGTCTCAGGTGCATCAGACATAAGGTTTGGTTGTGGCTCAGAATCAAATACATTTGTATTTGGTCTCCCTTGAACAGGGAAGGGGTAAAGGGGAGAAGAAAGGGTCACTGCCAGGAAGTGCAAATCTAGAGAGGGCAGGTACAGGAAGGAGTGGAGGGGTTGACTGTGATTAGGGTGAGCTGAGGAATCAACAGAGGTCAGTGGGAGGATGAAACTGGAGTTAAGACAGAGCGGGAGCCTGCCCCTGCATGCTGGGATCTAGTTGCCTCTTCCTGTAAAGGCAGCCCCTGCTCCTTCCCTCCATCTGCAACCCGTCACACTAGAAGGGGAGCGCTGGGGCATTCCTGCCGCAGAGCTGATCAAGACAGTGATGCTGGAGAGGCAGGAGAGATGCCACCACTCCAGAGCAGAAGGCAGCTGTACAGAAGCCTTCAGTGCAGGTAGCAGTGTCATGCCTGTTTTATCTCCGTTTACCCTAGGTCTTTTTCCTGCACTCTCAGCTGTTTCTGAGCATAGTGCCATGGCCCTTCTGTAAGTCTAGATGGACATCCTGGCACACAGTGCAGAACAGGCTGCAAATGCACTGCAAAGGTCCCCCCAGCCAAAGAGAGAGGGACCAACCTCAGGGATTCTGGTGCTCAGCACATGCGACTTGACAGCCCCTAAGTCTGACAAACGACACTCAACCTTTGCTCTCAATTCTGCTAGCCCGCTGACGGTTTCCATGAAGAGTTGTTCCATGGAAAATATTAATAATATTCTGGCAGATGGTGGCATCAAATAGTTGAAGAACATTAACATCAAATAATTACTTGTCTCAAAGTCCACACCTGTTCCGTAATAGTAGAACTAAAGGCCTATAAAATTTATTTATTACTGTTTTTCTCCAGTTGAAATATCTCATCTACCTAGACAAGGGAAGAGAATGAGTTGTATGTGATCTTGCATGCACTATAGTCATAAAGACTGAATAATATTGAAAATTCTTGGTCTAAACAGTTTCACAGGTACTAAGAAAGAAAGAAATATGTTAGGAGAAAATAACTCTAATATCTGTTTAATGCTTTTAAATGCAATAATATCTGCTGAAGACTTCATCACACACTGTGGTTGGAAAGGAAATCTCTGTGTTCTAATTGGCATTGTGCCTGGGGCAATGTTACTTGCTCTTATTGAAAGTTGGATAAAGGTTAGTGGGATTTTTTCTCTTCTGCTAGAAATAGCAAGAGCAACATTAATCCACAGACATGAAAGATCAAGCTCTGCTCTGACAGATGGAAGGAAAGAAACATGGAAAATCAGAAAGAAGTATGGACAGTGAAGTGGGAAGAGAGGAACTGAAAGCAGTAGATTATATTTTAGTGTTGTTTTTATCCAACCTCTTGTCCACCTCTTTCTCCCTTCGGTTAGTATGGTTTTTTTCTTTTGTAATGGTACGTTTCTTCTCCAATATAATTTCTTTTCTCTTATCCATCTTCCATTCCAGCTTCTGCTAATCATCATGACTATTCCATTTGTAATTCTATCATCAATCACCTCTTACAGAACAGTATTTGCTCCTCTCCATATACAGCTGATACGCATTTTAAAACACGAGTGGGTCATAAAGCTAATTTTAAAGTGGGATTTTTACAAACACATGCTACTGAATTTCTCATTGAAATGTTCTGAAATGAGATGATGAAAGTTAAAAGATAACTGGATTTCTGATTTCCTTGTCATTGTTTCTGTATGGTGTGTATAGAAAGGATATAGAGGGCTTTCATTTTCATTGAACTTTTTAAAGACTTCTCRATTTTTTAAACAATTTTATTATTTGTTTTGGGGTTTTTTAACATCATAAATTCTATCCTTGCTCTGGAAGACTCAGTAGATGACTGAAGAACAAGTAGGAAGCTAATTACATGAAGCAGTGAGATAAAACCAAAGCAGTTGAAATACCTAAATACATTAAGCCACACTGTTTGCAGATCATGGTTGCTTTGTATTCTTAACACAAATTTGATAAAAAAACTCTGACAAACATTCATTAGAAAAAGATGTCTCCATCACAACTGAAGTAATGTTCCAACTCAAGTCCTCTAAGCCTTTGGGGGAAAAATATCATCCCTCTTTCTGTTACAGTACTGTTAAGGTAAAAATCAAGATTTATTTTTAAGTCGGGCCTTTATAAATAATACAGATGAAAAACATTTAAAGAGGAAAAAAGATGGGGGGAAGAGAACACCCTTTTCCCCACTGTTGTTGGTTTTTTTTTTCTGAGCATCGTAACTTTGGACTCTCGGAAATTAGAGAATGTGTGTACTAAGCATGCCCAATCAATATGAAATAATGACCATTTTGATGAATGAACTGGAAAAATCCAAGAAGCCATCTGAATGACTGTATCCCACCTTGCTGATCTAATATTACTACTTTTTTCCTATTCAGTAGCTCATTTTGCCACATACTTTAATTTATCATGGAGACACAGAACTTCTTAGTTGGACATATTTTCAGTTTCTTTGCATTTCTGTGATCATAGGAAATTCACCTTGTTTTGAATTACTTATTACTTAATCTAAACAAGTCCATTCTCCTTGGGTTTCCTCTTAACATTTTCTCAATTCCTATTACCACTGTGTATTCATTGATACTATATTTGGTACCTGTACCTGTATTTTGTTCATTTAACAAGGTACATGCTTGAATCAGGCATCTGCATCTATGCAGAAGCCTTTAATAATCTATTTTGTTGTAAATTCTGTGCTGGATGCTAAACATCTTCTCTAATTTGTCTTTTTATTTTGTTCCACACTAAATAGACTAATACGGTTTKAGAGTCTTAAATTCTGTTTTTAACTTCCTGACATGATGCTGGTGAAGATGTACACCATATACCAAACATGTATTTGTGTCAATTACTTTCTGATGTGTCATGCCAATTAACATAAGAAGAAACATATTAATTAAACAGTGAATTTCCAGCACCGCTATTATCCACTGTTAGCAAACTTTCTTCTGTTTCTCAAGTTTTACTTTCCAGCAGAGAGTAGAAACATCATCATTCAATATTGGTAGCCAATGTTAATGTTGGTAAAGACCAATATTTAGAGTAAATGGCTCAATTATTCTTTTCCATTCCCTTCTTTTCCCTGAACAACTAAGAAAACAACAAATGTAATTGCAGTAATTACGATCAGTCTTTAAATTGTTCTTTCCCTGATATCAATTTTCATGATACTCGTGGGAGTGTAGTATCTTTGTCAAACACAACATCATCATGTCCCGTCAAATGTGGTTGAAATAAAAGCAGCTGAAGCTACTGGGAAGGACTGGATGGATGGCATAATCATAGAAACCTTTTCCTTCCCTGCATGCTTTACAGAGCGCCATTCAAAGCTAGCCAAAAGGTCAACATCAAGGAAAGGAATAAACCTCTGTCAGGTGAACTGTCCCTGAGGTGAACCTCAGGTGGAAGCATTCAAATTCTCCAAGGTAAAGCTGAGAAATCAGTCAACCTGAATTATTCACATAACTGTGTAAGTATTCTAGCTTGTACTGCATGAGGAAACAGAAATTAGTTAGCTGCTGTTGGCACCTACCAACAGAATCACTTGTGGAAGATGAACAGAAAAAAGCCTGTTTTCATGGATGAGATAGGACTGAACAGTTTGGTGCTCATCAAGGCAGAGAAATGTCTTGGTCTCCTCAAAACAGATGTCTTTGAAATTTTTGATCAAAAATGAAAACATCTACAGCTCTGAGATGCCTGTAAGATTAGGAATCAGATGGGCAGTTCTCAGGATCTTTGCTTTGGATTTGGGTAATCTGAATTCTTTTCCAGACCATTCTGCCTCTTTCTGCAGGTAGGTCCCTTTTTAGAGCTGTTTAGGAAATAGAGTTAATAAACAAAGCTCCAACACCAACATTTTTTTTCTTGACTGGAAACACTTTCAAACCAATACTAAAGGCTACTGCATACCATGTCCTCGCAACTAAAAGGAGATGAACAGAGAGCCTAATGTTAGACACAGGCAGTTCTGTTCTGAGAAGCAGTCATGTCATTTAAGCTAAGGAGGTACTGCAAAACGAAACACATCCAATTAACACAATTTTTTAAAAAAATCTCAAAGCCCTGTCTCATTTGCAGAACAAATATCAGCCAGCATGAACAGCAGCGATGGGTTTATCCTCATTCTTCACTGCTTCTCTGAAGTGCAGAGAACGTGTCCCCAGGGGCCTTATTCAGCACAGTAAGTATGAAAACGTCAATATGAACCAAGGTAGCAGCCCTTTTTTGCTGGCCTATAGCCAACATTGCAGAAGTAATATGCAGCAGGCAATTTCATATGTTGCTCTCCATATGTGTTTAAATTTTAATCTCTGTAGCCAGCATGTCACATGGGCACTGTCCTAGAGCATAAGAATACCATTAGTTGTGATGTCTATGTCCCGTAGGATCATCTCTACCAGTAGGGAAGAAGAACCATCCCAAATACTCCCCAGGAGCCAACGGCAGATCACAATGCACCTTTCTCCCTGAACTCCCTTCCCTGCACCCTGGAGCAGGAAGAGAAAGGTGTCACTACCACCGTTGCCTCCAGAACTATTGCCACCGCAGCTGCTGCTTACACCTCCATCCCCACTTGCAGCTGGAACGTAACCCCGCACAAAGCAGGAGCCCAAGGGCTCTGAGGGCCCTGCCTGTCCCCCATGTCCACCTGGTGAAATAGGGGCCATGCTTCCATCACCTCCTGCTGTCCTCAGGTTCTGCAACACACCAAAGGACTTGGGGAGGGAACAGCATGTAGCCTTACTCCCCCTCTTTACCCTTTTCCTCCCTCTCCCTGATGTTACTATACATATGAAAAACACATACAGATGGTTCCCCACCCTTCCTTTCCCCCAGGCTCTCCCATTCACACCGTAGCCTTCCCAGGCTCTCTCTTCCTCCTCAGCACCTCCACGCATTTTTCATCTTCTGTTTCCCTGGCCCTGGGCCAGCCCTGCTCCATGCCCTGCCCCATGCAGCCTGGGCCTCTTCCCCTCTTCCAGCCCCCCTGTGCCCTCCAGCCACAGTCTCCATCAAGTATCTGGTTTTGGAACAGCAGCAATGGTCAGAGCCAGCCAGGAGGCACCAAGACTGCTGCCTCCCTCTCACCACCCTCCCCAAAAACCAAAGTGTGGGAGTTTCCAGAGGCAGTCATACCCTAGGCCATGACAATGGCCTCCAAGCCATTGTAGGTCTTCTTCCTGGCAACACAAGCCACTCCTTGGGAGGGAATGGTTAAAGGGCTCACGGTGAGGGGCTCTTCATTCTCCTCAAGCCCCTCCAGGCGCTGGGTGTAGAGGTGACGCTAACTTCTGTCTCACCCTGCTTCCCAATGTTACTCTCCTCATTATCTTCCCCTTGTTTGCCCTGAAGAAGCTGGTATTTCCCATCAGCCCTCTCCTGCAGGGCTGCAAAGGACAACTCCCTCTGCCGGAGGAGAGTTCCCATCCAGACAGTGGGGCCAGGACATGGCATGGAGAGCTGCAGAGTCCTTTGTCATTCAACATCAGGAATCTTCTTGTACCTCCACAGCTCCTCAAGGGACATTCAGGGGTTCCCTTGCTGAGCCTGGGACACTTCTGAATTGACTGCTTTCTGGCCCAGGAAAGGGTCATTAGCCCTCCAAACGGTGAAGGATGGAAGTGGACACAACATAAGCAGATACCCACCCCACCTGGGGGAACCCCACACAGGGAGGAAGAGGGCTGCTTACAGGGAAAAATTGTTACCTCTCATGCCTCCTTCCTCTATGCATTATTGCCTGGAGACCCAAACCCTCTACACTGACAGCCCTCACCTTGTGGACAGATATGGAAAGCATACCTGTGGGCCCAACATTTCCCATCCCTTGAGAGAAGACAGACCTCCTCCACATCCCCAGAGAAAGCCACTTCAGGCCATGGTTGGACCCTCAAAGACAGCCAAGAGGGCAGGGCTGGCCACAGCTAGCTGGGAAGAATGGGGCCGTTGCTGTCATTCCTCTGTGAAGGTCCAAGCTATGGGATCTCAGAATGGTTCACCTATCTTTGCACCTTGGGTCACTCCAGTCAGCACTGAATTCGAGGTCCTTGGCAGGGGGGGACACAGGCCACTATCTTTGATGAAACGGGCCCTGCCTGAGGGACTACTTCCTTACCAATCCATTCTTTTCCATGCCAGTGGCCCAGTGCAGCTGCCAACAATGCCTTGGCTCCCTTCAGATGTACAGGGCAATAAGGCAGAAACTGTTGCCAATCCTAGAAAGCCACCAGCAGGGCTTCAGATGTCCTCACCAGACAGAGCACCACAGCTCCCTAAGCAACTGGGGAAAATGACAAAGACCTGCTGGCAGGAGACTGCAGGGGCTGAGCTCACCAGGCAGAGCTGCCACCACTGGGTGCCCAGCCCTGCCCCTGATTGCCCACCCCTGTACCTGTCGGGGTGGGGCCACAGCTCACCATCACAACCACCAACACCTCCACCCCTAACCCCACCACTTGATTTTCCCTGCTGCCCCTGAGGACATCTGCACTTACATGGAGCAACCTTCAGGAGGTGCTTGATGTTCATGAGGTCCCTCTGATCCCCAAAGGGCTACCTCACTCCCTCTGCTGCTTGTCCTTCCGTCAGGGGGAGAGTCGTTGCTCTTTGCCAGGTGCACTGCCTGAGCTGGGCTGGGGACCTTTACTTAGCAGGAGAGGGACAGAAATGTCCAAGTCCACAGGCTTCTGGGCACTACAAGGACTGTGGGCTCACACAAGTCTGCAGGCTCCTCAGATCTGTCATGCTGAGGGACAAGCTGTGCCACCTACTGAAGACTCATTGCTCTGGGAAGAAGATGCAGCTGACCTTTGCCATGGCAGATTACAACCTCATTTCATCAGTGAGGGCCCTGTTCAAGGAGGGAAGGGGACCTAGGGGGCAGAGTGCTTCCCTGTACCATGGGACCGCAGCTCTGGCTACAGAACTTGCTGGTATACAACACTTGGTACCACTGGCACCACCACTGCTGGCGAGCATGTTCCTCGCCCCTCTTCTCTCTCTCTCCAAGTGAAACAGCTCAAAAACCCATCATTAAACCCCATGGGATGGAGGGAAGGTCTCTGCAGGGCCTGGGTATTCTCCTTGCTTTGGGCAGGAGGGTTCTCCATTGTGTTCTTGCAGGAGATCTTCACCAATCTAACTGCCAAGCCTAGTTGCTGCAGTGGTAGAAGAGTATGGTCTACTTTAGCTGCCTCATGGATGAAGTCTCATGCCACTACCTCTGGTGGAACAGCAACCCTGTTCACCTTAGAAATGCAACCCAAGGTGCTGGAAGTCACTGAGGATACACCCGTCACCTGATGCGCCTTTCACTCTGTATAGAATGGGGGTCAGTAATCCAGTTGATGTCTGTACCCTAAAACCAGGCCCAGAACATTTATAATTATTCTAGCTGATATTTAACTTCTTTGTTGGTCTGGTTCCTCCCAAGTGCTATTCCTGGACAGGAACTTTAAAATATCCCACTGAACTGCACTGGCAGGGGTAGATATCAGGCCACAGCACGTGTCCATCGGAAGATCATGCCCTGGTGCAAACTTCATACACCTGACTATGCTTCCTCCATCTGAATATGAGTAGCAGAGCATAAGCCACTCCTGGCTGAATGGCATCTGTTTCACACAACATGTTGTAAGCTTATTCTTTTCACATCACCATCCGTGGCACTTGCCACCACCTCCTGTAGGATGGCGAGTTAACCTGTTAAAGAATATGAGCTTTATAGCAGCTTCCCAGGACCTCTGGATCAACACATGAAAGAAAAGCCATCCTTTCCCTTGTCCCAAAGGTGCTAGAAGATAGAGTAGGAAGTTGTGTACCAAGTTCTTCTTCTACAACTACATGATGGCACCAAGGCAGTGGAGGAAAGTGGCAGAACAAACAGGATATTCTGAGGCCGGAGAGGCTAGCTGCCCTCAGGAATTCAGTGGGTGCCACATGCAGCAGGGCAAGCTCTGGAAGAAGTTCAGGTCCAGAACACCATTGCCTGGTTGCAGACCAAGCTCCTTTGGGAGATGGATCACGGCACTTGCTTCTTCCAGAAGTGAGGTGACAAAAACACATTGCTTGCCTCCTTGCAAAGGGTACTGCTCCTCATGTTGGTCCAGAGCAGAGGCAAGAAGGAAGGACTTTATGTGCAGCCCACTTCTGTTTGGATAACATTGATTTCTGCATTTGCCATGCTCTGAGCAAAAGTACCCAATGGCTGACCAGGACTCACTGGAGCTCCTTCCTACTGTGGCTGAGTTCTCAAAAACTCTCCATCACACGCCCAGTAACAAAACTCCAGGCTCTCCAAGACTGCCAGGCTGAGCCTCTCAGGAGTGAAGAGCTTTGCTTCTCATGAGAGAGAGGCATGAGAGTTCTGCCAAAAAAATTGGGACCTCTGTGAAGGGAGGGACTGCTGCACAGTATTCCTCCTCAGCACAGATTACAGCAAAAGCTATAATGTAGCTAAAGTCTGTGCTGGTGTATGTGGTCCACCCAGACCAGAGCCACATGATTCCAGTCCAGAGCATAAAACTGTGTATGATCTAAGACCACAAAGAGACAGTCTGTCATTAGCTCTCCTCCTCCTGGTCCCCCAACCAGAAGAAAGTGTTTAACAGAATAGGTAATGGCTATTTTATGGGGATCCTGAGGCATTCAGTTTCAACTCTTCCTTCATGCATCATGGGGTTTCTCCAGCAGCTGTGTACAACTGCAGAGTGCTTGTTCAAGCGCAACAAGGTCCTCTTGGCTTCAGAAGGGGAGTGAGTCAGGGCTGCCCTATCCCAGCCATTGCTACTCCATCACCATAGAGTCCTTCCTCTGTATTGTCCGTTAGGGTATGATGGGCCTGGTGCTCAGAACTAACGTTATGCATAACTAAAGTTATGTCTGTTAGGGTATGATGGGCCTGGTGCTCAGAACTAAAGTTATGCATAACTAAAGTTATGTCTGTTAGGGTATGATGGGCCTGGTGCAGAGAACTAAAGTTATGTGTGGTCATGTGGGTTTAACCCTGCTGACATGCCTTCTCACAGCCTGGTACCCAGAAGACCTGGCACACAGGGGTCAACCAAGTCACGTATATAGAGCATCTTCCTCTGCCTGAGTCAACTGCGTCAAGAGGTCTCACCAAGTGTTTGGAAACAGATGCTAAGCAGGCAGCTAACAACCTCCCAGCTGCACTCCACACCAGTAAGGCATGTGCCTTTTGCTCTGAGAGCCTACCTCTGTGCTACCAGCCACTTTCTGGCTATTGACCGGGATAAGAGGGAGGTCAAGAGGTCTGAGTAGCTGCAGAGGTGAGCAGAACTGATGCAGCAACTTTTCCTTCAGGGAGGGTTCTGGTCACCAACCAATGCTGACCATGCTTCAATACTGTGTCAACACCCTGTGCCCTATCCCTGCAACACTGAGCAGCCTCCAAGAGAAAGTATTGGACTTCTGGATGGTCTTTTATAGTTCAGGCAGTCCAGCCTGGAATGTGCCTTCCCCCACCACATCCAAGATGTCTGTCATTCTACACCACTGATCCAAGAGGCCTCTTGCAAGACCTTCTTGAACTACTGGTCTTTGACAAGGTCCTCTTCAAACCCCAGAAGCTCTATGGAGTAATCAAGTCCCTCATGATCACCAGCAAGGGGGAAACTCCCTGTTGAGCGCCAGCTGAACAAAACTCACCTCCATGTGCAGACAGAAACCTCATCACTGCATGGAAGGATTGTCCCTGCAGCATCACTAAAACTGGGGACCACTGGGTCTATGGTCAGTGAGTCTGGGTCAACTCCACACTGCTGGCCTGGTGTACAGTGTAGAACACCCAGATTATACCACCATCTCTTACCTCAGGCAAGTCCCACAGGAGGGTAGCCCCCTCCAACACTATCTCCATGGAGCTACCTCTGAGGCCTTGGCCTGTGACTCCCTGTCCAACTCACACATCACTTCAATAAGCTTCAAACAACCAGATGACCTCCCTTGAGAACACCTCTACACATTCATGCATCAATTGCTCAACTTCCTCACCCTTACACACAATCACGATACGTGGTTGTAGGACCACTCATTGTCAGGAGAGGATGAGGAACCTGATGGCCGGTTTCTACCCTGAGCTAATTCCACGGACCACTGGGAACATCAGCTGGAAAAATCCTCCATCAAGCAGAAGGCACAAGTTTGTTCACAGGACCAGCTGACTCACCCGCTGACATGAGTCAGATGTCATTGCATGTCAGATTCTCTTATGCAATGAGAGGGAGACTGGCACCTCTGTACATCAAGCATGCCAGTCTTCTGACTCCTCCAGAACTTGTTATTGAGATTATGGCTGTACTTCTCACATCTTTACTTGTACAGTCCCCATCCCAAGACCTACTAAATTCTGGGCCCTCTTTATCAACTTCCCTGTTTCTCACCAAGCTGGCTACTTCCAGCTCCAGGAGGAGGAAAACCCAAGATCCTAGCAACCAGCAATGCTATTTCTATTCCCTTGTTCTGGGCAGGGCATCACTAGGCAGCATCCACCAGTCCCTGGATAGCATGGAAATACAGGGGTACTCTGCTCACTGTTCCTCTCTGGTTTCCTATTTTTCTGGTTTTAGCCTGTTTTCTTTTTTTTTTTT